>CM067564.1:31553078-32120578 GCA_034336665.1 Luscinia megarhynchos
GATTTAAAATATCTAATAGCAATTACTATAAAGTGTGACATCCATGTTCTTACATATTAATGAAAGAACTACTGAAACAAAGAAAGAAATTGTATGTGCACTTGCTGTTAAAGCCAAGGGAATTTACCCTGCTTTGGTACTTCAACTTTGGGAGCAAAATAATAAAAGAAGAGGGCAGAAGAGTGGTTTCATATTTATCTACTTAAGATAAATATGTGTGTCATGTCAGTCAAAACTACAATTATTCTAGGGGGTGAGGGGGATGGTTTAAAGAAGAGGTCATTGCAAAAGTCAGTCGTGCTTAAAATTAAAGAAAATCCTAATTAAGTCTTACATAATTTTGTTCTTAGGAAATGGCCTAAGAGTAAAATCATCCATGTGGAAAGTGAAAAGTTTCAATATAATTATTGCAGAAGGCATAAGGTTCTTCTAACCAATATTGTTACTGGGACCCGATTTTGCTACAGAAATCTAAAAGAATCAGTCACAATTAACATGGCACAAATGAAGGCCACACAATCACCTCCATACTCTTCAGTGGAGGTTCCCAAATTCAGTGAAGTGCAGGACAAACATACCTGTTGATGCCTATTTTTAGTCTTTTTTGATGGATCAAAATTTTATTGGTACCTTACAGAGTATCATGCAGTGACAAAAAGAAAGAGAATGGGGGGGGAGGGGAAAGAAAATATGTAAGCATGAAAAAGGGAGAGGGGGGAAAGAGTTGAACAATCGTAACCATATTGTCAGGAAGCAGCAGATACAGTTTAGATGATGAATCCTTATCCTGCCATAAGGGTCTTGTCACACTAGGGAGGAATCAGTTATGATTTTTATAGCAGTATCAGAGGAAAAAAGGATGTGTTTGAAAAAGAATTTTAGACTATATGAAAGTAATTGCCTGTATTAACCACCAAGAAACACTCAAAAGCCTTGTTCAGGTGATATGCAGGATATTGTAAAAAAGCTTTCTACTTTTACCACATCCTTGAAAAGTTAGTAGAAAGATAGTTATGCGATTTTTCTTTAAATGCGGGAAATTTAATATAAACATTGAAATGCCTGATTAGGTTCTGTGGTTTGAGGAAAAAGGAAGTCGAAATACTAGCTGTAATTTACGTACCTTGCCACTTGATGGTGCTCATATGTCATGTCTGTTGGTGAATTGGAATGCTTGGGAGTTGTGAAACGGGCAGAATAATGTATTTTTATTCTCTATCAAGACAATACTTCTGAACGATCGTGGTGTGGCTAAAGCTCAGAACTTTAATAATCTGCTCCTTCAGCAGCTTTAATATATATTTGGGCTTTTATTTTCAGAACCCCCAAACTTTTAATGCTGTCTAAAGCAAAACCAATCTGTCAGTATTCCATTGTCAAGTAGTGCACTTTTGGGTGTTGAGAGTGGGCAGTAGGTCCTTGAATCAACATTTTGAAACAGTACTTTCTAACATGCTTTTTTTAATTATTATTTTTTAAATATCTTGTTACTTGCTATTTTTATTTCTTAAATTAGCAAAGTAATTAGTTGACAATTTAGCGGAATAAGAAAATCTCTGACTCTAATATTACTACTAACACTGATAATTATATTAAAAACTTCAGTGCTTCTCACTGCTGTCATCAGTAAGTGATTAAAGTTTCCAGTAGGTAGATGAAAGTTGCTGGAGAGGTAGCAAGGAATACTGAGAAGAGGTAGCAGCTGAAGGAGTGACTCTAGCCTGCAACACTGCTTCTGGGGAAAGCAGCTACTGAGATATCTGGAATTGTTTTAAGAGTAGCACAGCTGGCAAACGTGTCTTGGGTGGCTGTTTAACCCTTTTGGTAAAGAAGGTGTAAAGTATTTCTCACTAGCTCAGACAAAACCACCGTGTCCTCCATCTATACCATATTTGTCATTAATGACAACTAAATGGGTGAAAAATACTAACCAGGACAACCTTGTCTGAAATCAGCATTAGTACATGTCTTTAGTGATCTTTATCCAGCAAAGTACACAGAATGGCAATGACAGCTCCCATGGCATAGTCTTTAAATTAGGGTGTTAAGATAAAGAATACATTCAGTGGAAAAACAGATGTAGATATTCTCCCTTTTTATGCAGTCCCGTGTCATTTTCTGGTTTTGTGATGGCCTCTGAATCTTTCATGTCCAACCCAAACTCAACAGGTGAAAAAAGAAGAATGTGTTTTCCAGCACTAGAAGTTCAAGGACGTGACATACTTTCTTAACTGAAAGAAGTTGAACTGATTGGTGAAACGAAGAATGGTGAAAAAGACAAAAGAAATTTCCTTCAAAGCAAGTCTAGTTGATTTTCAGATTTTTGATTCAAGCAAAAAGGAAACACATACAAAGAAAGAGTCAGGTTTGCAATCCTTCAAGTAAAGAATTAAGAAATATGTCAAAAGATTGATGAAAGGGGGTGGAACTGAAATGGAACACATTAAAAGAGGAAAGAAAATGATACTGAGGAAATAAGACATTCAATTAATGATAAAGTGTAAATTGAACAGGTAGTAGTTGATCAAAAAGATAAAGGGGTATGGGGGGGACAAAATGACTTCAGAAGGAAAACAGATTTTGATGGCTGGGGAAGTATGGTGTAATCAAGGCTTTAGAAGAAACAGTCTGCAGTAAGGTATAGCTGTTAAACAGAGGTATGAATCAAAGGTAGCTGAAGTTTTGTTAGCATAGAATGAGGAGAGAGGAGGAATGAATCAGGACAGGAGAATGCTGTGCTGGGAAAGAAAGACTTGAGCTGTGCCAGAATTTCCTTTCAAGTGTTCAAGTGTCTCTGACATGGTGAAGAGCTTGTTATTTTTCATAATGCATTTTGAGATATTCTGGGGAAAGATGTTAAGGAAATGCAGCCTTCCAAAATTACTTCATTTTAGCTGTTGAATCTGAAGACAAAACTATCAGGGTAAAATAGCAGTGAAATTTTGCTATGTATTTAAGGTTTAAGGAGAAAAATAATTACTTAAAAGCAGAGCAAAAAACAGTGTATGAGAATATGAGGTGAAGAAAAATGAATTTGTGACTAAAAGCTCTGAGTCCACTGTGTTACTGTGATTTAACATTTTAGTAAATCTCTTGGGCATTTGTCTAGCATCAAGGATATGAATAGTTCCAACCACTCATCACAGACTTGAAATTAGCCAAAATCTCAAAGCACCTAAATGATATGCATTTAACTACTGGGTCCCTGGAATGGAAACCAGATACCCAGCCTCCCATATGCAAAGCATCTGGACAGTGAAGTGCTCCAAAATTATATGCCTATAAATGGGCAACATTTGGGGTGAGAGTTAAGTGTGACAGAACCCCTTTTTATCAAAAAAAGAAGGAGCTGAGGAACTCTGGAGAAACTGCCCAACAGGCGGGGGAGACATCAATGTCTGCGGGTCACTGCAGACATTAGATGTTCAGCTTTGTTAAAGTATAAAATATTTTGACTAAAACTGTGTTTAATTATATGAATATTGTACTTAAGAAAGCTGTCATGAATGTTCTGCTCTCCTATAGGCAGCAATACCACACAAACTGCTTACCAGACACAAAAAATACAGTGGCTTTAGAAAAATGATGCAAAGATTATATGCACACATTTCCTTCACCTATATATATATATATATATACATATGTATATATACCATATACATATATATGTACACCTATATATACCTTGTACACATAAATATATATCTAGCTACAATTCATCTTACTTTCTGAGAGAAGAGCAGAAAGGAGATGGAAGAGTTGGCACTTAAGGATCTGTCTTAACTCCTCAGGAAGGTTTATTTTTGAGTAAGTTTATTAATATTCCTCCATAAGAAATCTTCAAAGCAACAAACAGCTAAAAAATAAGGTAAATAGAGAAAGAGGTTTTGGATTAGATAAATCAGATGGTTCTTTAGACATATTTTGAAATTTCATGGGAGACTAAAGGTTTTAGATCTCAGATCCTTTAGGGTCAAGGCAACAGGGCTTCCGTAGACCTCACAGACATCACAATGCAAGGTTAGCCTCTCATACATCTTAATTCACACATTGTTATAGGCTTCCTTTTGATTTTGATTCCTCTCTGCTGCCTTGGCATTTCTCAGATTTTTCCCATTTTTGCCACAAGCTGCACAAACAGCTGTGTTGGCACAATGGATGTGGTGGTGTGGAGACAGGAATGAAGGGCTGAGAGCAGAAATTGTTTAAACCTGCACTGCCACCAAAGAAAGAAACATAACATTTTGCTTTCAGCTTTAGAAATATTCAGTACTCTCTATGAAAACTACATTATGAACAAGTAAACAATTGCAAAAGTATCTAGCCTCTTAAGGGTTTTACATAATTTACAGTTGTGAAGTATCTGCAAGTTAGACAGCACATGGAGTATGGATATATGGCCATACAACCATGTAAGAAACACTGGAGGCACTAAATAATGGCTTTATAGCAATCATTAAAAACAAAACGGAATCAGAATTTTTAAGCTTCATTATACAGCCCTTTTCTTGTTTTCAGGGATTAAGTTTATATCCTTCCATATATTTTTTTTATCCCTTATAAAATCAGCAATCTACAGGACTCAACAGTTTGTTGAAGTATCTGGAGTTCACAGAAGCAGCCTAGTGCAAAATCACTTTTGAATTATCTACATTTTTCTTAATTACATTTGCAGTCTGAATGTAGAGAAGTTGAGCCTGTACTGCTGTGCTGGACAGAAAACACTTGTGCCAGTATTGCACAGGTCAGGAGTCTGCTCCAGAAGGCACTCTGACTGTGTACACATCCTGCATCTTTGTATTGTCTGTGTAAAGGACACAGGGATCTAATTCTCATTCTCTGCAACGCTCCAAACCATTCTTAGCTGAAGCACCTGTTATGGGATGTGCTGAACAAGCAACAGAACAAATCCAGCAATTTGGTGAAGAGGAGGAGGAGATTCTTTTAATCTTCCTACTCTCACTCCTGCCCACTTTCATATTCATCAGACCTTCATGGACAGATGCATTACATTAGCCCAGAAAACTTCACCTGTTATTCCAATTTCTTTTTCTTAAATTGTGAATCAAACTGATTCATCAAGGATAGATGCAGGAGGGAGGAGGCACTGTACAGTCACGAAAGGAATAGACTGCTGAAGTGGGATAGGGAATGGACATCTCTTGTTCACTAGTAACAGAATTATTATATCTGCTCAATAAGCTAAACTTGGCCTAGAAGGAGCAGTTCCCAATTCCCCTATGTCAATAAAAAGCCTATCTTATGTGAACTTTCACTATATGTATTAAATTCATAAAGCACACTCTTATTAAATCATGTTACTAATCTCTGGAAAAAATGTGAGGGAAATATTAGAGCCATATCCTGTCTTCAAAGTGAATGTAAGAATTCACCACTCTTTTAGTTTTCAACTCTGCTTGCTGCTGCTGAACCAACTCGGGAAGTTTCCCTGTCTTGAGGTGGTATTGAGTGTCCTGTTTACCATTCATCATCAGTCCTAATACTGAATAGCTGATCTTATTTAGCAGTATAACATGACTTAGGCATGGCAAACCATTTCTTTAAAGACTGCAAATGTGTCCAAAGTCAGATCTGAGATTTGACTCCTAGCACATTTACAGACATATATGAAGTTTTGAGTGCTGCCAAGGCAAAATATTTCAGAAATTCAGCATATGGGAGAAACAGATTTTAAGACTGTTCCTAGAAATTAATAAAATTGGGGTTTGATTCAGGCAAGGTAGTAACAGACAGTAGTATAGATAAACATACTCAGTGGGAGATACCTACTGTTCCCTCAAGACAGTGTTTTACTGAAAAAGGACAAATGAATACTGATTTTAGTGAGACATGGATATAATTATTTGATGCAAATAGAACAAAAGCCAAGCTCAGAAATCTTTAACAGTCTTACAGTTGTGCTTTTGGACAGAAGCAATGTCTGGGGTTCCATCACAGTTTCCCAAGTCTGCATCTCTCTGAACCCAGATTTATTACAATTGTTAAAATCGGGAGAAAAATGCAACAGCAACAAAATGAGACACTAACTGTGATGCTCACTTTTATTCCTCTTCACTTGCCTTTCTTAAAAGACAGAATAACAAGTAAACCACTCCAAAAACTGACAAAATAATACCTCTCTTCACCATTTTTTTTGAGTATATGATGCTGAGGAGGTGAGGTAGTGCCTCATAAAATAAAGTGATTAACTCCTCCATTGTTGACTTCAGGTTTTAAGGGGAAAATATGATACTTCATATTTCAAGCTGAAACTTATCTTATGAAGACAAAAAAAGAAATGCGTCCTATCTTTAAAATGTGTTTTGTGGGATTAGGAGACGCTGCATACTGGTACAATTTCACATACATAGTGCAGAGCTGACTAGCCCTAAAACCCTTGGGCAATGTGTTTACCATAGGTTTTCTTTATAACAGCTTTTTTGAACTAACAGAAAGGGCAGGCAGTTCCAAAGTTTAATTGAGGGCTTTAGCTATCTTTTACTATGACTTTTTTTTTAAAGTGCATAAAAAGTTAATTGGGGATTTTTGCTTTAAAAGTAGAAAATTCAAATGTGTGTTGACATTTCCTGACCATGTACACTTATACATAGCTCATGAGTGAGCTTTGGGACAGGAGATGGTCTGGCAGCAGGTGCTGTACAGAGAAGGCACATCTGGAGCCTGATGACATAGAGTGGAGCTGTGACACAGAGTGCATGAATGTCCAAACAGCTGAGTACCAAGAATGTCAGGACAGGTATACAAGGCATATGCAACAAGTAGCTGGCAGGAGAGAATTTCTTAAGGTCCAAGTACAGAGTTATGCATCAGGGAATACTAGTTCTGACAGATATTTCTTGTGTAATTTCATTTAATTAATCTCCTCTTCTGCCAGTCATTTTCTGCATAAAGTCTGAATATGTTGCCACCTTTATCTTAATATTCCCACGATGATGATGATGATGATGATGATAATAATAATAATAATAATAATTTCACTGTTATGTTGAAGACAGTCAAAATAGCAGAGTGAGTATTCTTTTTCTAGTTAATAATTAGTACTCTATTTTTATATTTCAAATTTCTTTTAGAGAAGTCATAAGGAACACCAGGTGTATTCAAGTGAAGGGAAGTTGTATGGGATTAGCAGTGATGAAGTTCTAAGTCTCTTGCAGTCAATATTAGACTCAGCCAGCTCCACGAGTAGGGCATCCCTTGACTTTTTCTTTCCACCAAAAACAATGACAACCATGTAACTTAGGTAAAGCATAGAATTTTCAAGGCCTGGAATCTCAGGTTCAGCTGAGGTTGCTTGTATTTTATGCCACATATGCTTGGGCTGCTTCAGGACATAAATACCTGCTTGCATGCTCTCTGAAGGAAGCTGACTTAGCACCTTCATAGTTAGGTTCATAACTAATTTCCTTTTTAGCTAGGCTGTGGCTGGTCAGGACAGAAATTGCCTTTGTAAAGGCAAGAATCATTGATCTACTGATTCAATTTTCTACCAGTATATGACTTATGACTACACTGGGTAGTGAATTAGTATAACTGTGAATCTGATCATTGTAATAACAACAGCAATTACCTGATCTTCAGGACAACACAATTGTGCCACTCCCAGGGCAGAGTGAGATTCAGGTTAATTTTTAGCTTTTCAGTCAAAAGTTTGCTCACAAATTCAAAACAAAATCGTAAAATACCATCTAAGACTAACAGATTTGTAGGCAGATGAAGATTTTAATTTCTTGAGAGTCCTTCATTGTACACTGCTAAAGTTCTTTGAGCCAAAAGATTTGCTGATAAGAGCACAGATTCCAATCTGGAGAAACCACTCACATCTCTTGTGAAATATATTAATGAAGACAGAAATATGGATTGGTACAGAGATAGATTGGTCAATCCTCATGAAAACCATTCTTCTCAATGACAGAAATGCCTGAGAGTTTTCTGTGACACTCTATTATGTTTCCTCCATTATGGCAGTATAGAGCACTATATTTTGGGCAGGGTGTCTACCCATTTCATTTTCAAGTGTAATCGTAAGTGTACATCCAGCCCATTCAATACAGTGCTGTGCATAATATTTCAGCTTTATGGACAGAGGCTTGAGGTAATCAATTATGAATGGGTTAGACAGCATGATACATTATGCTGCCCCCACACAGAATGGAACTTGAAAAAGCATCCAGCAGCCACATCAGCTGGAGCTCTTCCCAAGAAGTTCAACATTGCAATTTGGCACTCTCAATTCAGGCTTAATTCAGTCACACCACATACAGGGGGATACAGGCAAAGCTGCTTTAGCTCCGTGAACTGCAGGACAAAAAGAATGGTTTATGTACAGGAGGGTTTGGGATTTTGAAATAATTTTATTAAGTTGACAAGTTGAAGTTGATAGCTGCTTAGAAATTCTTTGTATTCGAAAGATGCTTATTTGGTACTGGAATTTTCTTGAAAATATAATATTTGCCCACTTATTTCCAGTAAAAAATTAAAAATCAGAGAAACCGTGAGAACAGCAGATGTTGAAACCTTTTATTAATGCCTGATTTTATTTGTAATGGGAGGACATATTTGGCTTTTTCAGAAATATTCTACTATGTGTAGGCTGCTACAAAAAGTTTTTTGGTGGCTTTTGCATTAAGAAAAAACACCTCTGTGGCTAATGTACATGCAGCTCCTCCTAGAAATCCAGGCTGTACGAGACCTGGATTTCTTATTTAGGACTATTGTGTAATGGGGATCTGTGAATACTCAGCTCACAAAATCAAAGCAGCTTTTCTTTTTTTTTAGTGTTGTGGCTAATAGTCATATTTAGATGCTGGCAGGTTATACAGTCATAAAAATGAGACTATTTTTGGCAGCAGGGATGTTCTGATGCTCATGGGAATGAGGTGTTTTGTTGATAGTTTTCCTCAACCAACTGCAGAGACTGCTGGTGATGACTAGGTCATCCACTTGGAGACACTTGCCAGAACTGTGGATTTCATGAGGCTAAGTTTCATTTCAAAGAAAATTTTCACTGTCCTCGTAAAATGTGTTTGTTCTTCAGCATGATCTAATTCTAACTGATAGGCTTGGACTTCAAATAAAAGTATCAGTGTATTAGTAATATCCCTGCAGATAACTTGTCGAGTGACCACCCACACAAAATAAGAGGAGTCAGAAGTCATGGCTCCCATCCACGGGGAACCACAGAAGATATTGTAGGTTGTCATTTCTGCTGCCTGTACATTTTCATAGTTTCTTTGAAACAGACTTCTGAGCTTTGGAAACATACAGCTCATGGACACAAAAAGACACAGTGCAGCACAGCCATGTAGCTGCTGAAAGTGCACAGTACTGCCAGCCAAATAAGCAGAAAAAAATTGTATGAGGTGCTGTAGTGTCTCACTGTCTAGTAACAAGGGATTACAGAAACCCTCCAAAATGCAGAAAAAAGCCAGTTTATCACTAGATCTTCAACCTTTTTTCTCTATATACAGAAAATAAATTTAATTTTAAAATATGAAGGGAGACATATTTCTAGAGGTGGAAAACACCCCTGCCTTGAGAACTTTGCACCTATTTGTTTCAATCCCCAAGTATGAGTCAAGAAGGAATTTCATTATCTCTGCTACTGAAATGCCCACTTACCAGCTAGTCATATTTTACTATGAGGAAAGCTCAATTTTCCTAAATCAACTGCATGTACTGTTTTACAACTTTTCTAGGGAAATAGCTTTTTGTTTTCATGGATAGAGAATGAATTATTTGATATAATAAATGGTCTGGGTTTGTACTTGGAAAGTACTTTTTATCCTCACGTAAAACAGGAATCAGATAATAGATAACTTGAGGCAAA
Organism: Luscinia megarhynchos; assembly: GCA_034336665.1. NCBI lineage: Eukaryota > Metazoa > Chordata > Aves > Passeriformes > Muscicapidae > Luscinia > Luscinia megarhynchos. Next base: position 31,562,926 of record CM067564.1, read on the forward strand.
ACCAATTGAATGCATCATAATTTCATAAAGCCATACAACGGGAACCCTGGTGTATCTTCTAAAATTTCACAAGTAGTGATTTACTTTCCCCCAGTGACTCACACATAGTCAACACCAGCTATCTGGGTAATCATGTGTGGGAAGAGATTTCTAGCTTTTTTTGAAGGGTAAAAGATAGTAGGAATCAGTTCATATATATATGAATACTAAAGGATTTAATGATGTAGGATTACTCTTGGTAAATGTGCTTTGCAGGATAAACATTGTTTAGAAGCAGGATATAATATTGGAGTGGGTAGTGGCTGCCACACCACCTATTGCACAAGAAAAGCACCAACTCTACTTGTTAAAATTCCTAGACTCTAAGAGATGCAGGGATGGGAGTTTAATGTCAGTTTAGTTAAGAGTGAGTGAGTGAGTGAGTAGTGAGTGAACTGAGGGGCCCCACAAAATGACAAAGAATCAAAGGATATGTATCATAAAATTATTCAAAACTCTGCCTGTATTTGAATCTACATTTTATTCAATGAATTCAATGTTTTTCCCTGCAGTCAAGGAGAAAATGAAAAAAAGGCTAAGGTTGCTGAGCCCATGCATCTTAGTTTAGTACAGCAAGACATCCTGATCAGTATCCAGCGCTGCCTCTTCTTAAGAGACCATCCAAAATCCATTTAGCAAAGGTTCTAAGAACATTTGAGCTGTCATCCTCAATTCTAAGAAAGAAGAACTACTCCAGGAAAACTCTGTTCCAGTGTGGAGGTGAAAAATGAGCTGCCTGTGAATGCCATCCAGAAAAGGAGAGAACACAGTTGGCTCGACCAGGTAGGCTGCTAAAGCCAGGGGGAAGAATCAAACCAGAACATAAAATGGACTTCATACCAAATAACTTTCTCTGTATGTGACTCCCAAAGCTGAACAGCCCTCATATGAACTGAGAAAACCCTAATTTCTATTTGTCAGATGAGGAAGTGCATAGCAGGATGTCAAACTTCAGACATTACTTTTCCACAAGACACACTGTCCTTAAGAAAAAGGGAACTACACTGATCAACTCAGCCTGCCCTCTGATGGACTAGGGATGTACAGCTCTTTTTCACACAGGTGAAAGGTTTGGCCTTCCTTTGACAATTTTCCTTGCTATTCCTGCTGTGTAAACACAATCTCGAAGGGGTGTAGAACAAATCAGTTGGCCATAAAGCCTGCATTTAAGTTAAAGCATCAAATTAAACCACCTGATGAAGTATGGAACAATGGCAAATCAATCATTCATCATTCTTATATTCTGAAGCAAAGCATAATTGTTAATGAAATAAAAGTGTACGGCTACTCTGATAAAATACACATACTGGAAAGCAAAAAACACATTTGTATGGTGTCAGGCATAACAGTTTTTGCACTTACTTGCTTAATTGTAAGTTTGCTTCAGGTTTAATAGTAGACAACTTATTTTTGCTTCTGGTTGTTGACAAGTTCAGGAACCAATGCTATATAGTTGTTCCAAGCAGGATAAATTTATGAGCAATTTCTTCTTCTTTGTCTGCAAGTATTCTCTAAACACCTCCAAAAATCAATGAAATTTTCAACCTGAATGGAGATATGTGGCTCTAGTCATAACAAATGATCTGTGACTATATATGCAATATGGTTTGTGATAAGCACCTGGCCTCACCCTAGTCTACAGCTGTTTCTGTAGAAAATATAACTTGAATAATGAAAATTGAAAGCATCACAAAATCTGGATGTGATGGAATGCTAGTGATCCTACTTTTAAACCAAGTTTTTTATAGGGGTAAGTATATCCCTATAAATGATGAGCATCCTGCACCATGTTTGCTTTCTTTGCCATTTCGTACCCATTGACTAAAATGTTACAATTCAGACATGAAATGCACATAATTAAATACAATTATCACAAAAGAAACCCCCAAACCTCTGTCCTATAGAATTGTTGATTTTCTCCAAAATCTTTCCAGTTTGTTTTATGAGATAAAACCCACAGTAAGATGCATTAAAATGAAATCACTAGTCATGCACTGAATCCATACAATTTTTTGGATGCAGACCTTCATGTTTATCAAAACAAGTCTGTGTTTGCCTTTTTCACCTCTACAAGCACTTCACTAAATTTGTGCCTAAGTTTCCTTTTCCAACTTATCAGTCACATTTAACTCTTAAGAATTAATAGATTTCAAGTCTATAAGGAATCATCATAGCTTGACCTGCTTGTAGAAGGTGTGGGCTTTAAAATTATAAGTGATGTACCCACTGCAACTCCTGAGCTAGAGATGTTTTAGAGAAATGATCTCGCCTTTATTTAAAGACTGCAGATAATATAAAACCCAATGCTCCACTAGGAAAGCTATTTCAATGGCTAGCTACTCTGTGTAAAAAAGGAATTCCTCAATATTAGTCTTATATAAGCCTCCAGCCACTGTACATTGTGAAATTTCTGCCTGTTAAAGATGTCTGTACTTTAAGAAATTTATTCCACGCTTACCTAGAGAAAGGAATGCAATAACCTTATTTTTCTCTTGAATAAACACCAGAAGTGGACATCATAATCAAAAAATTACTTCACAAATGCCACTCAGAGAAAGGAAGTAGGAAATCACACTACACTTGCACCATCCAATCCTTATGCTCTGCTTACACATAAGAAAGTCACCATGATATTCCCAAAAATTGCACTTTCCAGAAAGCCATTTCAACCAATTATCCTTCATCTGATCTCAGTACCTTTTTGGTATTCACTGCTTTTTAAAAGCTGTCCTCCAGTTTGTGTAGCTCATTGGCTTTATTTTTAACTGCACGGGCCTTGCAGAGAGCATGGGTATTGATAAGAAGCCACCCCTTCATTGCTCAGTGCTGCAGTGGGCTGACCTGGGCTGGCTGCCAGGTGCCCACCCAGCCACTTTGTCACTTCTGCTCCTCTGCTGGACAAGGGAACAATAAAAGATTAAAAGGTGATGGGTTGAGGGAGGGAGATTTCTCAGCAAATACTGTCACAGGCAAAAGAGATGAAAATTGAGGAAGAATAATTTAGTTTATTTCCAATTGAAAATAGAGTAGGATGGTGAGAAGGAAAACCAGAACTAAACACACCTTCTCTCCACTCCCACTTCTTTCCAGGCTTAGATTCTCCTGACTCCTGTACCTCTGCCCCCCACACCCCTGAGTGGGGCAGGGGGATGGGGAATGGAGTTTTGGTCAGTTCACAATGCTTCAGGTCTGCTGCTCCTTCCTCCTCATGCCCTTCCCCTGCTCCATCCTGGGGTCCCTCCCACCGGATACAATCCTTCATTAACTTCTTCAACAAAGGGATTTTTCCACGGGTTGTAACTCTTCCAGAGCTGCTCCAAAGACTGCAGCTTCCTTCAGGTTGCATCTATTCTGCCTGCACTGGGTCATCTGACCCCCAGACATCCCCCTCCTCACCTCTGTGAAGAACATATTTAAAATTTATCATTAAAATATATGTTCACCACACAGTCTACACGTACCTCACATGGTGGGTAAAGAGTATTATCCACCGAATTTGAGCTGATGTCATGACTGCACTGACCCTGGTAAACAATACATGCACATCACACCCTTTGTCCCCACCCCACATTACAACTACAAAATAGTTGTATATATTCTGTTTTGTAGTAATAGTCAGATCAAGGTGTGCCCATTACCTCTCTTGGTTACTGCCCTTTTCTCAAATTCCTCCAAAGACCATGTGTGGCACCAGAAAAGACTGTAGTAAATTAAGCTGATCTGGTCTCACAGAAGCTCCCCCTCTGCCAAACCTGATCTGGTCTCACAGATCTCACAGTTTGGCCCCTCTGCCAAACCCTGCAAAATAAATGGAACATAAATACCCTTTCTTTTTGTGTGTCATCTACAAATTTAATGAAAAATGATTTCATGTTTTCTCTCAGTAAATATACTGAAAATCATTAACCCCAGGCATACTAGATTTCTCTGTATTCTTTATTCTCATACTTTAACTGTCCTCTCAGCTTAGTGACAAATGCACATTGTATTCATACCTGCTCATTCTCCCTAGATAACTAGTAACTGCATTTTAAACTTCCAAATCACACATCAGTTTTGTGACAAGGATCAAGTAATCATCTTTCTGGAAACTCAAGACCTTTTGTCATAAAACTTTGATAATGTTTCTTCAGACAGCTTTCATACAACATAATAACATTTGATAGAGATTATTTAACTCACTATGGACAACAAAACACAATATTGAAAACTATGCTGAAGTATAGAGACATATTCCAACTGGGAGGCTCATTAATTTTTTTGAAACTGCAAACCTCCTCTCTGGCACAGTAAGAATGGACAAAAAAGCAAAGACTGTTTTTTTACTCATATTCCCCTCTCCCCTCCTCTCCTTAGGAAAAGTTCATTTCCACAAAGATTTTGCAGAAATTGCTTGAGGCAAAGGAGGCTGCATAATGTCCTTAGTAAACATTCCCTTCTTTTTCTTCAGTGAAGGGTCTTAGCAGCACAGAATCTTTGGCTGAATGCATCAGAACCCAGCAGCACTGCTGCTGTTGAAATAATATGAGTATGGCAAAAAGGAAACCAAGAAAATATTTAATGATCCTGACATCTAAACTCATATCTTATGGAATATAGTTTGTAGGATTTTGTCCAGGAATCTGCAGCAGTGTAGCCTTTGGTTACACTTACAGATGTCCATCCTTCTTTCTGCTCATTTTAAGCATCATCTTCCCTTAGCTTGTTACTGTGTCAGTGCTCTCATTGCTGTGACAAACCTGTGACCCTATACGTTAGCCTATGAATCATGAGGGATTTGCAATCCCAGTGTAGGCTGTCCTTGACATCTATCTTTTTCAACAAAGTGAGACAGTACCATTTTTCTCCATCATGAGTGCTTGTGCCAGCTGACCTGCAGAGAATAGGAAAGAAACTGTCTCTCAGTATGAAAACATTAGCCAAATCATAAGGGAACATTCATTTCTCCAATTTTATTGCTCAATGCCAACCTTGAATATGCTACTATATGTTTCAGGATACACTCATAAAGAACAGCTTAATTTCCATTTTGTTTATATGAAATTAGAAAATATTTCTATAGTATGGAGAATAGCTATCCTCTGTTCCACATTGGATTAGGCAATGTTTCCCTTTTAAGGATATCTTTTAAAATAGCTGCTTGTTCCACACATTTCAGAGTTTTTAAAAGAAACACAAGTTCACTGTTACAGGCATCAACTCAAGTTTCAAAAGAAACTTTAAAACCATTGGGGTTGCTTCTAAAATAGTAACCAAAGGTAATACTTTGAAATAAAATATTCTAAAAGAGAATGGTGCATTATTATTCCAATAGTAGGAAATACGGTACTCATTAGTAAGATTTTATGTCTGGAAAGTCTCTTTGTCACAGGCAAACTTACTGTAAATGTGGATCAGAATAACTTCATGCTGTATTCTTAATAGTGTGGGATTTTTTTAAAAGTAAATGAAGGTGACATGGCATCTTAATTTCAGAAGATTTGATTTTCCTTAGTTCTGATCCATACACTATAACCTGAAAATTACACTGGAACAAGAAATAGAACTATTTATTGTAGAGATGCTTAACATAGGCAGTAAATTCAAGGAGGCAGTACTATGAATAAAAACTTAGCAAGTCTAGATCTTTAAAACCAGAGTAAGTATAAATACCCGAAATATACTCAGGCAGCCTCGTTTCACCAGACTCACACTGCAATTTTTTGTCTTTTTTTCGGATTTCAAACTGAAGTTAGTAGAGAACTTAAGTGGAAAGAAAGAGCATTTAAGCCTAGATACCAGATCATCTTTAAGACTTTGATGAGTTAAATATCAATTCTTTCTCTACAGGAACCAGATGTGCAATCTTCAGAGCCCACTGTGAGTACAGAAAAAGAACAGGTTCCTACCTCGAGTAGCCTGTAACAGTGCATAAAAGGAAGATGTACTTGATCCTGACTAGCTGGTCAGTTAAGGAAATTTAATACCATCTTTCACAGGACTTCATGAAAGCTGATAGAAACTTGATTTTTCTCTCTTGTCTTTCCTCTCATTGAACAAAATATTAATTTTGTCCTTTGGTATAAAAATGCATGCAAAGAATTTAGCTTTTGTATGAACAAGCTTCTGTGTCCAGTTGCACCACTTGTCAATGGAGAGAGTTGAAGATATTGAGCCTGCTATTATGAGGTATCAGGGAAGAAGGACTATGATCTTAGCTTCTTTCAGGGTGTGTATTTGCCAAGGTAAGTCAGTAAAATGAAAAAAGAAATCTGCGTTTTTAGTGTTTTTCCAACTTCTATGTTGAGAAATTGTAAGGAAAAACCCAAACAGAACTATGCTGCAAATAAAAAGTGACAGCTTTTGGTTTTGCCTATGGAAAGGAATAGTTTCCCATTTTGATTTGTATATTTAAAATGAAGGTCAAGTCTCTTCCATTGGGGTTGGTTTTAGAAATTAACAAACTGAACTCTTGCAGCTTTTTGTGCCATATTATTTTTGCACTCTGAATTAAATCCCATTTTATTTACTTTGAGTTTTATGTTTCAGTCAGCAGTATTAATTTTATTCTTTGGTTATTTTCAATTTTTAAGTATTCAAGTTTTTGTTCATAATAATATTTCCAACCACTTTACTTTTAATTACGTTTCCAGTTTTAACTGCACATCATTTCACTTAGGTCAACTTTCTTACACATTTTGGATTTCTTTGAAGGGCCTTTAGTTCTGAAACAAATCTGCTTCTTTTTATTTCTTTCTTGCCTTGTAAATTCTACTCAATTTATTCTAGTCAGTCTGGTTCTGATTTATATTTCATTTATTTACATTTCATTATTTTCACCTTTTAAACTTTTTTCACCCTGTGATTTCTCATTTTCTGATTCTTTTCAACTGCTTACAAGTACCTCCCCCACACCTATTAAAAAGTCTTGGTTTTTATTGTTTTAGCTTTTTTCCCCTATACTGAAAGAAGTCTTCCTTCAAATATTTTTTTTAACATAGTTTGTTTTATTTTCACCTTCTTTTGCCCAGTCCTTGTAAAACCAGTTGAAAACTGATGCTCTTTAAAACATGACTTGTGATTTTCTCATTATGTTCAGCATTTAAGACAGTTAGATTTTCTGTAACTAACACTTTGAAATGATCTAGGGTTTTACTGATATCTCATTTTACAAAAGAGAAAAGAGAGGGTTGGAACACATCAGACTGGTACATTTCTTCTCACCATTTGACTATGTCAGAAATAAAAAAGGAAATTCAGATCTGTTTTGCTCTGTAGTAAGATTGGCCCCAACATAGAAAGAGAAAAAAGGCCTTGTTATAAAGGGAGATGACCGATAAAAATCATGATGGAATATTGAAAATAACATTAAAGGCAACAGTTTGGCTCAAGTACTCTTTTTTCCAAGCTGTTAAAAATGAGACAAGAATGTAACCTTGTCCTCTGTTACATTTCACACTTTTTGGAAAAGTCCTCCTTATTGAGACAAAAGTCTTATCTCATATTTCTGTTTTGCAAGTCTATTTTCTGTTTCAAGACTGGATTATATTAACTGTTTCTGAAGTCTAATAAGCTTTTCTTCTGCACATAATACAGTACTATATTGCCTTTTACATTTCAGTTTCACACCATTTGAAAAGGGTACAGCTTTTAAAATTGAACCTGCCAGTGCAATGGTAAATACGTATTGTGCAGCATGGGATTGAGTAAAATGTTCAAAAGAAAGATTCCAATTTATTTTGCAGGATGCTAAAGTGATCCCTAGTTTTTTATAGATTATAATTACACAATGACATCTGGAGTATTTGGTGATTTTTGCAGAAAATTCCTGTTCTCCTCTATATTCTGCTTATTTTTGCTTGTTTTGCATTGTGAGAATTTGTCTCTCTTTGATGTAAAACTGGTGAATTATTTAAGCAGTTTGATCTGTAATCTTTATTGGCATGACGAGGTTACACAGTACACAGGTGTTTCCACGACTACAAACATTCATTGAAGTTATATTGTTTGGGTATGGAAACATGATTTATCCAGCCTTCGTGCCTTGAGGCAGAAGGGTAGCTGAATGTTGATAACAAATTACATGAGCTGTTTATCTTCTGCAGCCTCCTGTAAAAAACTACATTGTTTTGTACAGGATGGCTCCCAAATTGATTCCACATTAATTGCCTTCCCTGTTCACAACAGAAAGCAGAGATGAAATCTGACTCATTATTGTAGTTTGATCAGAAGTACCTGTTCAGACCACACAATGAAATGTCTTAAGGTCAAAACATGAAAGGTGGTTTTTGGTTTTTTTATTGGAGGATTTAATATTTGTACTTTTATAAACTGAGTTACTGTTGGCTTTTAAATGTTTGCTAAAGTACTAAATGAAATCATTACTTCTTTTATAGCTGCAAAGCACAGGTTTCAGCCAATTCAGGCTTCTTCTGTGGACTTCAGATAATTACATAATCTAAATCCTCAAAAATGTAATTGCTTTCAAAGGCAAAGTATTTACTTATAATATTTACTTTAAAACAAAATGAAACATGAAATTGAGTTTTTTGTGCAATCCGAAATTTCAATATAATAACTTGCTTTTTTTCTCCACTCCTTTTTGAACTCATATTTTCCCTGAAGAATTTCAGCTGCAGAGAAATAAGAAGAAAGGTTTAAAAGTACTTTAAAAATTAGGAATAGGATTGCAGAGCATGAAAACTTACAATCTTGGCCACCACTGTCTTTGAATCCTTTTAAAACTGTTTGATAGCAGAAAGATGAACAAGTGGTTGCTCCTTTGGGTGGACAACCTAAAATCACACAGTATTTGGCTTATTATTGGTGCTAAGAAATATTTTCTATCACTGTTTTTTGCAATTGCTAGACTAGTTTTCAGTTAAATAAAAACAGCATATAGCTTCCTCAAACTCTTTTGACAAACACATGATTTTGGCAAGAATGCTGATTCTTCAGCCAACACATACACAAATTTCTGAATTTTATGGACAAAAATTGTCCAGGTTTCAGTTTCTTTAAAGAAGAACAATCAGTGTTTGGGTTTTTAGGTTTGACAAAAATAAGAGTAAATTTCCCATTAAAAACTGTAGAGGAAAGAGCAAAATATGCTGATGTGGAACCTTCTCCATCTTTACTTTCCAATTAAATCTAGGGTTTTTTTGTGAGCAGTTGAGTTTATAAAAGTCTGCAAGTAATGAAATTATACCCTGTAGACTGACATTTGAACTTGTTCAATTTCTCAGTTGTTTTAGCTGAAATCCTGAGACTTGCACATTTTTATTACTGATTCACATTATTTAATAAATATTTGCGTTTTATTGACCTGCCTAAATTTGGTTCCTATACCATTATTAACAATTATGTAAAATATACATTATTCTGCTAATATATGTGATTTCTATATTAAGAGAATAAATCATGTGCAATTCTTTTCCTTTGGTATGGTCAGATTTACAGCAATTTCATAAGGGCAAGCCTTCTTCGAGAGTAAGGACTTGCACAGATCTGAGTTCACAGGCCACCAGATGGTAAATAAATAAAACAATATATGTTTTCACACTAAGAGATCTATTTCAGAAGATTATTTGATAAAAAATCTTTGTAAAACATCCAGAATTATAAAAAAAATGTGAGTTGATTGCTTTGCCCCCATACTTCATCTGTCAGAGTGCATGCAATTACATGGATTACACAGCAGAATATTGTTACTCCTGAGGGTATCCATGTGAATTTAGGGTGTAAAATAAGCTCATCCTTCTGTGGCTTTACATCCTTCTCACTCATGTACTTTTTAGAAGTAGCTGTGTGCTAAACAGAAAATATAAATCATAACAGATATGTAAACAACTGTCAACACCTTCAAAGGAATCCAAAAATTTCTTCAAGATGGCTAGGGACAAAAGATCTTGAGGAAGAAGTAATAGCTAAAAAATTACATGTCTGTAATTGATCAGACTAAAACTTCTACCTGAAACCACTCATTTTCTTCATGTTATCCAGAGATAATAAAAACCACATAACCAAATGTGTAAATTCAATATATTATATGATAACTTAAACTGAAAACTTTGGCTTATGTTTCTATATGCTGCATAGCCACAAATGTATAGCTAGATGGACAGAAAGATAAACAGAAGCATAAACCAGAAACTCTCAGTGAGTGAATAATCTAACATCTCAGCAAGAGAGAGCTCAATGGAAAAGGCAGTAAAAATATTAAAGAAGAAAAAAACCTGGATAATGTGAAAACTGGAGTTTGAAGTTTAGTAAGGAGTTCCAGCAGAGATGGGAAACTAGATGTATTACATTCCTGAAGAACAGTATTGCCTGTTCTTTTGCTGGTTGCTCTGGATTTCATTTACACTAAGAAATTGGAAAAAATAAGTTTTTGCTCAAGGGCAGATTTCTGAGCAACAAAGTGATAGGAAGTACTGTTAATTTTCTTCTTTGAACAGCATCCCATTGTGCCAGAAACGCAGTATTAGAGTTTCATATAAAAAAGGAAAAAAATACTGTTTTGTTTTTCACAGGAACTTTTATCTTTTGCTGTTCACTAGTCATGTGATATTTATTAAAGAGGGCATAAATATCTGCTTTGTTCTGAGGAAAGTAGCTGGGTTGTCTGCATTATTTTTTAAACGAATTTGCTAATTAAGAGTCATATTCTTAAACACTTCAAGATGCAAGTCACCATGAAGAAATTTAGTAGTTTTCAAACATCACTGGTTTCAAGGAAATAAAACACCAGTGCTACACGAAGAGTGTCTTTGAATAGTTGTGTAAAAGCTGACTTGGAACCACCGTACCTGACCATTCTTCAAAGTGCATACTGCCAGGGTACACAGGGCAGTCCAGCCTTTACACTGCTGCAAGTTTGTGCCAGGCAGGACTATCCAACAGATCACCCTCGCCAGCCTAATTTCTAGCTAGGCAAGTCATTCCCCAATATCAAACCATCTGTTTGATGTGCTGCAACAAGGCCAACAGCAACGAAAAAAGGGACTTTCAAAGTTACTACTTTTTTGGGAGTTGGTTTATCATGAATGTGAGCTGGAAAACATGCTTAGCTGCATGTGATTAGGAGAGCAAGGTATTAATGTGTTTGTGGATAGAAGATGGATGGCATCACAGATCTAGCATCAGATGTCTTGGCAAGTTTATGAAAAAAGATTGTGCAACATCTGGATTTGATAAGATCTATTTACACAGAGGAGTAATACCATGCATGGATTAAAAAAGTGAGACATGAATGATGTTGCAAAAGGTGCAAGAGCACACTATAATAAACACTTTATGGACTGGCATTTTGCAGTGAACTGCTTGAATCTAAGCACATGACACATAGTAGGCAGCATTCATCCATTACTTTTTCGTAGTGTCAAGAACAAGAAAAAGAACTAGGAAGATGTTAGCTGTGCTGAGTTAATCAGCTGTGGGCGAGTCATACTCTTTTCACTCTGAGACCTAGACACATATCCAGGAAAAATTCTGTGGGACCTCTCTGTGGGTTTACCTTTGAATTCCCATAAAAATCAGCCTAAAAGTCTTATTTATGAGTAATGATCTATTGGAAGATCAGAGGAGAGGAAACAGAGGAGTGTCACAGCTGGACTTCAGCTGGCAGAGCCAGAAAGTACCACCTCTACCAATCACAGCAAACAGCTCTGTAATGGTCACTGGATCTGCCTTTGACCCCTGACCTTGCCTCTTCTCATTCAGCTGATTTAAGCCAACATTAACTGTTCTTAAACTACACACAAACTGATTTGTGTGCAAGGGAAAAGCAGGTTATTCAGACTTTATGAAAAGCTGCCTCATCTCAACTCCTCTATTCAAGTTAGCACCATTAGTATCTCACATTTTTTCTACCAGTATCAATGGAATGTGCTCAGAAAAAGAGTCATATCCAAACTTACATTTTACACTGCAAGAATTCTTACTTTCAGGTTTCCCTACCTGTTTTTCCTACTTAGTTACCTAGTCATAACATGCCACTTCATATAAATGTCAAATCATTCATACAGACCACTGAAGTTTGCATTATGCTGATTCATCCCAAGCTACCATCCCTCCCAAGTTAATAATAATAAAAAAAACCAAGGAAAATCAGAAAAGGCAGCAAAAAGAGTCCCAAAAGATTCTCCCCCACCTCTAAAACAACTCTGAAAATTTAATTGAGCTTCATTACCTATTTAATAGTCATCTGCCCTTTGGATCTTCATATGTATACATGAAAACATTCCTCCAGGTACCAAGCAAACTGCTTTTTTGATTACAATTTCCAGTAACTGTACAGGGTATAGCCTCTGAATCACCTGGTGCTGATTTGCAGTGATTTATCAAACAAACTTAATAGTAAAATGAAAATAATTTACTTAGTAAATCTCTAGATACAACATCAGTGGCAAAAGATTTCTAGTAAAATAAATACAAAATGCAAGGTTTTTAAAAATGCAATAATCAGATGGCTCCACAGCATTTTTCAATTAGCCTCCCTGAGACACTTCAGGAAATGTCACCTGCCTAAAGATCTCCATTGATGCTGAAGACAAAACTGGCAAGAAGTTGCAAGATTTTGGGACTGGGCATCCTCTTCTAAGTACTCCATAATCTTTCTTTTTGTCTTTAACATTGTTGCATATCTTATAAATGTATTCTTGAAGATTTACATCTTTATATCTTGATAACTTTCTAGATTTAGATTGTGAATATAAATTCAGATTTGATGGCTCAGCTTATTTGTCAAAATGGTTGCATTATAACCAGCTGTAGAATCTATGTAACTGCAGGTATTCTTTTCATTTTCCTGAGAGAGGTTTGGTTTTTTAAGTGCTGGCTGACTACTTCCTGCCAAGCCTGGGTGGTTTAATGATACCTCTAAGCCTTCTTAGAGCTACTATTAACATCTATTAAATATTTTATGTAAATCATTTACATAAGAGGCATTTAGCCAAAGGTTCGATTATCTGGTTTTGACTTTTTTTTCTGTAAAAGCTTTACTACAGAAGTTTTAATGTTATCTTCAAACACTTGCTTCTCACTATCTCACTGAACCTGCATACCCAGGATTCACTTTCTATTTCACCTCACAGCATTCAACCAAGCCAGCTGCTTCCTGCCCCTTGGTTGGGGCAATCTCCAATATTATTAGAGCATGGGAAATGAAATGATTGAGAGAAGTCCTGCAGAGGACTTGGGAATACTGGTGGACAAAACACTGGACATGAGCTAGCAATGTGTTTTCAGTCCAGAAAGCCAATAATATACTGAGCTGCAAATAAAGAACAGACAACAGGGTGATTCTGTCCCTCCCACTCTTTTGAGATCCTACATGGACAGCTGCCTCCAGTGGTGGGGCCCCAACATAGAGGGACAGAGCCCTGTTAAACCAGGCCAGAGGAGCTCTTCTCCTGTGAAGAGAGGCTGAGAGTGTGGAGGTTGTTCAGCCTGGAGAAGAGAAGGCTCTCAGGACATTATCGTGGCCCTTCAATGCATAAAAGGGGCTTAGAAGAAGAAGAGGAGGAGGAAGACTTTTTACCTGGCATGTAGTGACAACACAAGAGGCAATAGCTTAAACTGAAGGAGGAAAGATTTACATGAGATATAAATAAAGAGCATACTCTTGTCTATCACATATTCTATGGGAAGTTTATAGCAATTAATGTTCCTAGTTCTGAGTTTCCACATTTTCAGATGATGTTTTTAGCAGCACAAGTCCGTAGTTTCTTATCTACTTTTGCTGCTGATTTAAGAAATGGAAGTAATTAAGTCCTGCTTTCCTTACAATTGTTTCTGGCAATGTCATAATGCATCATTTGCTTTCTACAAACAACTGATGATAATGCCTTCAAGAGTAGTAAAATACATTTTCCAGAACAAGAGTAGATTATTGTGCAACAAGATGTGATTTATTAGCATTCTGTATATAGTAAGCAACTATTTTCTTTGAATGAATAGACTAAGGAAAAAAAAAGCACCATGTTTTTCAGCAGTGATAAAGTTTTTATTAGCAGATTTTCTGTGGAGATTTTGGGCCGTAGAGAGAATGACACTAATATGACTGAGGAAGTACTAAAGGTACTTTGTGTAGTTATAGAGGACTATTGCTCTGTTCTCTGGGCACACAGCAAAGGGCCCATGGAGAGGAAATGTGGGATCAGGCAGACTTATAAATGATTCTCTACATTAACAGGCAGGCTTATAATTAAAGCAATCTGTAGTGGAGGGAATAAAACCTCCTGAATAAACATAAATACATATTTATATATAGATAAAAAATTAGGAATACAAAACCTGAGGTATCCTTATACGTTTTCATCCAGCTTCAAGGCAAATACTTTGTACGAAATTCTGCAATTGAAGATTTGATTTAGGTCCAAAAACTGATGAGGCCAAACTTATGAAAGATAAGATTGGTTAATCAGTGGTTATTAAACCAAAACTGCTACATCTTGTAAAAGAAACCATGAGCTACAAATCACCATAGGCTAGGACACTATCAGAAAAAATGTCAATACTTCCTTTTATTGTCATTTTTTAAGCCTGACTTGTTCAGAAGAGGTCATTGTAAGATGGTGAATGAAACACAGATTTTTTTATCATTCTGCATATCTCTGTGTTGTAGCTTTGAAGTCAAAGTACAGATCAACACAGAATACTTAATTCCCAAGAACAACAGAAGTCACATAGACATTTTTAAACTCTTTTCAAATTATTTTGCAAATAAATTCTGGGAAGAAGGAATGGCAATGAAGCAGATTGGAAAGAATTTAGTTGCAGTCTGTACAAACAGGAACTGCTATATTTGATGTCCCAATAAATATTATGCCTTTCTAAGCATATATTACAATATACAGAGACATATGTTAGTGCTCCATATAAGCTGGACACTCTGCATTATCTAAATCAATCTTTGCAAAGGAGGCATTTACACAATAATACACTGGTCTTTAATGCTTGCTCAAGCATGTCCAGATCACCTCCTGAACACTTGTGGAGACAGTGACTGCACCACCTCCCTCTGAAACTTATGCCAATGCCTGAAATTTTTTTCAGTGAAAAAATTTTTTGCTGAGATCTACTCTGAACCTCTGGTAACTTAAGGCCTTTTCCTTTCATTCTTTCACTTGAGACATGGCAGGAGATGGACCTCCACCTGGCTACAATCTTCCTTCAGGTAGTTGTGGAAAGTGGTAAGTTCTCCCCTGAGACTACTCTTCCCAGGCTGAACAAACCCCGGCCATTCCTCACAAGATTTGTGCTCCAGATCTTTCTTAGCTTTGGTGAACCTCATACAGTTCTCCTCAGCCCATTGATCCAAGCAGTCCAGGGCTCTTTGCAGAGCCTTCCTACTCTCCAGCAGATCAACACACTCTCCTAACATGGTGTTGTCTATAAACCTACTGAGGATGCACTCAGGTCCCTCCTCCAGATCATCATTACAGATATTAAATAGGACCAGCCCAAGCCTGGGCCCTGGGGAGCACCAGTGGTGACCAGACACCAACTGGATTTGGTTTCATTCACTGCCACTCTCTGAACCTGGCCATTCAACCATCTCACACCCAGTGAAGAGCACTTCCACCCAAGCCATGAGCATCCAGTCTCTTTAGGAGAATGCTGTGGGTGACAGTGGCAAGCACTTCACTGAAGTCATGCTAAGTGAAGAGCATTTCTCTGCATACAGTTAGATAAAACAGTTTATTTCAGGTCTATACATATATTAGTTATACTATAGACAGAAGTAGACAGAAATCTTTGAGAAATCATACTAAAGGATGAGTAAATGGAAGAACCTCAAAAAGTAGCACAGTTCATGCATATGCAGCAGTGTATTTCATATCAGCAAAAAAATATTTGCTTTTTCTGACATAATTTTATCTTTTACAAAACTAAAATGTTCACACATTAAAAAGTTCAATTGAAATTAAATGCATTCAATCAGAAGAATGTTTCACTGGGTTCCCAACCAGTTCCAAGCTCAGCAGTATCTTCCCTTGCACCTGAGAAGTCTTAAGTTCTGGACTCAGCTCACGTGTGGAGCACCACTGCTCCACGCAGTCTGATACTTTTGCCTTGGAGAAGAGCACATATCCAACACCTGAGCAGGCTCACTTAAGGGCTGTTTGCTGTCTGTGTTTAGTGTTTCACTATGCTGTGCAGGCATTCCATTACCTAGTAAATCTTTGTAACTAATTTGATCCCTTTTCCTTGGGACCAGCATGAAAGCATGCTGTGTTCCAAGATCCTTTTGATTAGTTTTCCATGTGAGAGCTTATAACAAAATTACACTTGCAGAATTTGAGCTTTTAAAGTATTTCTCTTCTTGGAACATATTCTAATCAGAGCACATTCTACTTTTGCTCCATTTCTATGCTGAGGTATTTATGATCAAAGCACAAGGGTCCTGGTATAGCTTTTTGAATTGCAAGACACCTACTGGTAGAAGGAAACTGAACCACAAATATTCTCAAGCTGGTAAATCCAACCTCTGATGTCATATGACCAGGTACTGAACAAAAACTAGAAAGTCAACATAAGCTCCTATTTTTTTTATAACTGGTGACACAAATACATATTTTTAATATTTCAACTCATAAACAGATTTGTGACAATGAAGTGCTTCCCACTGTGTGTCCTAATTTTGTCACAGAAAAACCTTTCAAGTTTTGATGTGCAGCATCTGGATGAAAAAGGACATTCAACTGATGCTCTGTTTTACAATTTCATGCAAGTGCAAAAATCTCTTACATTTCATGAGGAAATTCAGTTTTGTTGGGAAATCAAAATCAAGAGTGATGTTCACCTGACATAAACTTTAACATCCTTACCTGTCTTTTATTTTAAACCTTCCTGTAGCCTTGTAGTCATATCTGTTTTCTCTAGACAATTTCATTTCAATAACATATCTACTAAAGCTTCAAATTCATACTGTGGGGCAAAAGGTCATCTAGGATAAAGAAATGGGATAAATATGCTGCAAAAATTAAGTGTTGGTCTGGAAAGTTCTATTGGCACAAAGGAGATGAACATAATCACTTTTGTGTCTGAATTGAAACATCCTTCCTCAAATAGCAAGTGCAATTTATTATCTTGTAATTAGTTAAATATTCTGCATTCCTTGCCTCCTTAGACTGCTAGTATAAGATATGTATACAGGTTATGCTGTACTTCACATTTTCAGGATTTTATCCCCTCATCTCTTCAGATCATCAATAAAGATATTAAACAGGACAAAGTTGATGCTTGGGGGACATCAGTAGTGACTGGTCACTAACAGGATGCAACACAATTCACCACCAAAAGAATTATGTGAGTATGCAGATCTTTTACCAAAGCAATCTTCCCCAACAAGAAGACAGCAGATTCTAAAATAATGTTAGTGAAACACTGAAGCATGTTGCTATATGCATGCACTTCTTTTCAGAATATATTATAGTGCAAGAGCAAGGAGGGTCACTTGAGATTTGTGTGTGCAGTACATTGGCTCTGCCTTCTTCTCACCTTCTGTACTGTGTTGTGTCCCACAAAGTTCAATTTCAGTGGAGTATAAGTGTCACTGTTGGAATGTGCTCAAGTAACAGAATTGAACACAATTTCATATCTGGAATTATGTGTAAAACCTGCTCCAAAAGCCTGCTTTGTTCCAGTAAATATCTGATATATTTAAACACTGACTTTTAAAAAGAGAGTGGAACCAGGTCTTTCTTATTCATATCTTTATTTTTCTTTTCACAAGTCTCATTTCAAACCACCTCCCTCACATTTATGAACACTGCTTAAAACCTCTGAGAGGATCTGAATCTAGGCCAGAAATCTGAGCCAATGTTTCTGAAGTTGGAGGGAGATTTCGCTCAATAATGCAGGAACTGTAGGCTCCTCCAAACATTCTCAAATACCAAATTTTGAAACAGAAAGACAACAGATGGAATAGAGTGCAAGGATAGTTTGATTGGAAGGTGATAAGCTAGAAAACAGCAGCTTGGCATTAGGAAGATGTTAAGGGGAAGATAAGATGATTATAGACTTCAGGGGAATATAAACACTGTGTGAAAATATCGAAGAGTTGGCTGGGAGCATGATCAGTAACTAAGAAAGGACAGCAGCTGGCTAATCACAGATGAGAGAACTGGCCTGAGAACTGCTTGTAGAGTTAATTATCATAGTGTCCTAAATCATGGCACAATCCAGAAGTGATGAAAGACAGCCTGAAAAATGCTGCCAGGCCACCAAACCTCGACGCCTTTTGTCTGTGCTGTAGTTTCTTCAGGCTCATGAATGAGCCAGGGAGAGTTAGGAGACCCCAGCTAGTTTCACTACTGAAGTTAGGGTTGCAGCATGAAAAATATTAAATATTTCAAAAGGATCACAGAGTGAGATTAGAAAAGGAAGACACATCCAACCAGTACTAAACATAGAATATAAATTGTGAAAAAACATTGTTTTGAATAATTTAAAACAGAAAAATATAAATAGTAACTTTTAGGTTATTGCCTTCTCTGCACATGATGTTACTTTTGCATATTTTAATTTATATTAATTCTAGAAGGAGTAAAGTTGCAGAACCCTTTGTTTTTAGAGCTATTTTTGCATGCTCACATTCTGTAAGAAATGTTATAGAAAGTTTTTAAGGTCATAACATATATACTCTGAGATTCTTACTGAAACATATACATGTTATCTTTTGCTTTAAAATTACAGTTTAAGATGCTATTATTTATACAGTAATGGAATAAATATAGTCTCCTCTCCTCTCCTCTCCTCTCCTCTCCTCTCCTCTCCTCTCCTCTCCTCTCCTCTCCTCTCCTCTCCTCTCCTCTCCTCTCCTCTCCTCTCCTCTCTCCTCTCCTCTCCTCTCCTCTCCTCTCCTCTCCTCTCCTCTCCTCTCTCCTCTCCTCTCCTCTCCTCTCCTCTCCTCTCCTCTCCTCTCCTCTCCTCTCCCTCTCCTCTCCTCTCCTCTCCTCTCTGTTTTTTGTATCTAACATTGTAGGATCCTCACCCAAGATCTGAATTTCTAGCTGTTCAGTAACATAAATAATAATGAATTCTTTTGACTAGTTCTATCCAAAATAAACAATGTGTAATACACACTAACTGCAACTTCTGTCAGCTTCTTGGATTGTCAGAGCAGCTGAGTGGTAAAACCAAAATGTTCTAATAACAAACAAATGGTAATGCACTATCCAGATTCTCCTATTTATGGTAGAAGGATGATTTTAAAAGAGATATATGTAATTAATGTTCTACCACATGGCTTGGTTTCACAAACTCTGCTGAAAAGAATGCATCAGCACAGAATCCTTGTGGTCAGATTGCAAATTCCAGTATCCATGTACTGAGCTCTGCAATCAGCACCGAAGTAATAGTATTTCAAATTGAATATAATGTGAGTTGCATTTTGAACTTGTGGAGAGTTCTCTAATTATGTCGTCCTCAATTGCAATCAGCATGAATTATGTTTTCAGAAGAGAGCTACAAAGCTATTTGATAAATAACTCAAAACTAAAGTGATATTTTTTTAACATTGCTAAAGAGTTTAAAAATATTTCTATATTCCAAAAAGCAAAGAATTTAGGAAGGAGTTTACTAATTTTTCCAGAATTCATAGGGCTGAAATGATTAGCTTGAAGCCATTTGATAGAGACAAGATATCTGATGGTAAATGAATACCCTCCATGTTGTCAGGGAACTTCTAATTTGCTATACTATGAGGATATTTATTTGGGAACAAAAGCTTGTGGTTGCATCAAATTGTATCTCATCAGAATTCAATGCCATAAAAAAAATAATGCAGCTTTCTGTGTTTTTTTGCAGAAGACTTGCAGAACGAACCAAAGAATAGCTGATACACATCATTCATCATAACTTACCCTCTTGGATAAAGTAGATGGAACGAAGAGGTGAAAATTGAGACTAATTCCTATTTTCCATCAAAGAAAATAAGTAAAAATTCCCAGTGATTCCCAACATATTCTGTCTCAATTGCATTCTGAATAGGTCTCAAAAAGCATAAAGAATGTTGAAGTGTTCTGCTGCCTGAACAGAATGTGTGCTTTTGACTGGAATTGAGGAAGAAATTCTTCAGGTTTTTCTGTCCATTTTTCACACAGCAATTTGTTTGTTTGGGTTTTTTACCCCTCATACTTTTGAATAAACTTCCAGTTAATTATACACCACTTATCATCTTTAAGAAAAATTGTGTAGAGCTGTCATAAGTTTCAAATCACAACATCCCAAGTGGATGGAATTAATCTATTTCAGCAGTTTTATGAAATATTTTTAATGCCTATTCTTTCACTACTAAGTTTGATGATTAGGGGAAACTGTACTCTGAGAATACCCAAGAAGGATAATTTTAGAATTATAGAATAGAAAGCATAACTCTCAAGGATAGGATACATTAATCTCTAACTTTGAATTGCAGTTTATAGTTGTGATGGCAAGATATCCTGAGTTCTTATACAATTTCTGCATTAATTCTCATATTTCATTCTTGACTGCATTTGTGAGTGCAGCCATTCCATCTGTTTTCTAGAGAATCCCTGAACTCAGAATTAGGTTAAAATATGTTTTCCGTGTTATGCAGATGATATCATTCCTCTGGCCTTAAGAACTGTAACAATGAGGTTAGGAGAATAAAACAATATCAACTTCATGGTCCTTCACCACAGTTACATCTTTTGAAATACCTTTTGTCTCCTGGGAAAACACATCTGAAAACCTGTTTCCTATGAAACTGTTAACTCAGTAGAAAAACAGACATAAAATGACATTTCAAATTCATTAGAATTTTCTTTCTTACAAAGGAAGACATTGTTTTGTGCAATGGGGCTTAAAAGGCTGCATCAGACTGATGACACATTTCTGTTGGGAAATGTTCATGGTAATTATGTGTTTATGTTGCAGCACATTACCATTAAATCCCCCTGTACCAAGGAACAGATATCAGTAGATTAAATAATGGTAAAATTTATATGGAAAAGGGAAGAAATTAACCATTAACTCCTGGACGACCCAACCAGAACAAAATGGGGATGGTTCAGCTGAACCCTGGATTTGTTGGACAGGTTGACTGCTGATAATGATGCAGAAAATTAAAAACATGCTTATGGGAAAAAAATCCTGGCTCTG
The DNA here is from genome assembly GCA_034336665.1 of Luscinia megarhynchos. Classification (NCBI taxonomy): domain Eukaryota; kingdom Metazoa; phylum Chordata; class Aves; order Passeriformes; family Muscicapidae; genus Luscinia; species Luscinia megarhynchos. Next base: position 31,584,076 of record CM067564.1, read on the forward strand.
ATAGGTATTGATGGGTACTGATGTGTAGTCCCTTTCCTTGGTGTTAAGAAGTTGGGTGAAAAGAAAACGTGTGGTGAAGTGTTGACTGTCTCTGCAGCCTGTTTTGCTTTTTGTGTTGCTTTCATCTTGCTGAATTCATGACTGGAAATGCCTTTGGGTTTAGTTTGAGCAAAACTAAAGGTAAAATTAAATTCCTGTATTGCCTTTGTGGCTTTTAGAGAAGGCTCTTTTCTAACACCCAGAGAGATGTTTGTGTGAAAGTCTCTGCCTGAAAGTCAGAGACACAGATTGCAAAATCACATTTTTGGACAGACTCTGACATGCCTTTTTCTCCCAGAATACTTCAACAGAAAACCACTGGATGCAAGACTATATATAAAGCAAAGAAGTCACTCAAAAACCAAGTGCCAAAATGAAGGCAGTGATAGGTAAGAAGAGAGGACTCTCCAACGAAAGTGGTTTATACAGGTGTTAGTAAAAAGTTAAATTACCTCATCTAAACAATCAAAAAAATAATAGCTTGATAAAAGAACTCTCAAATTCTCACCTAGATGAAACAATTTCTGCCACAGAGGTCCGTAGGTGCCAAATTGCAACACTGATATTTAGATTCATATACTTTGCATGTTCATTGCCAGGAGACCAAGATAGGTGAAAGAATAGAGCTGGGGAGATATCAGTAAGACAAACATACTCCTTTCCCCACTGAATATCACTGAACAAGGAGATGGGGATGATGGTCCAAAAATAATATGATCAGTGAAATTAACAGGAAAATCATGTAGCTATGCAGAAAAACAATGCACTCATCAGACTGAAAATAAAAGAAATACAGTTTTATAGAAAGAAATACTCTGCAAAAATAAACAGCAAAAACTACCTGCTCACAGATTGTCTAATTAGTACCTGGGGAAACATCTTTCCAAGGAAGGTATCTACTGAAACCCATAAAAAGTAAATTAAATGCCTGGTACTGCAAAATGACAAAAATCTAGGTGCTGACTAATCCAACTTCAAACAAACAAATGAGCAATGCTGTGAGGTAGGTGCATGTCTAAAGCCCTGCATTTTGGATTCCTGTGAGGAAGGGAAACCCTGCATCTGATTGTAATCTCTCATTGCATATGGAATCATTAGATCAAATCATCCTAGGATTTGAAATCTTGTCCTGGCAAGATACATTCTCTGCTGGTGGTGAGTCTTTGGAATTTTCCAGCAGTTTTAGCCAAGACCTGCAACCAGTTAAAGTTTTCAAAAATCCAAATTTTTCTTCGCTGTTTTAACCCTGTATCAGGTACAGAGTGGGAGAAACTTACAGAACTAGTGTTGTCAGAGGAGTTTGCAGTAAAACATTACATCCTTTAAAATTCAGAAGAAAACATAAAGATAATATTAAAAAAAAAAATTGAGCTCGGTTCCAGTTTGAATGGATATGCATGGAAACAATTGAAAACATTAATATTCTTACAAAAAAACTGTGTGTGAGAGAGTAAAAGCCTACAGCTAGCTTTGCTGCATCTCCCTACCTCTCTTTGGAAACAAATCCCTGCCCACCCAAAATATAAAATCCTGAATGCCTCTATATAGAAGGCAATCTTTAAACCTAGCCCCTGACTTTTTTTTTCATAGAATATTTACCTTGAGATAGATGGAGTTTAACAGTGCATCCATCTTAGATACATACTCTCCTATTAAGTCTTTCTTATATGCTGCTGGCTTTCACCACAACCTGATGAATTTTGGCTGTGAGAAGGAGTAGGATTTATCCCTAGCTGGACTAGCAAAATATATCCCAAAACCTCATTAATCCATTTTTGTTTCTTTCTCCAAACACCCTGGTTGAAAAGTGTTTTCTCATAAAACTATTTTTAAAGTACATCTCTTCATAGTTAGCCATGAAATTAGCAGAAGTTTAAACCAGCTGCTGGGTGGCTGGAATAAAGTTTCTTTTCCTTATGTCTTTCATTTCTGGCTGCTGATGCACCCCTTGCTGTGAGTTTCTCAGACAAATTTGCTCAAAGAAAGAATTGTATTTTTATGTAGCAATTTTGCCCATCAGTGGCTTAACTATTTCTCTTCTGTGCTTGAAACATGGTGCATTATTTATAGACATAACATAGAAAACATATAGACAAATAGCATTTGTGTCTAACAACCTTTATAGACATAAATTAATGCAGATTGATATGGAAGAGTTTCCAACTATGGAATTTGTCTGGACTTACCTCTTGCTCAAGGCAAGGGTAATTTATTTCAGGCTGCTCAAGATTTGGACCAGACAGAAATGTAATTATATGTGTTTTCCTTCTAGTTTGGGAGAAGACCACACTAGGTCTTGAAAAAGAGCCCACTGAGTTGTAGATGTATTTGTCAGCAGACCATGACAGATTCAGGGAAAAAACAAAAATTATCAGAAGACATTATATGAGAAGTGTTTGGATAGTTGTGATAAGTTCAGACTATATTAATGCCTTGGACAGTTAAAAGGTGACATATTCTGTTTTGTATAAAAGCTTAAATTTCAAAGGTTAAGAAATTATTAAAGTTTGGAAAATGCAGGGTGGGATATCAAGTTATGAAATATTAAAGGATGAATGCCCAGAATGTCACATGCAAAAGCACTTAAAAATTACATTCCTGTTTCACTGCTGAACGTGATTGACTGTGGGCCACAAAGATCTGACATCCAAGCATTCATATACAGCACCTGTGATCTTCTCAGTTAATGTCTTTTCTGAGTTAAAAGAAAATCTCATTATAGGAGCACTTTTCTCAAGAATAATCTCTGAAAACTGCTGTCTTCTTGAAATACTGAGTGCTGGTAGGTCAGGGGGGATGAAGTGTTAGCAGTGAGAAGGGGACTGATCAGTGACTCTGGGTTAAATGAAGGAACGCTGTGGTGATTGCCATCAGGAAAATGTTCATTCAGACAGAGATGGAGGCGTGAAGAGATAGGGAACATCTCTTCACACCTTGATAGATAAGGATTAGAACATAGTTTCTTCCATATTGTTCATGCTATTTAGGTCTTAAAGGTATTTTCTAAAGCTATTTTTCAGTCACAGAACAGTTTTAGCATGAAATATCATAGAAGGAATCCTCCAGTTACTGTATAGTATTGCAGTATTATTATTATGATTTTATTATAGTATTTCTTTTCTAGATGCTGAAAGTTTTTGAAGTGTTAAATGTTGTTAAAAGCTCTACCTCTGCATCTGTCAAGAGCCTCTTAACATTAAATATTAAAGAGAAGATGTTGCTTTTTCTAGTCATTGGCTATTTTTGTTAAATATTTTATCAAAATAATTCTTTTCACTAGTAGTGAACGCTGCATTCTTATAAAAAAAAGCACAAAATTCTTACTAAAAGATTAAAAGTTAACTATATTTCTTTAGATGACCTTCTTAGCACATTAAAGATTTACCAAAACCTTTGATTTTCACTCATTGTGAAGTGCAACACGTCCCAAACTACATTTCAGGGTAAAACCTTTTTCTTTAGAAGCAGCAATTTCATGTATTTTGCAGTATTCTATATGGAATATTAAGGGAAGTTGAGATTTGTGCAGCCTCTTCTGTTACTGAAGAGTTTTATGACAAAAGATAGTCACTGTAATTGCTTGTATTTGAACTAATTACTGTGGTGACAGTAATTGCAGACCTATTGCAGTCCTGAGTATTTTTATGAGTAGCCAAAAAAAAAAAAGTTTTTATAGACAATTGTAACAAAAGAAACTTATTAGAGTAAGATGTAGCATTGAAATAGTCATGACTCTACTACTTCAGTTTGGTTTAATAAATTGCTTTACAGTGAAACTTGCAAATAAAAGTGCTTATTTATTAATGATAGCTTATTTATGTAATGTTTTACTCCAATATGAGAGCATTTGAAAAAAACTTTCTATTTTTTCCTCTTTTCATCCTTTTGTTCTATAATTTTATATCAGGAATTTTTCGTAATTCAGCTAAAAATGAGCCTTTGTTCTGCTCCACATTCTGTGAATTACATGAAGTTACAATGGATTGTAGTATTCCCCAAACATCCTATAGTGTCAATGGAGATGACACCAGAGCAGTAAATGATTGGTACAGACCACAGAGAAAGTGAAAAATTTGCAAATTTTGTGAAAGTTAATTGCCTGTGTTTTAAGAGAGCTGCAGTATGTGAGGCAGTCATGGGAAATCTATTAATTGTATAGAGGAAGCACCAACCAGAGAAAGAGCTAGAAATTTCTAAAAAGTGGACTGATAAGTCAGTAAAGTTGAGTAAAAACTGATGTGAATGAACTGGAAACATTAAAAAATAGATCAAATAATAAACATAGTATATAAACAGAAAAGCTGATCTTCTTTAATTGTTTTTATTTCATTTGAAAATACAGTTCATGATGTCATAAGAGATTATTGATTTGTTTATAGATCTGCAAAAACATAGATTTAACTCTGAGGGACTGATTGGAAAACAAAGGTTTTGTTAATCAGCTAGTATATTATTGAGAAGAAACAAAGGCACACCTTTAAGTTAAGATGTACTAAATAACTGTAACTCCATGTAAGTGAAAATTCAAAATTACCCTTTATAAAAACTCCTAAACAATTACATATCCACTGACTCCAGGCAATACAATTTCTTTAGCTGGACTAAAAAATAACTATTGTTTTTGTTGTTTGGTTTTGTTTTTTTTCTGAATCTGCCAAATATTCTAAAATCTTTACAGCCCTCATGAGCATACTGAAACCTTCAGACAATGTCAGGCAACTCTGCATTTTTCTAGCCTCCTGAAGAGTCAGCTTTTGAATCTTGGGTTGTTTTTAATTTGTAAATTCTTTCTTATTCTGCTCTGTGGGTTCCTATTCCTGGAATAACTGGCTTGACTTCTACCTCCTTCTCAGTGATTTATATGTCTTTCTCTTTTTCTGTGCTATAGCATTTGTATTTGTTTCAGGCAGTTCTAAGATCACCTGTCTTAAAATTAAGATTTCAATTCTCTGTAGAAGATCTAGAATGTGTACTATGGTCTACTAGGTCTTTAAAAAAAATTACATACAAAGATGAGATAATTGTATTGGTGGAAAACTTCTAAGAAAAGTAAATATGATGAAAATGTATTTAATATATTAATATATATATAATGCATTTAATCTATTGCAAATGCTATAGGCGACTATATAATATTAAAAAATTCCATCACATTTTGAGAAAATCCTCAGGTTGGCTACACACCATCACAGTCACTATTTTCCTCAGAAATGTAAGGAATACTTTTATAGAAAACAGCTAGACATAAATAAACAAAAATAAGTGTAATTCACATTGCCTGTCAGCACAAGTGTTTGCAAGACAAGCTGCATTTTGTACATGAAAGGGATCATGCCAAATATCTCCTGCATTTTTCTATTCATGGCTTCTTCAGGTTTGTCTGAATATCTTACTGACATCTTCTAAAGTGCAGTGTTAGCATTCCTGATTGGACTGTCCTGTAAGCTACTTCAGTAATTTGATTTAGATCTTGTAAAGATTTTCTTGTAACTACAAGGCTTTAGAGTGTCTTGCAATTTGACAGGATTTTCTTTACTTTCAAAGCACTTTTATTTTGTAACTTAATCATATCCTGATGAAAACAGAAATTCTGTGAGTTATGGATACATTCAAATTCATCAAGCTTTAGAAAAAAACCTTTACTTATTCTTAGACAGCCGAAGAACAGAGAAAAACCCCAGCTAAATAAGTTATTTTCTCTAAGTTACATCCAACTTCTGAATCATGCATAGTCATGAATGCCTTCTTGTCACTTCAGCACAGTTCAGCCTGTAAAGGATGGCAGTACAGAATGTGGTAAACCTCAGGGTACAAACCATAGACACAAACACTGCAAAACCTTTCCCTGGCTAATGACAGCTGCTTAGGGATGGCGCCACTGGATTGATAGGCACAGAGCAGAAAATCAGCAAGTCTGATTTCTGCTCCTTCTTGCCATAGTAAACACTGAAAATTATTTCATCCGTTTCTCATTTAGCAGACAGAAAAACCTACCTCGTGTAAACAAGACAAGCAAACCCACATTTTTAACAGCATGCTGCAGCACTGGCTTTGGAGCTTTCTGTCATTCTACAAAAGTGTTCTACCTGTGCAAAGCAAAACACCCTGAATAACCAACAATAATCCCACTCTATAGTTCCTACATATTTTTAAGTAGTTTACTAAGGTCTGTACCTTTCAATCTGTTATTGAAACTCCAATTGACAGCAAATATTACTTGGGATTTTGTTTCAAAACAGAGCAGGCTGTACAATAAAAATATTATAATAAACCAGAAAGTTTTTAACTACACAGATTTCAAAATTATATTAAAATAGGTTCTATTTTAGATGAGATACTTTTTCGGAAACATAAAATCTCATAGTATCTGCTGAATTTTTCACACTTTATCTGATGAATGATCTGTTGATATTTCCACATTTCAGTAAATCTCTGTGGTCAAGGGTGTTCTGTTTCCTTGCAAACAATGACCCTAGGATTCACCAGGACACAGCACTTATACTGAGTAAAGAATAACATGTTGTGAGTACAGTTTCAAGTTAAAGATTGCTGTTTCTTTTTGTTCACATTAAAATAATCAGACTTGTACAGGTTTTCGCAGTAGCTGAGGGTGTGGAGTCTGAAGCCATGTGAACATGTCTGGTTTGTTATTCTGTATGTGACAAAAGTAAAGGACCAGTGACAAAAGTAAAGGACCAAGAAGGGTGGCAGGAGTGGATTTCTGTCAGGAAGTAAAAGGTGGCGCAGGGAGACTCCAGTGCCAATTGTTGTTGTCTCAGGGATCAGTTGGCACTGGGTTGGTCTGTTGGTGAGCATCGTTTGGAAATAAATTGCCCTTTTTTTGCACTTTTATTGTTATAATTGTTGCTGTTACTGTTTTCTTATCTCATTGCTGTCTTCAAGAAATTGTTTGTATCTCAGCTTGGGATCTCTGCCCTTTTTGCCTCTCATTGAGGCAGGTGGAGGAAAAGAGGAACTTGTGGTTTTTCTTTTAAGGGGAGCACTAAATTAGGGAATGCCAATCCTAAACCATGGCACGTATACACACTATTATGACCTTAAACCACATTTTTTTCATAGTAGCTACATTAGCATAAGTATTTTCTCTCTTACAGTGTATCCTTCCTCCATTTTCCTTCCTTTCCTTCATTCTTTTCAACCCATGAAATACACTTTCCTTCTTCTCTTCCAAAACATCATTGCAAGCCTTTTACAAATAGGGACATGCAGAGAGGTAGTTACTTTCTCCTTTGCCTCCTCACTGCAGGATGAAGTGGTTTTGGAGGTTGAGACTGTACAAAAAGAGGGTGGGAGTCAGATTGTCTCTTATTCTGCTTTTTCTTTTTTCCTAGTGCTATAACCCCATCTGGCAAACAGAGACGGCTTCACTTGTGAAACTTCTGAGGAGGGTGAAATAAAACCCAAAGCTAGCACTGGATGGCTGTTGCAGAGATCAAGAATATTCTGAAGGAACATGTTAAGTCATTGAAGACGCTTATGGGACAAAGAAACTTAATTAATTTGCATTTTGAAAACCAAAAGGATTCAAATGAACAGGAATTAGAGTAGAGTGGGCAAGAACCAGATTTTCCATTCCACAAAATTTTCCATGGTTTTTATGTCTTTTCTTGTTTCAAATCAAACTAGAAACATTTTTAAAGTCCTCCAAAACAACTTAAAACCCAAAAATGTCCAGGTCCATAAAGTCAATATATTTTGGTCATATTGAAATTTTTTAAATTCAATTTTTATGATTTTAAATTAATTTTGGACCTACACCTAAAGCCTTCTGCTTTTTAAACATTTACCTGAGAAAGAATCCAAAACATATCCTATTTACAAAATGATGAAACATTACATTATTTGTGCAAGAAAAAATTGAAATATTTTGGATCGTGTCTATCCTGATTTATTACAAATAGATACTCTGTCAGTAGAGCTGAAAAGATCTTCAGCTGATTATTTTGTAATTGAGTATACAAAGACATATTTTTCCCACCTGGATTGAGTAACTCAAGAAAACATTTTGCATAGAGTAGCATTGGAACACGTTTTAATAATGAAGTGCTGCTCCTTTCCTTGAGTGGATGCAAGTAGAAGGGACTGGCTTATGATAGACTAGTACTTACTACAGCATAAACACCCTCACCATTGCACAGATTTCTTTTCCCTTCCACATCTCACTTGCAATGGTATCTGATTTCATTAACATAGGAATAACCATATGTGTCAAACCATATGTTCCATTTTTCAAATGAAAAATGGCCAAGATTAATAGCAAAAATTAAATTTGTGGGTTAACTGCATAAATTTAGAAGTTAAATGTCAGGATAAGCAATAAAATTTCAGTTTATGGCATTTAAATTTTTAAAATTTGCTTTTAACTGTGTTGCAATCTGTGACATCAAAATACTTGCATACTTGGAGTGCATGCTTATGACAAAAGCTGAAATAAAGAAAAAAGAATGTCAATGAAGAAATAAATCTGATCAGTCAACCAGCTTCTTAGTCCCTTGTACTGTGGGACCTCAGGTGTGCCTCTCAGTTCCTGAAATGGACATATGTCTTGCCTGTGACCTAATTGCTTTAGAAGTTAAGCTTGAGGTGCATGGATATTCCCTTCTTTATCATATCTGAGTTTCCATGGGAGTAAAATCAAGCTGTGCACACCAGAAATCAGACGTGGCTCGCTTCAACAAGTTATCTGATCTGAATCATCTGGGGCACAGGATGGGCAAGCTTGGCAGACACAATCTGTCTCACACTTACTGTTTTGGCTTAAATGTGATTAATCTGCCAAACTGACTACCATACTACGTCCAAATTTGAAAAGAAAGGGAACACTCTGGCTTCCTCACATAATAATTTCTGCGTCATGCCTGTTGGGCATAGTTTGTAGTAAGGGTATCTTGCTATGTAAGGATTGTTACTGAGAAACTTTCACTTTTCACTTTGAGAGTAAAATGACATTTCCTGATCACAGGAGAGCTGCTTAGCTCAAGATGTTGCAAATATATTACTCCATCTACCCCATGTTCCCTGTTCCAAAGCATCTAATCCACTTCATCCTAATCCCGTATAATGACTTCAGAAACACTTTGACAAAGGTAAGGATTAGAAGTCTCAATGCACAGTATTCTAAGTGAAAGACATGCCTAAACAAGAGGGGAGTTCAGAAATGCCATACATAGGTAAAGAAATACCATTTTTAGGACAAAATGAGTAACAAGTTTTGACATACACTTCACTTCCTCATGGATTTTTTCTGGCAACAGAAATAAACTGGAATAGAGTTCTACAAATCCAAGCTGGGTTTTTGAAAAATGAAAGGACATGAAAGAATCCTTCATTATTTTATACGTTTTCTTTTTGGAAATATTGAACATCTCTGCTAACATTTTGTTTCATCAATGAGTTTTGCGTAAGTATCATCCATAAAACTGATTTGTTAATGTGGTTAACTCTTGGCTACCCAAATGATTCTGTGAATACTCACACTTCTAAAATCTGCTCATAAATTGAGGTACTGAAGGCCAAATTTCAATGCACAGAAAACCCCTCTGTTGAGCCTTAACAGCCAATTGCAGTGATGCAGTTATACCTGGAACAGTACTGTGAATGTTGACACCATACTCTACTTGGAGGTTGTTTCAGCCTAAAGTCTTTCATGTATGATGATGCAAGTTTCTGCATGCAGAACTCCCAGGGAATCTTGGAAGAGATTACAGGACTGAAATCATGGCATGTGATGGGAAGGTTCCTCAGGGATGAACAAAATGTGGTTGTTATTTTACTGAAATGCAGTGAACATATTGTATTACATTACCCTATATAGAAGAAAACCTTCAGTTTGGAATTATTTGTTATTTTCAGGGTGGAGGGATGGAGGAGGGAGACAGTTGGGCAGGGGACTAGGCAAAGACAGATGTACAGCTGCCAACACATATGGAATCACAACACTGTTGGCAAAATGAAACATCATGCAAACAGCAGTATGAGTTTCATTTAGAATTTTTATAAGGTACTGTGTTGGTTTTGCACTGGTTTTTGGTAGTAGGGGAGCCACAGAGGTGGCTTCTGTGAGAAGCTGCCAGAAGGTTCCACCATGTCCAGCAGAGCCAGTCCCTGAGGCTCTGAAGATGGACTTGCTGCTGGCCAAAGCTGGGCCAATTAGAGATGGTGGTAATGCCTCTGTGATAACATATTCAAGAAGAAAATCAAAACAAAATGAGGCAGTTTTTTTCCTAACCAGGGAAGAGGAGGAGGTGGGTGACAACATGTGGGATCCATGGGGGATGCAGAAATCCACTCACAGCCAATGGGATCCAGGGGGGATGCAGAGATCCACCCACAGCCCGTGGGGATCCATGGGGATGGAGAGATCCACCCACAGCCCATGGGGATCCAGGGGGGATGGAGAGATCCACCCACAGCCCATGGGGATCCAGGGGGGATGCAGAGATCCACCCACAGCCCATGGGCATCCACGGGGATGCAGAGATCCACCCACAGCCCATGGGGATCCAGGGGGGATGCAGAGATCCACCCACAGCCCATGGGATCCATGGGGATGCAGAGATCCACCCACAGCCCATGGGGATCCATGGGGGAATGCAGAGATCCACCCACAGCCCATGGGGATCCACGGGGATGCAGAGATCCACCCACAGCCCATGGGGATCCAGGGGGATGCAGAGATCCACCCACAGCCCATGGGATCCATGGGGATGCAGAGATCCACCCACAGCCCATGGGGATCCATGGGGGAATGCAGAGATCCACCCACAGCCCATGGGGATCCAGGGGGGATGCAGATATCCACCTACAGCCCATGGGGATCCATGGGGGATGCAGAGATCCACCCACAGCCCATGGGATCCACAGGGGATACAGAGATCCACCCACAGCCCATGGGGATCCAGGGGGATGCAGAGATCCACCCACAGCCCATGGGGATCCATGGGGGATGCAGATATCCACCTACAGCCCATGGGGATCCACAGGGATGCAGAGATCCACCCACAGCCCATGGGGATCCAGGGGGATGCAGAGATCCACCCACAGCCCATGGGGATCCAGGGGGATGCAGAGATCCACCCACAGCCCATGAGGATCCATGGGGATGCAGAGATCCTCCTGTGGAGGAGATGCCCACACCAGAGCAGGTGGGTGTCCTGAGGATGTTGTGATCCAGGGGAGAGAGGGGCCCTGCTTCCAGGGTACAGCCTGTCCTTGGAAGACTGCACCCTGTGGAAGAGTGACCCACATCTCAGCAGTTTTGGAAGGACTCTGCCTGTGAGAGGGACTCATGTTGCAGCAGCTCTGGCAGGACTGCTGCTTGTGAGAGTGGGTCCATGCTGGAGAAGTTCAAGGAGAACTGTCTCCTGTGGGAAGGGAACCCTACAGTGCAGCAGGGGAAAGCTTCCTCTTCCTGGGCAGTGGAAAGAAATCTTCAGGTGATGAACTGACCAAAACCCCCACACCCTGTCTCCCCTGTGTCCCCTGTCAGTGGGAATGAGGTAGGGGCTGAGGAAAAAAAAAAAAGGTGTTTTAAAGGGCTATTTTACTTCTCATGATCTTCCTCTGATTTTTTTAGTTATTAATTCATTTTGTACCTTTAAGTTGAGCCTATTTTGCCATTGGAGTGTTTTCTCCCAGGCCTTATTTCAGCCCATGAACTCTTCATTATTATTTTTTTCTCTCCTTTGCCCAGTTGTGGCAGAGGAAGGTGAGTGGCCTTCATGGGTGCCTGGCTTTTGGCCAGTGTCAATCTCAATTGGTACCCAACATGCTGCAAAACGAGAAAGCACAAAAATTAAGCCCTTTGTCTTGTTTTTTAAAATTTCTCCCTTCACTTTTTTTTTATATCACAAGTACTTTTTTTTTAACAGACTCTCAATCTTATCCTTAATTCTGTTCATTCAAATTCTTGTAAAATTTTCTGGGTGTTATTCAGTGTTCATTTTTATTAAACCAATAACTCTTTGGCTGTTTTCAAACCATGATGCCTTCATTCCCATCTGTTCTAGTCATACTTTTAAGCCTTTGATTTTCATACATAATGATTCTACTTTGAGCTTGACCTTAGGTTGGGGGTTTTTTGAAGTAAATCAGGTGGTATAATAAAGGAAGAGTTAAGCTACTAGGAGATGGCTGAAACAGTCAATTACCTGCTTCAGTTTTAGCTTCCTAAGCAGGGAATAATCTTCTATCCTAAGCAGAATAGAAGATCATTTGCAGATTTGCTATGAAATTTTCTTACATAAAAAAGGAAAAAAAAATTACAAATATTTATGCCTCTTTCAAAGCATCACTTTAAACTCTTCCTGGTGTAATATTGACTAAATAAAACTTAAAACTGTCCTATTAGTAATTAATAGGGCATCCATTGTGCCATGATCCTACCCTGTCACACTAACTTTCTCTGGAAGACTCTGTTCTGCTTTTGGATTGCCTGTCTGCAGCCAGGTTAAAGAATATTTAGGTCTGTGCATCCCTGGAGGCTGGATTACTGTTTTGAAAACTCCTGCTTCCCCTAGCCAGATGCATCTGATAGAGCAAAGAAGTCGGATTTAAAGACTGAAAGGAGATTTAACCTAGGGATAAATTCTAAATTAATAGACTTGTATATGATTGACTACAGGTTTTCAATAATGCAAACAGGTCACCCAGCCACAAAAGTCGAGTCTTCTGGCCCACACTTCTTGCATGGGGAAAAAATACTTTCTCTCCTCCCTGCCCCCAAATCTGTCTAGTTATCTGTTTTGAACTTTACATCAGTGTGGTCTAGAAGCCTTCCCTTAAGTGTTAGGGTTCCCAAAAGCTTAGGGAAAGAGAAGGAAGCGCTGTAACCCCCTGCACTTTACAGACCTGTTTAGTAGGTGAATAAATGATACCTCTTATGGTGGAGTCCAGCTGCTAGCCTACTCTCGAGGGAACAGGAATAAAAACAGTACAAATTAAATTTAACAAAGCAGTCCAATTTTGTTGAAAGCAAGGTTTAACTGCTGAAGATCTACAGTGTGAGGCTTTGGAGCTTCACGTCATAGCTCAGCTTGCTGGCAGTCGTAGTCAGCCTGGGCAGGTAATGGCATCTCAGCTAACATTTTCCTGGAACACTCCTGGTGTTCCAAGCATTTCCTGAAATATTCCTCAAGGTCTCACTGGTAATGGATATCTAGCTTAATAAAGTCCAGGGTACCATCAGAGAACATCTAAAACTGCTGCTTAGTATGTCCATTGCCAAGCTGCTGGCTTTTCTTGTGTGTGCCAGACATCACGACAAACACTGGCTGACTAAGCAGGGGAAGAAGAAAGAGTTCACCCTTTTTCTAGTCTGGCCCCACTTCCAAATGTGTTCAAGGTTTCCTTGTGTTTCAACTTGAACAATGACAAAAGGGGGGAAGACTCTGCTGCAGAACAGGAGACAAAGCCTGGGCACCAAGGTTTTACTGCCTCCTGCTTTCACATTGACTCCACATTTGAGATGTAGGGGGAGGTTCTCGTGTGGATTTCTGCCTCTGTGGTTCAGCTGGGTTAGAGATGGATGAAGCTGGTAAGCCCCTGGGCCAACTTTTGTGTTAGCTGTAAGGGGAGGGACCTCAATCCTCATTTTCCCGATGAGTCGGTAAGAAACAAACTATTATTTAGAAAAGTACTTAAATTCACCACTTGTAATGGAGAACTTCCAGAAGTTCTAGGATCTATCTGAAGGTGCTATTCCAAAAACCTGCTTTTATGGCTCACCATTCTCCATCCTCTCCAAATAATTTTAGTCTTTGCTGCTTATAGGAGAGCCCCTTTTTGAGTTTTGTGGATATTTGATATTTGTGCTGAGATGCCTTTTTCTTCTTGCACATGATAGAGGAAATTTATATCTACAGCATGAAGTTCTATGAATTGACCCTCTCCAGTGGACTGATTGCTTTGCAGAAGTGCTAAGAGAGATGTTACATTTCTGTCTTTCTATCATAGCCAACTTTTACCCTGTTTGTCCTCATTTTATGATATTCTGCATTGTTGCCTTCAACACTGAGCAGGGAAATGGCCCACAGCTCTTTTTTTGCATCTAATGACCTTCCTCAGCTGTACATTTTAAGACTGTCCTGAATTTATGTTATCCTCTGTGCTATACTAAGAAAGAGCACTTGAGCTACTCTTCTAACTCAACCCACACACTTTTCTATGTTAACATACTTTTTAGATACTTTATAAAAGTTATAAGCTGAATCACAATACTATGTATAACTTTCTGGCTATACGTCTCTATAATTGCTATTTTTCTTGTTTTCCCTGTCTCAACTATTACCCTCATCAGAATTCTTTATCTAGATTACTCTTTATAGGACCAGCACCTAGACCAATATTAATACCTAATAAATATATGCTAAAATGTCAGACTCCACCAAAAGATCTAATAAGTAAAATGATTTCAAGCTGCTTTACATACTTCCCAGCTGTTTTCTCCCCCTGAACAAATAAGTAATTCAAACTTGCCTCATTTTTTTATTACACAGAGGGATAAAATCTAATTGCTTTTGAAATTAATTAGGGAGATAATTATAAATTGCTCAGTACAACAGTGATGAATTCAAAATAATTTTGTTACTATAAAAAAAGTCATGCCTCTAATAACAAAGATTTCTTCTGCAAGATAAAATTACACTATTCTTTCAGATTAGAAAGGATATTTATGATATATTATATATTTGAAGCTTAAATTAAAGTAAGAGTTTTATAAAGTAGTAGTGATAAATATGCAACCACAACACATACAGATAATCATACCAACATGGAAGATATTTCCAAGTATCAAATGAATAGTCTGATTTACAATAAAGCCTTTATATTCAACTTTTTAAAAAATGAATCCTCTTCATCCTGGATCCAAGTATATATATTGGAGAAAATATGTGACTGATTATAGAAGATCTTTAACAGTTTCCAGACAAAGCTCTTTATGTGTATAAAGGGAAAAAAATTAAGACATGATTTAAGGTTTCCTTTAATAGGGCTTGTTTTTTGTTTGTTGGTTCATGGGGGTTTCTTAACTCTGGAATGCAATATAAGAAGCCAGAACCTGAAAGCTTGACATTTAGTTGTTTTGTTTCAAGCCTTTCCATTTCTCCATGTTCCACAGGGAGAGGAAAAACTTTTATTCTTTCTGTCTTCCTGAAGCCTTTCTGTAATCACAGCAATCGTTTTTTAGATATTTTAGACACATTGCTGTAATCTGAAAATTTATTCTGCAAATCAAATGTCAGCTTACTAAACTAAAAGGCAAAATTGTTAATTATGTATGGACGTATAATTCTTTAACTTCCTGACAAATTGGGAGAAAAAGTTCTCAGCTTTTTCTTCTCAACACTTTCATGCTTTTCAACTAGCTGTCTATCAGTCTGAAGCATACTGTAAAGTATAAATAAATTAGAGTACATTTATTTTAGCTGGCAGAAAACTAGACATGGTAAATGAGTATTTGGGGAGTAGTGCACTACAAGGTAACCTTCCAGCAGAGGTTGGCTGCACCATTGTGTGCAGAAGTTTCCTTTTCCATTAAGTTACATTGGAAAATTAAATTAATATGAAGGGGGAGGGAGGAAGTGATCTGAGTGGAGATCATCTAAAATACATTTAGAATAAATTCAAATTTTCCTTTCAGGAAGGGGAATGAAATCTTACTATTTCAATGAGGATCAACTGGGGAAGCTTCAGTCAATTTCCCTGCACTTTGTGTCGTCCTATCCATTGGCTTTTATTGTTTACATTTTCTTTTGGAAGGTTTTTTTTGTTTTTGTTTTTGGGGTTTTTTTGTATTTTTTTGTTTTGTTTTGTTTTGTTTTAAGCATTTTATTTCTTCAGTTTCTTTTCCCATCTCTTTGTTTACCTTTCTTCCCTGATTTTGGGATTTCAGCAGGACTAATTTTGGCAAGTTTTGGTTCTATTTGCTGCACCTCCTTTCATCTCAGTACATTTACTTGGAGTCCCTCCATTTCAAAATTTTGTAGTTTGTTTTTTTCAATTGCATTTTATTTGACCATATCTCTTTCCAGAGTGTTTGTTACACTTGGTTCTCTGATTTCAAGGTTTTTTTCAGGAGGAGCTTTGAATCCCTCTTTATGTATTTCTTAGCATGGAATTACGTCGGTGAAATTTTGAGAGTCCTGTGGAAATGAAATCTAATACTTGGGTCTTTTATGCAAAAAAACTGACACTTTTTCAAAAAGGACTTGCTCTATGTATTAAAGGGTCTTTATTCCCATCTTCTACTAATTAATTTTTTTTATTGTGTCTATGTTTATTCAGGCAGTCTTCATAATCACAGAATTACAGAATATCTAAGTTTGGAAGGAACCATCTCATCCAACGCTCCTGCTCAAACATGATCATCCTAGAGCACATTGCACAGGATTGGTTCCAGATGATCAGATCTGGATGTGAAGACACAGGTAGTTTTATTACTTAAATGGGTTTTTTAAATCTTATTGAGCCACTAGTCCAATTGTTCTTGTGATTAATTCCAGCTGATCTTGTTAACAATAAAGAATCCGAAAGTACCATTTTTGAGTTGAGAATTAAGAATGTGGGGATGTCTTTATTACTGCTTAATTTCAAGACTGAATATTGAAGAACTACATTTTAGAAGTTAAATTTGAAAACTTTTTTTCTAAGTTTAGCCAGAGAATATACATCAGGAAATCACCAATGGTATAGGATAAATAGAACACACACAATGATTTATTTCTGAAACTGTAAGCTCTAATATTCATGAGTTGTGTCTGGTGTATAAGAAGTATTCCAAACCAAGCATGTCAAGTTTACAATCTATGCACATTGACTGAAAAATTGTAGCAGCACTAAAACTGCTTTAGTATGACATAGAATTAATTTAGCATGAATACAAGTGTGCAGAATCAGAAAATAACCTTATTTGAATACAGTATTTAACTTGTGTAAAGGTGTTTTTCATTCCACTATAGAAAAACAGAAATCCTTTAAGAACTTTTGCAAATTTGGGGACAATTATTTTTGCTTGCTCTTTCATAGAAAATAGCTCAGAAGACAGCATTTCAGCACTGCAAATGGTAGTGTGATTGTCTGCAGAGAAGTAAAACATTCCCAAAGCTGCAGAAGAGTACTGACCACCAGTTGCAGTTGCAGAAAAAGGGAATGTCTCTAGGGCTTGAACTAGGACTTCGACCAGTGTCATGGTACAGGCACTTTATGTACCAGAAGAACAGAAGATCATACAATTCCTGGTCAGAAACTGGTGAAGAAATTCCCATTCTGCACCATTCAGTTTTGAACAAAGGGAGAGAGTGGGAGATAGTTAAGAGCTGCAGCAAAGCTTACATCTGAGGCTTGTGTTACCAAGGTTGTTAATATTCCCTTTTCAATTCCATTTTGCATCTGAATCTTTCACAAAAAAATTTTGACTATTTTGGAGTTTCGTATGTGGGACTAAATATATGTCACCTTCTTGTGAACAGCAGTATGAAAAGAAAGGACAACAACTGAAAAGTAGGTGTAATTTTGTATTTTTAATGGATCTTACATTCATTTTAAAAATACGTATATCTGGAGTTGTTAACTATGACTTTCTTGAAATGATTGAGTTTTGACAGCAAAGACAGTTAAAATAATTAACATTTTTTATTTTTTGTGAAATATTTGCATTAGAAAGCATTTTGTGAACATTTACAGTTAGCATTTCCATGGTTTTGTGTGAATAAAATATGATCTTTGAACAGCTCAGTCTGATGCATGAAGCTGTGGTATGTTTTAGCACAAAATAGAATCTGAGTTTTTGTCCAAGTTCCTACCCATCCAAACGCAACTCAAAGCAATATTTAAAAGCTCGAGCAATAATATTTCAGTTCACCACATGCAAACTATTTACAATTAAATATATTGAATTAACAAGACAGAAAAAGAGTCCATCTTTGGAAAAAAATGGGAATGATGACGTACATTCAGGGAGAAAATACTCAAGTTAGCCAATGCTAATTTTAAAGAAAAGAATTGCATTCTTCTAGCATATGCCCGGCTTATTATTGAAAAATCTATATTTGTAGTTTTTTGCCCATCATACAAACATTAATTTGGCAAAAATTGACCTCTGTTGGATGGGATATTTGCACTATAGTAGAAAATATATCATGATGGGGAGGATGTGAGGTATGATTCAGAAAAAACAATGGGCTTATGTTTTCTTAAGAAGGTATATGCTTTCCCTTAGTGAATTTATTGTAGTAGAGTTGGTAAATGCCAGAACTTGTTTAGGTAAAGATTTATTTTTCTGTGTTCAGAACTGCATCTGTAAGGAATTTTTTTGTAGCTAATTCAAGTCATGTTTCTAAATGTGTTCTGGAAGAATCAGAAATTCCTCACTATCAATATTTTTAAAAAAGTAAATAAAACCCCTGAATATGCCTTGTCACCTTAAGAAAGACTGCAGCTGTAATTCTGTAATTCCTTTTGTCAGAGCTTCAATACTTTTGGGTTATTTTTCCTTTTTGTGGATGTAGAGCCCATTATTACAACCACATGCCGTGACTATTTGAGCTGTTTCTTAAATCACCTTGGAAATACCTAGGATTGTTTTGTCTCAGCTCCTTATGGCCCTGGTTTCCAGAGTGCATTCCCTCCTCTCATGGCTGTGTCCAGCTCTCCCCTTAACCTGCAGCCAGGCTGCAGTGGGGCCAGAGGCACTGCAGAGGTCCATCAGAGGTATAAAGAATCCCTTAATTTCTCAGGAAGGAAAATTGCATTTCAGTTATCTATGTGCCTGTTTGGAACTTGGGAACAATCAAGCCTTGATAGCTAAGCCCCCATCTCACCAGCTATTCTTCATTTAAAAGTCCTTTAGAAATTCTTTTTGACTGTGGTTTGCCTTAACAGAGTCCTTGATGAAAGCATAGAATGCTGGATCATGGACACCTCCAGGTCCTCCTCTGCAAAACAATTTTCCTGCAGGTCCACCCCCAGCCTGTACTGGTGCCTGGGGTTGTTTAGTACAATTAAATGATTTTGGTGAGAAAATATCTAAGGTCAAAGAGCCAAAGTAGTTAAGATATAGGAAAAACCTCTGACATAAGGTTTCCCATTCTCTATTATTGTAAAACCAGGTATATGCATAATATATATAATTAAGAATAAAACTTCTCAGGCATATTTTCAAATTAGTTTGATGAATAACTTTTGAGAAAAATAAGTGACTTTCAAAATTCAGGTATGCATGCAGGTAGAAAATAAGAATACTCTCTCACGTAAGCATGGCAAAAATATTACATTTGTGACTAATTGAGAGTTTAAAACCACCATTTTCAATAATAAGGTAAGAGTCAGTTCTCTAAGAAAATGATCAATTACTGGAAACTACTGTGTCTATAATAAAAGTTAGACATACATGTGCTTGGAAAGAATTTCCTATATTTTGCAAGCTTGATCTCAAAACTTTTCACAAACTACAAATACATTCTTTCATTCCTACTCAGGACAGTATTATTATATTTGGAGGAGTTAGTACGTCATCCATAAAGATACCAATTTTTATTGGAAATGTTTTGGGTTGGAAACGTTGCAAAATATTTTCTGCAGTCTTGGGAATAGCTGACTTAATCTGCACTAGAATGACATGGAAATGAACTTCATAATTTTTGTAGTCTTTAATATATATCCTAATTAGGATGTAAATTTTAAAAATTAATGGTCTTTTTAATGTGAAGTAATGTAGATATCTGTTGAAGAATGAAATGGAAGTAGTCTCACCATTTTATAGTCAGGAAAAGAGAAGTTGTGGTCATGCAAATGTGGTAAGCAAAGTTGAAAAAAAACCCCAAGAACATGAATCAAATTGAAGTTTAATAGACCTGGAAGGAATTTTCTGGGATAAAATTGCATCCAGCTGACAGATATAATGCCTCAGAATTTACTAATCCATGTTATTCAAATAATTTTTCCAATTTAATTAGTACTTCATCCTGTTGATTGTGTTAAAACTTCATTTGGTCAATTTTTTAAAATAGAAATTAAAGTGTTAATAGTTCCAAATTATTTAGAAGATTCTTGCATGACATGGAATCCAAGGAAAGAATTAATTTCTTTCTTTCCTCTGAGGTTTTCAATGATCCTAATGAACTGATTCACTTTAGTGAATTTATAGTCATAGTATTTTCCCCCTCCAGAGTAAGCAATTCTAAAGGTTTTTGTAATAAGTACTCAGAAAACACCAGAAATCTGGCCAGCTAAAATTGTAGACATAATCTATGTTTACCCTTTATTTTAAAAGTGACTTTATTCTGTATCATACTATTGCAATGGTTTTCAGCACTTATTGCAAGATACCAAGGTAAACAGAAGTGTGAATTTTAAGTAGCAGGAACACTTCTGCTCCCATAAATCCTATTTCTTCTTATTCCCCCTACTTCCTCTTCTTCCTCTTTCTCCTCTGTTTTCATTGGAAGTAACATCACAATATTATTTTTGTTTACAAGGCAAATTTGTATTGATTTGATTTGCTTAGAAATTATTTCAGATCACTTATTTCCTGTTCAATATGCTTGTATTAACTTTAGTCTGTAGCTAGACAAGAAATAGATTAGGAATTACAAGGTGTTTGCTCTACATTTAAAAATCGAGTTGCATATTCTGAGTTTGATATTTTGCAGTAATAACATGTCTTTTAAGGTTTGCATTCCCTTTGGGATAATGCTATCCCTTTAAGGACAATTCAGATGGGAATTAAAGTATGGCTATCTTTTCCTCTGCTGGTTAGTAAAACTGGTATTTAAGAAGAAAGATATTTTAAGCCTGATGTTGATAAGTGCCATTGATCAGCTGATTGTTAACTTGGCAAAGCAGAACACTAAATTGTCGATCTGTGGGATACATTGGAAGTAACTTGTCTGAAAGTATAAATCTAAATAATTAATTTTGTGATTCCTATATTATCAGTAATGACACACAGACACTTAAAGAAAGGGAAACAATTAACCTTAAAAGCTTCTTTTTCCACTGAAGAATAAAAGAGGCATTTACCTCAGCTGTAAAATTATCAGATGTCTGAAATAGGGAAAATATAAATTCAGCTTACTGCTTCTTTAAGAATCTGGTGTTGAGCAAGGAAGATAACATGATGTACTAAGTTCTCTGTACATCCCTTGCCTTTATAAAATGGTGATCCATAAGCACAAATATTTTCAGATCTATTTTATGGTTTAACATCTGATTTCTGCCTTAAAATATCACTTTTATATATATGCATATTATTTATATATATATATATATATATATATATACACATAATATGTGAAATTCTCTGATGTATAACATCCCTCAGAAGTGAATTTTATTATGGGATCTGGAAAGGCTATGGGTTGCACCCTTCCTGTATTCCCACATGTTAATCCTTCCCTTCTGAGTTTGCAATGAATCACAGAGTGATAGTTTTCTCATGGAAGGAGACAATTTTATGGCATCTGTGTATGTTGCAATACCACTTGAAAAACGTAGTATCAGGCTGCTATTTGGTAGTGCTGCAGTGCATACATAAAAATACAGTGTTATAAAATATATAGTCTGAATGGAAACTCTGCAATACAGGAATAATTTTTGACCAAAAATATGTTTTCCTGAGTAAAAAGAGAACATCTAACTGGAGCAGAACCAGAATATCAGGGAGCTTAATAGCTGGCCAACTGCAGACCAAAGGGAAACAAAAATGGAATTTATCTAAGCAATAGATAGTTTTATTTTTGTTTCTCTCTTCTAATGTGCAAAAATCTTAGAGATGTTCATTTGAAGCAGAATACTATGTAAGGTGGAAGGTCAACAGAGCTGTTCCTTCTCAGTATAATTGGTTGCATAGGAACCTATTTAAATTCTCAAAAGCAACTAGAACTATTGACAAAAATATTCCTAAAGAATATTTCCTGTGGCACCTAATACATGAAACTTACAGGACTACCAGTGTGAGAATGTGCACTTGTTTTTCACCAAGTCAAATAAAGTAAATCTGGAAATCTCTATAGAAAGTGCAGTAAGCCATGATCAATGACAAAAACTATCACTGCATTATTTTATAGCATTTTTTTTAAAATAAAAAATTTAAACGATTTTTTTTTCTTTTTTGCTTTATTGTTACAGGGAAAATTGAGAAAAACAACAGAGTACTTTCATATGTTTTAGCTATCATATACTTGCACCTCTCCCCTCTTTCTGCCACATAAACCACGTCCAGATTTGCAGTTCTGTTCCAAAATTCTAAAGAAAAATATTTAAGTTTGTTTCAGGAAAAGAAAAGTCTTATATTTTTTAAAGCAACAGAGAAAAGAAAGCTAGATTTAGTTACATTTTTATATGTTCTGCAGAAATCTATTAAGATTGCCGCCTGACCCACTGTAATCCTGAGAATATCTTGCAATTATTTACTCTTCTTTTATTGTTATGTGTTAAAAGGTTCTTAGGAATATAGTTAAAATATTGTTATATTTATAAGCTGAATTTTACATTTATATTAATTGGAAATTAATTTTATCATATATTTTATCAATATGACTATCAGAAATAAAATCATCAGCTGGTCAGATAATGTCATTCAAGAAAGATTTTGTTTCAAGGTTTTGTGCTAAGAATAGAGTACTTTAAAAAGCTGAAGTTGGAAAAATATTGTTAAAATAAACCTCAGGGTTTAAAGTTAAGTTTCATTCTTTGTTGATCAAACATCAGAAAGACTTGTATATGCAAAATACAAACCCAAATAATTAATTTCACCTGTGAAAACTGAGAAAGAAGTATAGTTTCTTTCTTTTAAAAGAACCTGAATTTTTTTCTTCTTTTCACATTAATTTTTTTTTCAACAAGAAAGCAGAAATGTATTTGAATTTGCTGTGACTATGAGTGAAAATACAAGCAGGTTCAGAATACTGATTGTGTGTTATACTCTCTCCAATAATCTACATTCAATTTTAAGATCCAGTTTTCATGGGCTTCTCTAGCTTCAGGTATTTTATATTAGAAATGTTCCTTCTTGCTGACTTTTAATGTGTTTACCTCAATGTCTTGGAAACCTGGTTGTAGCCAAAAATCTTGTGTATTATAAGTAGATAAAGGCGAGTTTCTTCCTCATGGAGGTCTTAATGGAATTTTTAATTTCTGTTCAGAATGTGAAAATCCCTGAAATTTCAGTCCATGTCTTGTATAATTCCTGTACCAATTGTGGAAAGTGAATATGAAGAAATACAGCAAGTCATGTTTTTTAATAAGAGGGAATAGAATTTTTCTGGAACACAAGTAAGATTGCAGACAATCTCAGTTGTCTTTTAGTGGCACAACATTTTGTTACTTGCAGAATAATTTATATCTGGAAGGAACAAGACGTGCTACTCTGCCTGTTCCAGACCAGGCAGAGCAGAGCTAAGGAACCCCATCACTTCCCACACCATCCTTCTGAAGCAATAATGTCCAGGTTCACAGCTTACACACAATAACAATACATTTGAGACCCCCCAACATCTTTATGTCACAGATCCAGGACGAAAAGATAGTCTAGATAACTAGCATTTGTTTATTTCAGTGATGCAAAAAACAAAATAAGTCATCATTTTTCCTGAGCACTTTCATTTCCCTTTACTTTTGGCTATCTGATGATCTGACTCAGTTTTGAAAAGTTTGCTTCATTGTGACGAGTATGCTGAACTACTATGTTCTGGTCTTTCTTTCAATCAATTTTTAAGTTCAGTTTCAAAAAAGGGTCCACACAGAATATCTCTCCTTACTTAACCCTTCTTCATGATAACAGAACCTTTAGATATGGTGTTTGAGACCACTGTGTTTTCAAATATGTTTAAACTCTACAGCAGCAATTGATAATACATGGTTTATTCCTTTTTCTTGAAAATTAAATACAATTATATCATATTGTTTAATTATATTCTTCAATATACATGGAATGCATGTATATATATATATAAAATGCATATTTTATATGTATGCATGTGTACATACATGGTATGTATGCTAGCACTCTTATCAGATGATGCACCACAAAAAAAGAATAGATGGATTCTAGGCATCCCTGTGTTCACTGAGAACCTTGATGGAGTTTAGACAAGGATAGGTGGAGTGGAAAAATTCCCTGACTAGAGCAACTGAATAGAAAATGTCCATCAACTAGGTTTTGCAGATCAAATTTAGATGACTGTGGAGCCAGCCACCTCTGGAGAACAGCTGGTGTGAATGTTTTTTATATTATAGTTACCTGAAATACAGACATGTCACCTTACCTTGCCATCTGTCATCTGCTTATGGCCTCTTCAGATAGATGGACTTTAGATGAGATATAGTGGGGAAGAGGTCATCTTCTAAATTTTAGACATGTTACAAAAAAGTGCAGTGGACTAGATAATATTGCTGTCACAGAATAAAATCAAGACACTGCACTTCTACCCACTAAAGACAAACTTTAAATTTATAATCTCTCTCTTAATGAGTAAACATTCATGGGATTTCTTTCATTTTTTATTTAACAGTAGTGTGTGTGCTGCCAGAAGACAGCATCCACCTGCTCATGAAAGGGGACCTTTGTGGCTTGTGGCACTGAAATGAACTTTCTTTTCTGTTCTGATTATAATATTTTTTCTGGGGACTTGGCAAATGGCTTGAAGAATTGCAGAGGCTCCACAATGAGTTGATGGAGTGTATTGTACCCTCCACTGCTCTGTTTCTGGCAGCTGGGTTTTATCTGTGGTGGCCTTACTACTGGCGTTTTGGATGTGAGATCTCTCCTTGGATAAAGGAAAATACTTGACCATGGCTACCTATTTCTGACAGTAGAAGTTTTTGAACTTGATCAATGTTTTTGTTTGTTTGTTTATTTGTCTTTTTGTTCTTTTTTGTTTTGGTCTTTGTTTTTATTTCATTTTGGTTTTTCATTATTTTTATATTTTTAGAATGACTCAGGTTTAAAGATCAATGAGAATCTTAACTAAGGTTTAAAAGTGGTCTTCAGAGATTTTTAATCTCCAATTATTGAATATTTTGAGCCAGAATGTTTCTTTGTTCATATGTGCATATTTTCTCCTTTTTCCTAGCCCATTATACTAATGGTATAGGCAATTTGACAGCATTTTTTCACCTATAACAGAGAATCCTTGTCTAAATCAGTCCTATAATTGTTGGCTGCCTGAGATTTTGACATAAGTGCTGTCAATCTTTTTTCTGGAGATTAATTTTTTCAGCTCTATCTCTATATAGAGAGTGAAACAAATTTTTACAAATCACTCCTTTCCACCCAACTGCATTAATTGCTTTGTACTTACAGGACAGAGTGTGGGAGGGAAAGGTGGTATAATTAGTTGGAAACTGTGTGAGTGCTACCTGCAGATTATGCACAGCTTCTGGCAATCTACTTTATTACAGATGTTTTGGACAAATATCAAATATTGACGCCCCTAGGAAAACTGCAATGATTGGAAATAGTCATTAGTTTTCTCTTCTGTGATTGTCATAAAGTAGAAGTCTTGTCTGTATTATCTTATCAGTATTATCTTTATTTTTTTAAACATATTTTCCATATGATTCTATGGTGAATAAAATGCATCTTTATGTCTGCTTCTCCATGAGCACTTGAAAAACAGTTCTAATGTAAGCATAAGTCTACTGTAATTTTTCCTGTATTTTTTCCTTTTGTTGACATAAATGGTATTCTCTTTGTTTTTTTGTGTGCAGTTTTAAGTGCCCTATATCATGAGTAAATTTGTCCCTCTTTCCTTGACCTAAGTTCACTATCCCTAATGCCCATACATGCAGGCAATTGCAGAATCTGTGACCTTCTCCAATTACAGTGTTCTGAATTTAATTCTGGATTGAAATTAATTTTTTGATTTATGAGGAAAATGGCTATTTGTAAAAAAAGTGTGGAATTTGCCTCTTGCATTCATCAAGCTAACATAATTAAGAAAAGATAACAAAGCAAAACAAAAATCCTAACAAATTAATGAAAATCACTAAGTGCCAGTAAAATTGATAGAAAATAGTGTTGCCCATGCAGCATGCTTCTCTTTGTCCCTCTCCTCCCCTCTCTTTCTTTGCTTGCAGCTATAGCATTTTCTCTAAAATTCTGCCTTCTCTAGAATAAGCATCTGACTGCACACCTGGAAAGTATACTGAGTTCACTAATCTCATTAATGAAATCTGTGTGGCAGTTAATTAACAGATGTTCCCTTTGTCCTGTTCTTTTCAGGAAGGGATTTTACCTTATGCTTGTGAGTTTTAGACTGATTAAAGTTACTGTGCTTAGTGCAACTAAGGAGGGGAGGTGGCCTCTTTTTCTGTGGCTGTGACAGGTCAGGTCACAGTAGTTAGTGTAGGTTGTTTCTAAGAGCTGTCCTAGTCCAAGTACACCATCAATCATTGTATTCTGACCTATCTCTATCCACACTGAATGGTGGTTGGGTCTGTAAGGCATAACGTGTCCCACAGGCCCCTGAAGTTTACCTGAAAAATCTCCTTTAATGGTAGACATGCAGATTTTCTTAGTTTTGGTGCGGTTGAATTTCCATTGAGTTTTCTAAGCAAAGCTATGCACAGTGTAACAAGAGGACCTGAACGGAACAGTTGGCTGAAAATAGGAACAGCTATGACAGAAATAAATTATGAGCAATTAATGCAGAAATGGGAAAAATATGTTTATATAACCAGCGGGTCGACAGTTGCAAAGGACGTGGGCATCACACACATGGAGAGCAGAGCTGATGTTTGTCTACTGAATTTGCCCTGGTGATTGCTAGCCTCACCATGTGCAACAACATTGAAAGTCTGGGGGATTTTCACAGGAGGAAATATGTGCTATATGCATCTGCAGCTCTGATTCATTTATGCTCCAGAGTGTTGCAATACTCTGCCTGCTGTAAATGACATTTACTGCTGCTAGGTGCATATATGGCTGGCAAATCTCTTCAAAGGTGACGACTTCACTGACACAGATCCACTGTGATGTGACAATTTGCTTAGGTAGAATATTCTGACACCTTTTTCATCCCCTCATTTCTCCCTCTGCCCCAAGCTCTGCCTGTCGCAGCAAGCTCATAGTGAGCTGATATGCAGGGCTTAAAGGATGTGTGAGCTGGAGCCCTGGAACTGTGCACATCACTTATAGCTCAGGCAAACAGAAAGTGGCAGAAGCAATAGGATGTCATCACCACAATTATCAAGAGAGATTTTGTCTCTCCGTGCTCCTGGCACAATGCAGCAGCTGCCAGGATGTTTGGAGGCAACAGGAATCTCAGCTGGGAATCCCAGCTTTGATGTTGATGAGGAGCAATAGTCTGGGACACCATGCTTCAACATCCCCATGGAAGATCTATTAGAGCTGTCTACATAGGGCAGTGCAGCAGCATAGTGTACTGTAACCAGTAGGTCTTATTTAAGCTCTAATTAATTTATCAGGTATCAAGAAATATATTCAAAGCAAACTCTTAGCAGAACATTGTTTTAAAAATTTCACTAAAATTAAAATTGCCACTTGAATTTGTGATAGATTCAGTAATGATAAATTATATCTCCCTTTTAGGAGCTGGAAAGGTGAGAATATAGACCAATAATCTATCTACTCTATAGGTTTCAAGTAGAAAAGGGTGTTGGTGTACACAAGAACTATTTAACAAAGTAGAACTAAATAAATGCTTGACATGAACAGTTAAGAAAATACATGCAGCAACAAGATAAAGACATTTTCAAGCTGTTCTGTGAAGAGGACCAAGTCAAGGAAAGCCCTATAAATCATTTATGAAAGCTCACTTTTAAACACCATGACTTCGAGATTTCAAGTCACTTTTCATATTAAAAGTTAACATATTCTAGGAAAATCTTAGGCTCCCAGCAGCTCTTTCTAAGCTATTGAGACAATCACCAGTGCAATATCTTTGAAGTGTTAGCTCATAAAGTCTAGTCTGGATAATTTTACCATTTATAGGAAACATTTTGGTTCTTTGCAGTTCTATAATTTGCACTATACAAACTATCAAAAGCTGTTAGTAGGATTCTTATTGTTTGGATTTGCATCATAAAGATTGTGATTTTGACTAAGGCAAGATAATAAACTGCTTTACCATGAAGGAAAATAAAATCATAATTCACTGGTTTCGGAGAGTTAAACTTTGTGAATTCCTTTCTTATGATACTGCCATCTTTCCATTAATGCTTAACGTGAGTTATTAAATAATTGCATGATTTTTATTTAAGGCATGTGTGGAAATGTTTTCAGTGCTTGCAGTGGTCACAATTTCTCATTTTTATTGATGCAGTTTTCTGAAAATAACCTGTTTTCAAAGGCCACTGAGATAAATTTTATTATTATTCCTTGTTTATTGCATTTCATGCTGTTTGTGGGTTTTAAAACTTCACTGCCAATTTCTCAATTTAAATTATTTCAATTCTGATGTCAGGCATAGTAAATATGTCCTTTCATTAGAAGTTTTACTTCATGAAGAGATGAACCGTAGAAGAGAAAGGAATTGCTCTTCTCCCTTGAGAATATTCAGACACCATATTTATTAATTGGGAATCCAGTTTTCTGTCAGTGTCAGACATAGGGTGACATTTTGAAAAGCTTTCCTTACCAGCTGTGCAGAATTCAGTGAATAGTTTTGTTAGACTCCATAGTGACAGTGAAATCCTAAGTACTCATTTGCATTTTTCTGATTCAGATATAACCTTCTGGACATCCTGAAACAATGATCTATTTCAGTAAACCTTTGCAACATTAATATTTTTCACTTTTCTGAAGATATATTTCTCAGCAGCCTGGCCAAATTTTTATTTCTTCATATAACAACTTTTAAGCAGCATAGGAACAGGTTTTCAGTCATCTGGAAGCTTTGACTGCTGACATGAGAAAGATGACCTATGTTAGTGTGAAAGATGGAGACAAACTTATTGGTCAAGTGTTATCCACACCAAGACAAAAGCTACTACTACATCTTTTTTGGATGTTATCACACAGGGGGATGAGACAGGTCCATGACCTCTGATACATTACAGATGCATTTTCTTTTTAGAAAGACATTTTAAATGTCTTCACTTCTAAGGAAAAACAGTCTGATGAGAGAATTGTCAGCTTTATCATAAGCAGGTGGTAAGAAAGCAGCTGTGTGACTACTCCATTATCTAGTACTAAAGTCAGGCAAGATCCATGTGTAGATGTGAGATTCCTAGAGACTCAGTTATAAGGGAAAATCAAATTTGTATGTACATGTAAAGCAACATCCAAGTGTCATCTCTGAGCCTCAGTTGACACCATTGCTCCCTGACACCATGGCAAGAGAAAAAGATCCAGGTGGCACTATTTCCCCTGTACATACTGTAAATAGCCTTTTCTTTGAATATATATGCCTGCATTAAGGAATAGCAGGGGTGTAATTATTCTAACTGCTGTCTCCCGAAATCTGGCAAAAGTCTCCTATGAGTAAGAACTAATTTGCAAATTTGTGAAGAAGGCAAGTTTGGGACTTCAGTGTAGAAGTATCGTGCTGAGGTATTCTAAAAAATACCTGTATTTGCCAGAATGGTAAATTTTGTTTGGTAAAGGTGTTTCTTTTAATAATATGATTAATAGCAACTCAACTGTTTTGAAACTTGGCAAGTGGAAATTAAATAAATATGTACATCATAAACACTCATTGTATCTTCACTTATGATTGGATCTAATTAGAATTTTTCCTCAGCTTGTTGGTGACATGCAAGCTGTTTTTCTCCTTATTTATCATAACCTGCAGTTTGTATAAAAACCCTTCCTTTTTGTGCTGCATTTTTTTTTAATTTTATGGGACTTCCCACGTTATTTTATGAAGACTATCCGAATTCAGTCTACAATTTAAAACATTTGTTTGCACATTATTACTTATGCATGATAGAGGAAGTGCTTACTCCTGAAAGTAGGTATGGGATGACACTGAATTGCCTGTAGCTGAATTTCTTAGGCCAAACCCATATAAAAACATGCAGGCCTAAAGGCAAGACTGAGCCTAAAACTGTCATCTTTGATTTGGCCTCTGCTAAACTATGCTTAAATATCCGAATTACTGCCCAAGCACCAAGTTACTCATTATAGCAATTTACATCAAAGTGCAAGGCCATAACACAGCTGAGGTGTTATCTCACCCCAGGGCAGCTCTCCCTACATTTCTTTTAAGTTCTGCTGGGGGCTCATTAAGGGCAATTAAGAAATGTTTCAGTGCAGTAGAATCAAAGAATTTAGAAGTCCATACAAAGGCAAAATATACATGTATGTGTGTATTTGTTCTTTAACCCTTGTTTTCAAGGCAAAAGGTGTCTGCCTTGTGAAGAAAAGCAGCACAGGAGCCAAAGATTAACTGCAATACAGGCAGCACAGTGTCCACACAGACAGAGGACACAGTTCCACAGCACACATATGAAAAAAGCTGACCAGGTGTGGTGAAGATGACCATGGTCAGACACCACAGCTGGCCAGGCAGTGGCCAGAGAGGTCCTCGGTCAAGCCATGAACTCAAATCAGTAGGTCAAGGTCAGCAAAGTAAGCAGCCAGGCACAAACACTCCTACAACACTCTGACTGTTCTCTCTGAATGCTGTATAACTTTAAATGAATAAGGAGCTGGTTTTGCAGTCATCATGATTTGGCTTATTTACAATGAAGCTGGTGGATACAACAGCCACTTTTCTCTCAAGATAAGTTTAAAAATTAAACTAATTTAAATATCAAGAGTTGCTGCTCTAAAATAACAAAGTCTGGAGAAGTAAAATTGAAATATTTTGTACATTTTGTACATGTAAAATATACATTGTACATTTTAAAAGTTCCCATAGAAAGTAAGATGAAAGGACACAGTTTGCTCAGAAATCTTCCTACAGATGTGAAGAAAAAAAGAAAAAAATGCATGAAAAAAATCAGAATTTCAGGAATACCCAGAGAAGAAATCTTTAGCCTGCTCCTAAAAAAGAAGGCATAAAACAGATCTTGAGATCAAGTACTGGTTAATAGGAGGCTCAGAAGTCTAAAGCTCGAGGCTGAGATATTTCTTTCTTATTTAATTTTCACTGTGTTTAAGAAAGTAGGCATCTCTGCTCAGGTTTTCTAATT
This sequence comes from Luscinia megarhynchos, assembly GCA_034336665.1. Classification (NCBI taxonomy): domain Eukaryota; kingdom Metazoa; phylum Chordata; class Aves; order Passeriformes; family Muscicapidae; genus Luscinia; species Luscinia megarhynchos. The sequence goes on from CM067564.1 coordinate 31,615,234, forward strand.
GAGCATGACTATAGGAAAGAGCTTTATGCCCTCTGTCACTGAATTTTTGTTCAACAGAAATTATCAACCTACTGAAGTTTATTTCTTATGTTTGAAAAGCGTAACAATCCCTGATAGCAAATGTTGTTGCAAGCCTCTAGAAGAAGAGAATTTTTAAATGCTAAATTATGGCATAAACAAGATAATTAATGAATTTGATTATCATACAGCTACAGGCAAATTCAGAATTTATCTTTGAGGAGTGTGCATGTAAGATCTCAGGATCATAGAACAGTTGGGGTTGGCAGGCACCTTTAAAGTCATCTAACCAGATGTCATCCCCTAAATCATCAGAGGCGTTTTCAGATGCCTGTCTCAGGAGAGTGCACTCAAGAACTCTGTAGAAAACTGGGAAAAAAAAAGGGGCCTGACACCATTTAGCTTATTTTCTCTGCCATATCTGGAAATATCAACACGTTGCTGCTAATTGTGGCAGCCTATAGGATTCAAAATGGAGGAATACAGATACATGTAGCAAGGAAGGAATTGAAAAATACATTGAGGACAGATACCACTTCATTATGTGGAGCTAAAATATAGTAAGAAAAATGAGAACAACAATATGAGAGGGCTGACTTTGGACAACCTTAGAAATGATTTAATTAAGAATTTTATCTTTATCGCCTTAAAATTTCAACTTTGCATAAAAATAACCATAGAACTTTTTAGTAAGTATCATACATGCCCTTATTTTGTTCCACCATAAAATTTATTTTTGTATTTAGATTTTATATATGGAGCAAGTAGAACTCTCCTTGGTTAACCAAAACAATTTTCTCTTTTAGGAAAACTTAATGGAGGATAGATAGTTCCATTGTTTGTAAGTTAAAACCTTGCCAGATGATGCAACATTGAGTCACAGGTTTCACACTGCTTAAAATTATCCCCAGAATAATTTTTTGTATAGCAATGCTATTCATTGTTAATTCTTTCTTCAGCAGTAGAAAACTCATATGATTAATTTGTGTTTTGTAAAATGTGATTTCTCTAATTCAGTATAAATTCAGTTACAAAATCTCTTTTCCACAAAATATTTTGTAGCCCTTGTATTTTCCTCACTCTTCTTTTTTTTTTTTTTCCCTGAATTTTTAAAGAGAAAAAAATAAGTTGCTGAGGTTCTCCATTTTTCTGATATTGAACAATGGAAGTTTCTTAAACATCTCAGTCACATCTTTAAGAGGGTACTTCAAAATTTATTTTGAATTGACAACATAAAATAATTGGACTTTTTCCACAGAAATTCAGAGAGTTGGCATTCATGTTTTCATTTTAAGTTTCATCAAGGAAAGCAACAGAAAAGACCAATGAACTTGTTTTTCTGAGTAGCAATCATTTTTGGGAACTGCAGGAAATAAATTCACTCACCCTGAAAAGGGTTTTGTCAGTCAGAAAATCAAAAGGCAGGGTTCAAATAATATACACCTGAAGCACTATACACACTACATATACCTGATATTTACTGAATGATTAATGATTTTATATCTTCTCTCCTTACTTAGAAAATGAGGTAAGATTTGAGTGAATAATAGATGCCTAAGGTGAAACTTCTGACAACTTATTACTGATACCAAAGGAAAGGAAGAACGAAGTTTTCATAAAGTCAAGATTTGATGGAAAAAATAAACAACATTTATGACCAAGCATTTCAAACCTGACAGATAAAAAAGTCAATGAGATAAGTAACATAGATACCAAAATATCAAGGGGAAGATCCTTTAAGAGTATGGAAAAGACAGAAAATAACCCCCCACAACTAGAATCTGATCCAAGAAGCTCTAAATTCAGTTGCAAAATCCCACTGGACCTGATTAACTAAGATGCTAACAGATTTAAGAACTAAATCTACTTGCAAAAATTCAAGCTCTGCACATGAAAATGAAACTCTTTCTTCTTCCTCTCTGGAAAGTGTTCCTGTGCCTTTTGATGCTGTGGTCCTGTATATGGAGCTGCCTTATCTCAGCAATTCACTTGGTTCAGCTCCTTTTCTGTCTCTTGCTTTGCTATAAATTAGACAGACAAAGAATTCATTCTCTATTTTTCCTTTAAAATGAGCTAATTATTCAATCTCTCTTGCCACAGTTTAACACCAGCAGCTGACAGTATGAATAATTGTTGATGGAGAGTCCATTTAATGAGCTCAGTTTCATGTTATGAGGACATAAAGTTGATAAGTTTGTGAGGCTAATTGTTAACCAAATCAGCTATGTTCTTTGTGTTGCAATTTCTTGCTAATGGCCTATAAACAAGCCATGCTGACAGTACAGTTTAAAATCAATTCCTCCCCACAGCTTTCCTCCCTCCACCGCCCCTTTTTAAAAATTCTAATTCAATAAGATTTAGCAAATGGTGCATACAGCAGGCAAATTCATAGCTCCTACTCTAGAGTTTGCTGAAATTTGTAATGGTTATTTGCTCTTGGAAAATCTTAAAATCAATGAGAAGTTATCATCTAAAGTTACACTGCAGGATTCAAGAGCACAGAGCTTTGATAATACAAAAGAGTATTGGACTAGAACATCCACTGATTCTTGTATCCAGCTGCATTCTTGTGACAGAAGAGATATCCTCTACAGCTTTAGTAGCAGATTTAGACCTAGAGTCCCTCTGCAATCCCCTTTTTATGTCTATTTCTTATGAACAATAAGTCTAAAGTGAACATGGTCTATGCCAGGACCAGTTTAAACAGCAGCATTCTTTCATCATCTCCACAGAGTAACATGTAGACTCCTCGTGCTCCACGGAATCCCAAGAGCCTCCACCCTAAATGGGACAATCATTCCTTTTGCAGAAGGTGTGCTGCTGTCAGTGAGCCATGCCCACAGGTGAAGGAACCCTGTGAGGCAGTGAACAGGATGCACAGAGCAAGAGACTGATGATGCTGATGCCTCAGGAGCCTCAGACCTCCGTAGAAGTGGGGATGCAGAGGCCTCAGAAACGCTGCCAGGAGGTTAGTGAAAGGTCTGTTGAGCATGAGGTCTGGAGGCTGGTCACTGTGCACACTAGGAGGAAGACTTCTCTCCTAAAATTTGAAGGTAGCAAATGGAACTGGAATCATTTACAAGAGGCATGAGGCCCTGGGTCTAGAAGGAAAACCAGATGATGAACTGGGTGAAGTTCCTGCTGGGCTAGAGAGGCCAGCTGGAGCAGCAGAGACTCTCCCTGGCACCACGACCTTCTCTGGCACTATGTGTAATGGAGGGTCTGGAATACAAGGAGTTTACAGCTGGAAATGACATGACATTCCTCTGAGTAAGGATTAAGGGACAAACAAATAATGCAAATGCCATTGTGGGAACCTATAGCAGACTGCCTAGGTAGGATAGTGCTGCCAGCAAATTATTATTTGAGAAACTAATGGACACTCCCAAATCAACCACCCTTGCCCTTATGGGGGACTTCAACTTGCCAGGTGATAACTGGGAACAGCACACAGCTGGGCAAGATCCAGAAGATTCCTAAAACACCTGGATGACAATTTTTGGTCCAGGCAGTAAGGGACCTGACTTGGAAAGATGCCCTTCTTGATCTGCTGCTTGATCAGCTCTGGCAACAGAGAGGATCTCATGGGCAAAGTGGAGATTGGAGGCTGCTGTCTTGGCCACAGCGACCACAAAGTGATCGAGTTTAAAATCTCTGTTGACAGGAGGGAAAGTGCCACTGAAACTTCTACCCTGAACATGCAGAGAACAGACTTCAGGATGCTCAGAGAACCAGTGAGTAAAAATGGAAAAATACTTTAATAACAACAAGCAAGAAAGCTGTCAGACAAAAATTACAGTCAAAACAGACATTTTATTTTGTTGTGTTTATTTCTAAGACTTATATGTGAGCTTTATAAGTTTAGTGTGATTTTCTACTGAGAATTAAATGGATTAATTTCCTTGCATCAGTTTCATATCAAGCATAAGCATGCCAAAATTAATTTGTTCCACAGAGATTCCATATCCAATAGAGTCCTGTGCGACTACTACGTTGAATATACATAGAAATTTATTAGGAAAAATATCTCTGAATCAATTACTGAAAGTATTGTGTACAGCATTTTTTGTTATATATGTTTGCCAGATACTCAAAACACAAGCTCAGTTCCTTGCATCACACCTGCTATTCACTGAAAGGTATGAACTTACTATTTTCAGGATGCAAAATGGATGCAAACTGCCTAATAAATGCTTAATAAAGGCTTACATTTGTTCTCCACTTGCTCTTCATGGGCTCTGTGGTACAACAGGTTTTCTAAGTCACCTGAGTAGTTGTACCTGCCTGAATTGCATCACCAATTATTTAAAATTATGCCCAAATGGAAAGATGTTAACATACTTTTATGGCAGCATAAGTCTTGGCAAACATCTGAAAGTTCATGAACATTGTCACAAAGTCAAAGTCAAGTACCTTGACTGCTGCCTGAGCTCTCATAGTGGAAATAGTGAAAAAACACCATAGAGAACTCCTTCAGAATATTTTTATGCAGTCTTTGTTTCCTCAGCTTGATTTTTCATGTGTTTATCAATTCTGTATTGCATTAACTTAAGAATGTATGAGCACAGAAACTTCTCAGCAGCTCTGGAAATCAAGTGCTGGTGCAGTGACCTCTAAAACTAATAGCTGAAGCTATGTCTTCTGTGATCCCTATGAAATGCTAATAAACCCACAAGTAGCAGAGATGACTGCATCATAAATAAAAGATTTGCAAAATATTACATTGATTTTATTATTACAGTTTAATTTGCTCTCTAAGAAAACATGTGGAGAGATTCTAAAATTTTAATCAATGACAGTTCAAAGGGTCCTATAATCAGATTGATGCTCTATTAGCAAGCAATTAAGCTATATGTATAGTATAGAAATGTAGTATAAGCTTCTAAAGAAATAGGAGAGTACTTGGCATATGTTTAAAAGTTAATTTGTTCTTTAAGATTATTATTTGAAACATTTTCTCTCCTCAGTGCACAAGTACAATACATAAACCAGCAACAAGGTCAAGTTTAAAAGACAGCACCTCAGAAGCAGAATACTGTTGACTTAATGTATTTTATGGAGAAATGCCTTAGATAATTATTAGGTGATCTTAAGGGCATATGTATACGATGAATGTGACTTTCTTTATTTCATTCCCCTGGGGAGACATAAATTCTGAAAAACAATTGCAGCAGAAAATTTCTGCAAATTAAGAATATTGGGAGGTGAATTTTTTAATGAAAAACTACCTCTAACTCAAGTTAACAGCTGTCAGTGTCAAGCTCAAGACAGAAAAGTCAGTCCAGACAGAGAAGAGAAGTCAGTCCAAGTAGATTTTGACTGAGGCAAAGTGAGTTAGTGGAGCTAGACCATAATTAGGTGCATGCCTTGATGGCTTTTCTCAGTTGTGCTGTGTTTTCCCATATTTGCATCCAAAAAGTTTTTCCTGAACATGCTGTAACACCAAAGAACACAAAGAATAATCACTCATGGATTAATTCATTCAGTTTCTTACAACACACTATAAAGTCTTTTACAATCAGCTTTGAGAACTAGCTCTGTTTCAGGTATAAAATACTCTCCTATAATTTTTAAATGGATTAAGGCACTGCATACAGAGAAATTCTAGTGACAAATGGTTATAAACTGCAATATGTTAATTTGCTTTTGGAATAATTTCACTCATGCACTGTCTAATAATATTGAGTTTATGTAAGAATTCAAGTAAGAGAAGAGAACACCCTCAAATGCTGGTTTAAATTACACTTTCTATCTTCTTTATCTACTGTCACAAATGCAAATGGCAAAAATCAGAAAAAGGTAGTAAGTTAAAGGCAGAATCAATTGGAATTTAGAAAGTATGAAACTATTTAGTTTGGAGCCAAAACAAGGTTTTTTCCAGTAACCTGAATCTTATTGACCTCTTGGATCTAGGTAATACGTACTGAAGTAACATTGAATTTTATTATTTTGGAAACACAGTAGTTAACTTTTGCCAATGACAACTGGAAAAGACTTTACTTGCTTTTGGAAACAATCTTGGTTGTCTTTTTATTCATTACAAAAATGAGTGTCTGATCCTTGACTGGACCTCTGGGCTCTACTGCAGTGCAAATAATAAAATAATAGTCTATATGGTACAGAACTTTCTTCATCTGAAAAGATCTGTGTATCAGTGTACAGTGTATCCAGGCCCCTTCTCTCTTCTCTAACCCAAGAAGAAGATATTCAAGCTAAGTAAAAGTTCTTAAATGCTAAGAAAAAAATTCAATACCTCTATAAAATATATATCACACCAGGGAATTCCTTCATCTCCTCTTCTCCCCTCATTTGCATTGGACATACTGGGAAAGGCAGACATCCAAGTTCATGCAATGTGAGATATTTGCACAAGGGGGTTGAAGAAAAAAAATTAAATTTTTTCCACTACTTGTTGGGATGGATTTAACTATCCAAATTTCAAACGTCAGTCAAGTCAGTCTTTTTCTAATGTTATAAGGTTTCCAGATAAATTTTATCTAAAGTTGAGACCATTTCTCTCAGAAAGAGAGAAAGAGAAAGAAAGTAAGAGAGAAAGAAAAGAAAGAAAGAAAGAAAGAAAGAAAGAAAGAAAGAAAGAAAGAAAGAAAAATAAAAAGAAAGAGGGAGAATGACATGCTTCATACTAAGCATTTTAAACCTTAAAAACAAAATAATGGAAAAACCTTTCCTCATGTCCTGAATCAGGTAATGCAATAAAAATATAGATATGGATATATTTATATATCTATCTCATATATATATATCTATATATATATATTTCATTATAGGGTAGTACTGTTTGTGAAGAGGACTTCATGTTAATTTGATGACCTTGGAGGTCTTTTCCAATCTTAATGACTCTATGATTCCATGTTTAAGGACCAGGATGGAGGTTACACGTTTCTTTTGTGTAATTTTGTGAAAACTCAGTGTTTGCCAAACCAGTGATTTATACAGATAGCTGGTTAATCAACTAAAAGAAAATATTTATCCCCTTTTCTCGAGATATAATCCTATTATGGAAAGAATAGGTTTCCACAATCATTTAACTCCCTTTCATTGGAGGAGGGTAATTTTTCATTAATTAAGAAGAAAATGTGATGGAAAATGAGGGAGAAAATAAAGAATTACTTGATGTAGAAACCTCATTTTAACATAATTCAATCAAAACCAAAAATTTTTGAAGCATCCAGACACAAAAAATTAACATCTCTTCTCTATGCCCTGATGGAAGAATATAAATCTGTGACATCTCACTATGATCTCTTTTGTCCATTCTGCATTTTGCATAAGCATGCACCTATGTCTATCTCATGGTTCTGATTTGAAAAATTCCACAGCATGCAAGATTTAATTATTGCAGACATCTTTTCAGAGTTATTGCAAATCTGAGGCTCCATAATTACTATTTTTACATAATCACTATTAAAAAACATTCTGAAATTTCAGTAATGTGAACAAAATGTATATTGGCAAATTTTCTTTTCAATCTTAAATTTCATGCCTTTGATTTAATAAGTTTATCTTTTCAGCTACAGAAAACATAATGAAAACTATCTATTTTCATTCTTTACTCTGTTATAAACATTTCTTTTTTGGTGTCAGTGATCAGAAGAATAACCATCTTCAGGCCTTTTCATTGACTGTGTGACGTTTTTCTTTCTACTATTCATTTTGCTGCCCTGTTTGGTAGCTAACAAGTAACATTCCTAGAAAAACCTCTTCAAATACCCTCTTTTTTCAGATGTCCAAATGAGATCTTAAGATTATTCTCATTATAGAAACACATGTGACAAGACTAGTTAAAATATTCTCAAAAATTCTTGGATTTTTTTATACATGTTTATTAAGTTTCTTTAACTTACACCCCAAAAATTACATTTTATTAAGCTCCAGAAAATTAATCAATTTAATAAAAATGCTTCAAAGACTGCAAAGAAGCATTTGCATTAAAGGTGATCAGTATTTCTCAATAATATATTACTTTATTTGGCCAGCTAGGTTTGGAAAACTCCAAACACTATAGCCATCACCTCCCAAAGAAAGTAACACTTGGCACATCTTTAGTATAAATGTTTTCAGAGAAAATAAGTGAGGAGTCTGGGGAAAGAAATCCTTATGCTTCAAAGGAATCTCTTTTGTATAGGAATAGGCAAAATTTCTGTGGGTTGAGTTAAGATTTGAAAGTAGAGGAATAAACTTTAGTTCTCTCTGACACCACTTCCCTAAGAGGTTTGTTTTCTGTGTCACATAACCTCCCCCTCTTGAAATTCTTATTTGTAAGTTTGTTAGGGGTTTTAATTTTTTAAAAATTCTTAAATTATATCATAAAATTGTTCAGAATATTGGTAGAAAGTGCATGAATGTTGAACAGAGAATTATCTATACTTCAACTGTTATTGTAATTATTTTACTTTAGTATTTCTATTTTCCCAGTGCACTTTTCCCAACTGTATATTTCACAGTCCTTTAGTTTTTGGTTTATCAGGAAGGAACACTTTTCTCTCTTTACTGGAAGAAGTCTGTATGCCTTTCTGCAGAGCTGGATTTGCTCCCATGCAGTTGAAAAACTGATGTCAAATGCTCTGCCTAGCCAAAAGTTTTTTGAAGCCTCCTTGTGTTTGTGATTTATAATGCCTTAGCACAATTGTGTTCCACAATGTTTGTAGGAAATACTGTTGCCACCATGCATCAGCCCTGTAGGGAATATCCCTGCCAGGTGCTATTAGGAGCTTAAGGGGATTTGTTTAAAATAAAATCTGAAACAAACCTCAGTCTCTCCCAGTCTCATACTAAGAACCAGCAGGTTGTGCAGTCCGAGGAGCCTGTCCACAGCCAGGTACCCTGAGGTTAATCCAGGTGTGAATTCCAGGTTCCATTGTGATGGCATGGTGGAAAAGGGACATAAGCTGTCAAATCCCCTCGTGTCTCTGAGGTTTACCCTAGGATGGGGACTTACAAGTTACAGATACACCTTTTCCTGCTGGGATCCTGATGATGGATAGTGAATGGCTGATGTGGTAGCCATTAACAGAGGCCATTCAGGGAGCCCTGTTCCTGTTAGTAAGCCCTGAGCCCTATCCTATTCCTTCTGATGCATCTACATGCAGGCATCCCCATTCACTCTGCATTAACCGATTTTTCAGAAAATGTGTTCCAGTCTTCCTTATTATACTGCAACAGTCTTTTTGGCAAGTAGGATTCCATGGTTATGTTTTAAATTACTTAAGGAAAAGTATTGGAGAATATACATAAATCATATACCAGAATGTAGAAGAGCTACAGATGTGGAACAGAGTATCTAAATGAGGAGCAGCAAACCTGTGAGTCCTATTTTCCCCTGGAGACAAACCTGTTTATTCTAAACAGAATCACTCACACGCAGCTGTGTGCAGACCAATTCTAATTATTTCTGCAAGGAGTTTTTTTTTTCCTCTGTATCTGAACAATTTCAGTACCTGTGTGGCTGGTTTTTGTGAAAGTTTTGCTACTTCTTAAGGAACTGAATACAATTTATCAGACCTCACCATCATGGAAGTGATTGTACTGAAAAAAGTGGAAAGGTTATGGAACAATAGGAACTGCTACCTGTGGTTAGCAACATTTTTTATTCTGCAACATTTTGTTTGTGCCAAAACCCCCAAATTTCTCTGGAGTAAACTAACTCAGACATCTGAAGGAATAATTTCCGTTAGAAATAAATGCCTCTGGGGAAATGTTCTTTAGAGGATTTAGCTCTTACTTTCAAATCTGTAGTTCCTCACATGAGATTTGTGTAATTGTAGGAAATATTCAAAAAGCTTCCAGGCTTCAGTAGCAGCTGGGTCAACATACACTTGATTTTATCTGGCCTACTGATGAAATAGTCTCCCACTGAATAAAAGCGTTTCCTTAACTCATGTTTCCCTACAGTCTGAGTGATGATTCTTTTTTTTTCCTGTAATATTTTACTCTAAAGAAAAAGATTAGCAGTTAATTTCAATTTCTCATACATTTCCTCTCTCTTTTTTTTGTGTGGTTGTTTTGTTTGTTTGTTTGTTTGTTTGTTCTTGGGGGGAAGGCTATGGTGGATTGATATTGGTTGGATGCCAGGTGCCCACAATGCTTCTCAGTTGGCAAGGAAGGGAAAAAATAGGATGGCAAAAACCCTCATGGGTCAAGATAAAGGCAGTTTAATAACACAAAAGCAAAGGTTACACAGAGAATAGAAGGACAATAAAAGATTTATTCTTTGCTTCCCATCTCCAGGCAATGTCCAGCCTCTTCCTGGGAAGTGCTGCTTCAGTATATGAAGCAGCTGGTCTGGAAGATTAGTGTCATAAATAATGACTGTTCTCTCCTCCTTCTTTCTCCAAGCTTTTATTGCTGAGCAGATGCCATATGGTATGAAATACCCTTTGGTCAATCTCTTTCTGTCTCTGTCGCCCTCCCAGCTTCTTGCCCAGTTCCAGCCTGCTGGCATTTGGAAAGGTGGAATGTTGGAGAGACAGCCTTGGTGGTGTGTCAGCACTGCTCAGCAGCAGCCAAACTCTGGTGTGTTATCAACACCTTTGTAGAATCCAAACACAGCACAGCACTGTGAGGGAATGCCACAGAGCTGGGGGGAAAGTTAACTCCACCTTAGGTAAACCCCATATGGGTAGGGGTGTCTTTGTGTAGTCATTATACTGTGATAATCTCTCCACCTTCTTCATTCTATAATGAAAATTCGAGTTCTCATAGTGGTCACCTGAACCAAAGCAAATGTTTTTTTTTAAATTAATGCCCTTCACTAAGTATATTTACAAAGGGAAGTTCTGATGTTTTCTTTAATGCAGCTTTTTTTGGTTACTGGATTGAATACTCTTTTACTACCTGACACACTTCATCTCAATGCCTTTCCTGACAGAGGGTACTCAAATTCTCCCTCTGGGAGAGTCATGCAGCCACTAGACTGCAGACAAAAGGAGACTACTTCCCTTTTTGTTGATTCTCTTTCACTATGTGTCAAAAATCTATACTGCACTGGACCAGAGAGAAGGGACAAAAAAGCAGCAAGAGTTCATATATGAGTGGTTGGGGATTGGTCTTCCAGCTATTGGAAAGCTTTCCAGGCATGATTCAGGGACTGTGCATTTTCCACTAAACAGTGGTTGGAAAACGTCACATAAACATTTCCCTGAACAGGAACCAGGTCTTAGAGTGAAGTAGGTGAATGTTCCAGGGAAAGATCTACCAGATCTCTAGTTATTCTCAGAAAGGAATAATTCCAGCACAGGGTTCTTTGCTCTGCTTTCTGCCCTGCATACTCTGTAGCAGAGAGCTGTGGGAAACCTGGGAAACAGAAGCTTGCAATTCTGTAGTCTGGGATAAACCTTTGCTATGTACTGTATTGCTAGATTGAACAAAGCATCAGTGGGACTAGCAGCTTCTCCTTCAGAGGTCTTGTGAAAAATCAATAATTATTTTGGAAGTGATAACACTCTGGGCTGGCTGGTTTTCAAAATAGAAGGGTTAAAGCTAAAGTACCTGAAGTTTGTCTCAAATTAGGTGGCAACTGAGTGAGAAGTTTGGGTCTTACCATTTGTACCTAAGTGTAAGATGAGTGAAGTGGGAATTCCCCAGCTCCTCCTGCACATGTATTCTGGCTGTTTTAAATGTTAACTCCGATTCACATGACTACACCTGTTACATTTTACAAGGCACTCCAGGCACTTTTTTCCCCATAGTGTTGGTAGTTAATGGGTTTTCAGGATCAGGAATTGGTAATGAGCAAAGAGCACACCTTGCAGAAATATGTCAGAAGTGCAGACTTCTCAGCATTAGCCTATAAGCTGAAATTGTCAATAAATTTCAGCTGAAAGTGCAGACTTCTTTCTGGCTGTGGGGATGGTAGCTTGTATAATACAGAGCTGTCACCAAGATCACTAATCCTACTTCCAAAATTCGCTGCATAATTGCCAGCTAGTAAACAAGCTGAGCTATTTGAATGATAACCATTTGTTGTAAAGCTGTGTCAGTGAAGGTGTTAAGTAAATTTCCCAGATAAAATACAGTCATCATATTAAACAGGTTTTGGACTGAGAAGTTGCCTGCATCTCTGTTCTGTTTGGCTTATTTATCTGTGCCATCTGTCAAGGAATGCTAAAGTGAATTTGGGTAAACAAATCTCACATATTTCATTTGTTTACTGATCGATACTTGGATGGATTCTGAACTTGGTGCACCAAAAGAAAACTGACAACAATAAACCCTAGCTTTGCTCTTTTTAAAAGGGCAGTTAAAATATCCTTTATTATGGAGCAAGCTTGGGAATAATAGGACATGCTTCTACATTACACACTGACTTCTAGCAGAGAAAAGTGAGATAAATGAGGGGGAAATGATAATGCTGAAACACATGAAAACCCATAGCAATCTCTACAGAAAGAAATTTATATTAGTTATTTTCAGTGCCTTTAAAATGCCTTTCTGTCTGAAATTGAGGCTGGACAGGGTTGAAAATAAAAGTGTCTCATATTGATATGTCAATCATAGCTAACAAGCACTGTTGGGAGGTAATCTCTTTCAATCAGTTTCTTGCAGGCTGGGAGACAGCAGTTATTACTCTGCAAATGAACCCACCAACTGCTTTTTGCAGGCTGTATCAGCAGGAGGCATGAGCTAGAAAGCTGGTTAAGTGGGGTCACTAAGGAAGTGTAAGCATCCCTAAGGGTTAAGATGAAACTAAAAGTGTCTTCAGTGAGAGTGAGAGTGAGATTTTTTTTCCTTGAAAAACAAAAGAAGGAGAAAACCTTTTTTTCCTCAAAAATAGTCTGGAGTATCTTGGGCTCTCAGATAAATGAAAAATATGTGTCTTATTACAGTAAAAATATTGTGTTTGTGACAAGCCCCCTCTCTCTTCCCCCAATCCTCCCTCCCTCCCTTTCTTGTTTCCTTCTTTCCACGATGGAAAAGTGGTAATTTCTCAACAGTATACAAGTTTCTTTCAAAGGAAATATCCTACCTGATCTACAGCTGCCTCATTAAGATGTGTATTTTAATATACTGTAAACACTAAAATCAAACTCACTGAGAGGAATAGTGCCTGCTTTGAAGCATTACCTTTTTCCTTTGAAAAGAAGCTCTCCTTCCTTACTGTGAGTTAGGTAGAGCAACCTAGAAGCTCCTTCTATTAGACCAGCATAAGAATGAGAAGGCACCTTTATCAGCTTTTTATCCTGGGAAAACCATGAAACAGATAGAATTATCACAATCTTTTATGCTTTGGCTGGTATAAATTCTTGTGTTTTTCAAATAATTGAAATCAATATGGTTGGCTGTAATGCCAACATAATTATGCTGACAACATTTTTAAGAGTTTTGTGGTAAAAGGTAAGTTCTATTTATTTGTTTCTTGGATATTACACTTTAGGAAGAGGGGGAGGAAAAAAGACAATGATTTTCCCTCTACCTTACACGAGTGGTACAAGACAAAGGCACACTTCTACTCTTAAATTCAGGAGAAAACATGCATTGCACCTTAACTATTTTCACAGGATTATAGAGGCATGTCTAGAGATATAAAAGCACACTGATGGTAATAGGGCAAATTTAAAAAGTGGACAAGCTGATCTGCTTGTACATATGAAGAAAGGGTGCATTTCTCAAAGGATACATTTTGGTCACTGGCATTAGTGCTAGGATGGTGATTCCTCCAGGCTGGGTATCAAAGGCCATAGTATGTATTAGTTTCATTTCTATCCACCAGGAGAACTTTTTTCTTAGAAAAATGTGATTTTTGCACTTCCATCCGTAAGACTGGGGCTGCATACAAACGATGTGATGTTGCAAATACAAGTCTGAAAATTAGGAAAGTTTCAGTCATTATAGTTGTACTTTATGCTAGCAGTTTCTTTATCATATTTCTGTGAGAACAAACCTGTTATCTCTGTGTAATAACTTAATTTCCTGTTGAAATATGTAAATGAAGTGAGGTGCAAATGGACATGCTCCAGAGTTTCTTTGGGTCATTGAAATTTTCTTTCCCTGTAAGATATTCATGTTTCTGTTTGAAACCTGCAAAACCATGCAATTTTCCATGAGTTAATTTCAATGCAAAAATCACCTTTGCTGCAAGGGTTTTGGATTCCTATGAGAAATTTTTGATCTTTCTCATGGGAACATCCTCCCTGTCCTTCCAAGTGATAATACTGAAAGGCTCAGAAACTGAAATAAAAAGCAGTAAAATTGTAAGAGTACTTCATTTTCTAGGAAGTTGCATAATTAGGAGGAACTTATTTGAGCACTCATACCTGTCTGAACTAACTCTCCTCTACTTTTATGTAGAACTCATTTCAAATCAAAACACTAAAACTGTGACCTGAGTGGGCTGAGAAATGGTTTTCCTTCCTCACAAAACTCACTGGCATTGAAAAGAAGAATGACCTTTACATGAGAACAATATCAGTCAATCACTGACCCTGTAACTGATACAGAAATTTGTTTTAGTTTGAAGATGATTAATTATTCAGCCATATGTTTCAATCTCAGAGGATGAACATAGTTGTCTACAATAAATTTGCAATGCATCTTGAAATGCCTACTGTGAATGCTTTCAGCATCTGGTAATAAAATCACTTTTACTGATCTAATCAATGACAAAGAAGGAATTTTCAATTGTAAACATAAAATAGGAGTGTAAGCAGGCAGATGAATGATTTGACCATTCATGTCTGTTATAGGCCAGTCAGAGTTAAGTGCTATATATCCCTTTAGTTAAAGGACAAAAGTGAATTTGCCATTTAGAAAACAAATTACACTGGTTATGCTAATAGCAAGTCTCTTATTTATCATGAACATTCACCAAAAAAGACATGTTCCAACAAAAAACAGGACAACAACAAAAAATTATGACTTTGAGTAAATAATATTCTAGAATTAAAGATTCTCAGCCACTTCTGAATTGAACAGTTTTTAAGATAGTTTGCATGGGTTCTTTAGGTCAGCCTTGTTTTCAGTATAAGAAAGAAAAAATCTGTCCATAAATGATCTCCTATTTTTTCCAACTTGGTGATGACTGTCAGTGAAATAAAGTGCATTTACAAAGTCTTAGTCAATTCTGTGTGCTAGTTTCTCTTAAATGGTATCTGCTTCTACTATTAAAAGTGGCTAAATTGGTATATAAATCTTTTCAACAGTGTAATTTAGTTGAAAAGTATTTATCAAATGATCTCCCTTCTTTTTGTTACAGTCCTAAGAAAACACTTTTGTTTTAATCAGGAGAAGGATAACCTGTTATCTAGACTTTTACTCTTTGCAAAATATGAAAACATATTTTAGCAGAGAATTTTAGTGAATCTAAACAATTAAATTCTTATTAATTAAAGACTAAATAAAATTTTCAGGTAGTCTGAAAAGTTTTTACAGGATTTTTGTGTTAACTGGATATTTGCTCCTTCCCAGAACGCGACTGCTGATCGTTGAAATGAAGAAATATTTCTTACACATCTTTCAGACATGAGGATACTAACTACTCCAAGTCCTGATGTAATTTTCTGTGTGGTTATAAAATGATGTGAACCTCTGGTGGGATTCCACTCACCTAGTTTTACATATCTACATTTTTGTTTAAGGCTAAATTTGATTCAATGCAGGCACTTAGAATGAGATTATTTTCACACTAGCTTCATTTGAATACAATGACAACATCATCAGAGACTAAAAATACCAAAGAGAATAATTTCAGATATTTTAATGCTCGTGTGAGAAACCCACAACAAGCTAGATAAATCCCAGTGCTTTTCTGTGGTATGAATTACCTACCTCAAGGTCAAATATTCAAGATTGGTTCCATGGTCAATGAAATGACAAAGGCACTTCGAGTTGTCTGGTTATCTCTGAAAGTTGGCATCTAAAGTTCATCAGATAAATTGTGCCCTGTAAATTTTACATGGTGGATCCCTTCATTTCATCTAACTGTTCCTATGCCCAATGTAACTATAATAAAGATTCATTTTATATAGAGTAAATTACATATTGCTTTAAATTTAATGATGGAATTTGAATAATGAATTTATACAAATGACAGATTGAGTGAGTGACAGGGAAGTTTATAAAGTGGCATTTTGGTGGATACCCAAAACCAACATTGAAATGCCATACTACTGTCCTTGCTTCAGTGGCTCCTCACAAGTAGTACACATAACACATATGGTGGCTGTCTATGCTATTTATTTTGTTCATGTCTTGCAATGTTTTGCTCATGTTCATGTCTTGCAACGATAGAAACTGATTTTTTCGGTAATTGAAGTTATTTATTCACTTGAAAGAGCTGTCTGACTATCTCACAAGTAGTCTCTGAAACTCATATATTTCAAATGATTTCTTGCAGAACTAGGCACATGGTACTTATAAACTAGAAATCAATGGTTTCATTAATGAAAATGTCTATGCAAGAAGCTGTGGAAAGGTCTTTCAGGGATTACCTGTGCTGCAAGGACTACCATTATATTGATGTCTAGCAATAGACAGAGGACTAGAAGACAAAAGTTTGGAGTTTTTTTCATATTTGCTTCATTGTCATGAGCAGCAAGATTAATTAAATTAAAGAAACTTCTTTTATGTTGATATATCTGAGTCCATGTCAAAAATACTGTTAGCATGGTGATGGCAGATAGAACTTTTTTCAGCAAAATATATGGCTACAGAACTTTTCCCATTATGATTTCTAGCCTACCTTAAGTGTATGCAAATACAACACAAAAAGTGATGTAGCCATTACAGTCTTTTGAGGGCCAAGTTATGTCTCATGAATAACAAGAACCATTTTTCTCTTATCAGGGGTATCTAAAGATAAATGTGAAAGATATTTCTGTACTTCCTAATAAACCTTATGTTCAGATTGCCAAGTCATTCAGCTTTGGGCAAGACATACGGAAAATTGGACCACATGAAATAAGTTTTTCCACTGAATATCTCACTACTAAGACATATGTTCATAATCCTAAATAGGCCTAGGTCCTGCTGTGACAAAAATCATACCTCCTATGAGTTGTGCATTCTGTGCAGCTATCCAAGATATATGGTCCAAGAATAAAGCAAAAGAAAGAAAATACTAGAAAATATAAAGAAAATTAAACAGCATTAAAATTTTTTTTTCCTCAATGGACTGTGTAATATTGAAATTTCTAATATAATTTCAAATATCCCTCAGGTATTGATTCTATTGCAGCTCTGTTAGAAAAATGAAATAGCAAGAAAAGATTTTAAAGAAGAATTATTATATCTAGGATAATAACAATACAGTGAGAATAAAACAACAAAATTATCAAGTGAGAACAGTAATAAGTGAAAAAGAACAGGGAAAACTTAACATTTATCAAATTAGTAAAAAACAAAAAAAATATTTAAAGATTTGATGTAATTATAGAATCAGAAATATTTAATTTGGGAAAGACCTTTAAGAGTATCAAATACAACTCTTTACTGCCAAGTCGACTACTGGGGCATGGTTCTGCATGGTTCTGCACCTACATGTTTTCTAATACCTGGAAGGACAGTGTCTCCATCATTTCCTCCAGGCATCCTGCTCTAGTGTTTGATGACCCTTTCCACTAAGAACTTTTCCCTAATATCAATCTAAGCCTCCCCTTGTGGAACTTGAGGCCATTTCCTCTCATCACTTGTTACTTGGGAGAAGAGGCCAGTAGTCACCTGGCTAAAACCTGCTTTCAGTTAGTTGAAGAGAGTGAAAAGGCTTTCCCTCCCGTTCCCAGGCTAAACAACCCCAATTCCCACAGCAGTACCTCATTAGACTTGTGCTCTAGGTCCTCCACCAGCTTCATTGCCCTTGTCTGGGCAGCCTCCAGCAACCTCAATTTCTCCTCCACAGAAGCCCAGAACTCCAGGTGTGGCCTCACCAGTGCCAAGTACAGGGGGACAATCCCTTCTGTGCTCCTGCTGGCCACGCTGCTGCTGACCCAGGCAAGGATACCATTGGTCCTGGCCACCTGAGCACACTCTGGCTTGTGTTCAGCTCCTGTCAACCAACCTCTCCCATTGCTGCAAAAAGCAGGACCCAGCACCTGGCCTTGATGAGCCTCATACAATTGGCTTTGGCCCATCCATCCAGCCTCTCCAGATCCCAAAATAAAGTCTTTGTGCAGATCAACAGTTGCACCCAACTCGGTATCATCTGTAAAAATATTGAGGATGCCCCTGATCCCCTCATCCAGATGATTGATAAAGATATTAAACAAACCTTGTCCCAATATTGAGCTCTAGGAAACACCAACCAGTGACCAGCCACCAACTGGATGCACAGCCATTCACCACAATTCCCTGGGCCTGGCCATCCTGCCAGATTTTTTACCCAGGGAAGAGTGTACCTGTCCAAGCCATGAACAGCCAGTTTTTTCTGGAGAATGCTGTGGAAGACAGGGTCAAATTCTTTACTGAAGCTTAAACTAGACAGCATCCACAGCCCTTCCAGCGTTCACTAAGCAGGCCAAATTGTGAATGAGAATGAGATCAGTTTGGTCTGCAGGACCTGCCCTTCATAAACCCATGCTGAGTGGATCATACAGAGAAAAAAATTAAACCAGTATTTTAAAAATTGCATCTGTCTGAAGGCTTGGCTAGAGTAAAATAGAGAAAAATAGAGGATTAAAACAGTAAATGGGTAGGAAAAGCACTTTTAAGTCTGAATAAAAGCTTGATGAAACAGTAAAAATTAAGGGAAGTCAACTGCTTTTTCAATTGGTAACCCTAATTTTCAGACTATTAGAATGCCTTTTTTAACTAAGAGACTCAAATTTAGTTAATTGTTATGCTTTCTTGCTGTATTATTAGCTGGCAGAACAAAAAGAAAAGATATTTGATTGGGGTCAAAATTTTGTGACTGATATTTCAGGGCAAAAAATGAAATCTGCTCTTCATTTCCAAGAGAAGTGTTGAAGAGAAAAGATTACAGAATCAAATTAAGTTTTCTTTCTTCCTTCCTATTAGCTGCTTTTCATCCCATTCCTTTGCTTATACAGATAAGACAGCTGTTACTGCATTTCTCTCTGGTACAAACTTGTAAGATATTAATGTTTTGTATACTGCAACCTATAGTAACAACGTTAAAATATATATGTGTATGTACAGTTTGCTGCTGATGTTTTACTGTATTACAATGAGCAAAATCAAGTAAATCATGACATTAAACAAGAAAAATTATCATTTAGCACTCACTGATCTTTAAGAGTGTTAACTTCATAGTTAGTCTTACCCATGGAACCTTAACTTGAATCTCTTAATTCAAGTAATATTTCTTTACATTATAGTGCAACTCTATAAATGTGTGATCTTCCAGAGCTCACATTTTATGTTTCTGGAGCCATAATAACTGCTTGAAAATAAGACTAAGAATTTTATATGTATGTATATATATATATGTATGTATGTATGTCTATAACTGTTTGGCATCTTATGACCTGAATGGACTTTTAAAAAGCGTAGATCCTTTGCTTTCTTTGGGTGTTCAGTGGTCACAGTCTGCCCATTCATATTGAAAGTCTGAGAAGATCCACAGAGGTTTTCAGAGACAGACAATTGATTCAAATTTTAGTTTTTTCATTAAGATAGGGCTGCATTTTCAGTTCATGCTGAGAAACAGAGAGATAGTACAATATCTTCAAAAACTATTGCCTTGATGCTTTCAGTAAGGGGAAGACAATAACTTTTTTCTCTGATCTTGTTCTCAGAAACATCTGAATTGTTTTAAGAGGCATTTTCAAGGACATTTCAGTCTGAGGCACAGTCCTTCTTTATGGAATTACTAAACTGAGAGGTTCAAGTTCAGCAAAGCAAATTAAAACTGTGTTTAGATGATGGTTAGTCCTGACTCTTCCTCCAAGTGAAAAAAGAAAGTAATGAAATTCCAAATTTTAATTATTTAAGAGTTTATCACTTCTTCCAAAATATACTTTAGAGTTATCTTGAAACAGAATGAAGCTCACCTAATAGCATTACATTGAATTTTAACAATACTTAAACAACTAATATTAATGTGAGTTAGACTTATGGAAATTGCAAATTAAGCTTTATATTGAATACACTAGTCAGTAATTATTTGAATGAGTCCTGTGAGTCTCAATGAGCAAGTTGAGAGCTTGCTCTGTTTTTCTTTACTATCCAAATTCAAAATATTCAACAAATTGAATATTCAAATCCAAATATTCAACATAAAATTCAGACAACTAAAAAGCAAAGTTGGAAACAGTGTCACAAAGAATTTTAAATGCTAGGAAATTAACCCCAGTGTAAAATACTCAATCATAGTTAAATCTAGAACAAACACAGAATATAATTATGTAAAAAGATGGAAATGGTTGACCATTCAGAACCTTGATTTCACTTAGCATATTGCATGGGTCTAGTGGAATTTATATACCCACAGAGTCATACTGGAGGATGCAGTACATCTATGATATTTTTCTCATTCTTCTCTGCTTTACAAACTGCTGCTTGATTCATTCATTCTGGAGAAGGCTCTGGAGATATCTTAGTGCACCTTCCAGTACCCAAAGGGGGCCAACAAGAGAGCTGAAGAGGGACTCTTTAAAAATAGCACGTGGTGATAGGACAAGAAGGAATAGCTTCAAACTGACTGAGATTAGTTTTAGGTGAGATACAGGGAAGAAATTCTCTCCTGTGAAGGTCACGAGGTACTAGAATGGGTTTCTCCCCATTTTGGGAGATGTTCAAGGGCAGGCAGATGGGACCCTGGGCAGCCTAGTCTAGAGGAAGATGCCCCTGACCACAGTGGAGGGAGGGAGCAGGATGGGACATGGCTTTATGGTGGGTTTGCAGTGTTAGTTTGATGGCTGGACACAGTGATCTTAGAAATCTCTTCCAAAGACCCTTCCACCACTAACCATATATGATTCTATTCTTCATTCTAGTCTGAAAAAATTTTCACAAACATACAGTGCTCTTGGGAAAAGCTTGAAAAGTCCTGCAGATATTTACGAGGTTGTCTTCACATTATGCCAGTCTACTGTGATTTCTTCTCTGGCACAGGGAAGTAAAAATTTTGGCTGTAATAATAGGCAACAATTAAATAAATTGCTATTTTAGAACCACCTGATAAATCAGCTCATAAAATGTCTTCTAAAGGAAAGCAATATTATGTCTATGTTGTACTTGTGTAACAGGAGGAAGAAAGAAGTTTTATGATCGGAATGAAGACTTGTTTTAAAAAGATATGTTTCATAAAATTACTCTTATTTATTCAAAACTGTAACAATGAAAGCCTACTTCTCAGACAACAACTTGATTAGGATTGATTTCTTGTTTCTCAGGAGAGCTATATTTTACATGTACCTTCCTCTGTATGCTGGCTTTTAATTGTAAACATTTCTGCTAAAGTGTGATGGAGATACCTGGGGCAGTCTTCAGCAGTACAGCAAACATAGCAATTGTGTGGTTAGAGGTATAGTCCTGTCAGGAATCATAATCTATGGAGAGAAGTGGTGGAAGCATACTTCTTACACACTGAAACAGTAGCACTTCAGGGAAACTGCCCATGGGGAATATTGAGCTGGAAATCTGTACGTCATTTTTTTCCCAGGAGTCAAATGCTATTACTCAAAATCTCCTGGACTTAGAGACACTCTCTGGCTGTAATAAATATCCTTCACACAAAAGATTGCTTACAGCCACCAGTTTGGACTGTTGCTAGGATATCAGTGACATCTCAAACAAATTTCTTGCTTTTTTCTCTCTAGGCCATACTCTTTCTCAGGGCCTTGAGTAAAGCAGCATTGTGGCAGTCCTCTCATTAGGGGTAGAAATGAGCCAAGACAGACTCTCATCAACAGCATGAAAAGGGTCCCAGCTTATTTATCTTTACAGCTTTGCCATCCTGACTCTGACTGCAGCAAGCTCCTGCTGAAGGGCTCAGCTGCAGAATCTGTCTGTGGCTGTTTCCTACTGGACTGTGGCTGCAGTATTGGTTTGCAGACTCTGAACACAGCTTTCACCCAGCTCAGCTGTGACTGCAGGCTCCAACAGCAGCTCTGACTCCATCAGACTCAGATTGGCCTCACGGATCTTTTACAGCAGCAACTCTCTTCCTTATTCCATTCTTCTTTGTGTCTCTCTGGAATATTCCTTCTTCCTAAGAGCTCCTCTACCTTCCTAAGAGCCTCTTCCTCCAAGATCCTCCTTGACCAGCCAACCCACCCCTTTTCTCACACTTATCTCTATTAGTCACAGCTCTGATCCATTAAGGGCAAGGCTGTTCCTCTTCTTTGGTGATTCATACAGCTTGGACTTATCAGGGGCAAGGTCACCTGTAATCCCTACTTCTACACCTACACAGCAGTATCTTGCTGTCCTGAAATATTTTTCTCTGTACTCGAGCCCTTAAAACCCTAACAACCCTCTTAGGTCAGGTCTCTGGAAAACAA
This sequence comes from Luscinia megarhynchos, assembly GCA_034336665.1. Taxonomy (NCBI): domain Eukaryota; kingdom Metazoa; phylum Chordata; class Aves; order Passeriformes; family Muscicapidae; genus Luscinia; species Luscinia megarhynchos. The sequence continues at coordinate 31,637,667 of CM067564.1, forward strand.
AGAAGCAGTAAGAAGAGATAAAATGAGCATCCCCTTGCCTGGCTGTTGATTTATCAGTCCATCCCCAATTATGCTGCAGTTTTCCCTGTGTCTGTGTCTTGCCCACCCCTGGCCATGGCCTGGCCCTTGCTGAATTCTCTCCCAGCTTGACCTGGGATCTGCATTCCCATTACAGACCTGCCTGACCAGAGCTATTCAGCTGCAGTAAGATAGTGTCCCCTGCTGAGGAGGCCTTGCTGACACCCTTAGCTCTCCTTCCTTTCTGGAAGCTCTTCTCTACTTCACAGGTGTGAAATACATTATTTACATTATTTCTAATGATAGTTATTTCCTAAGTGTATTATATGAAAATTAGTATCCAATTCCACTTGCTATTTTCTGTTTCACTGAAGAAAAAGAGTGCATCTTTTTTTATTTAGTACAATGAACTCTGCCCGTCTTTTAAATTTAAATAATTTAATTTTAGGATAAAGCAAAAAATGATGCCATAAACTTTTACTGGACGTAGGCACATTTTTAAGTTTTCTTGTCAGAAAGTTTTCCTAACTTTGCAATGTTTTTGGAGGTTGTGATGATTTGAGGCTTTTGGATGGAAGTGTAGATGCTTTACACCAGCAAATGTGTAAGAACATCAACTTTCCTTGGCTGAGGAAAATTCTACATTCTTTTTATGTATACAGCTATGTAAAGAGAGAGGGAAACTGTTACCTCTATAATATCATTATTGAAGTGTACTCATTACATATTTCACACCTATATGATTCAGCCAGGATTAAACTGTCTGAAAGAATTTAACACATCCTATGTCAAGAACAGCAATGAGGGGCTATCATGTCTTGAATGAAACTTTGCTTGTACTATTTCACAATCTTAGGTTAAAAATTTGTGATGCAGTTGCTTTGAGAAACTATTTTCCCTAAAATTATAATAGCAAGTAATGTGTCCTCTTTTGTAAGTGGAGGTTTCCCCAGAAATGTTGAAACAAAGGTAAATTAAAAGACAGCCTAGAGCATAAAGTTATCTTTAGATTCTTTTATAAAATACCCTGCAGTGTTTTTACAGTAAGGATGTGCAATCTAAGGCAGGAATTTCTTGAAAAAATTAAAAAAAATTCAGAGTGTTTGCGATATTTTTTATTGATTGGTCACATATTTATGCATCCACAACTGTAAATTAACATATGTGTTTCAACAATGAGAAAACAATTTTGCTCTTCTCTAATAGGAGAAGGCAGATTCTGGTTCTATCTATATGGATTGCAAGTTTGCCATCTCTGTTATGTTAGAATTGGAATTAGATTAAACACAAGGAACTTACATCTTACTTTTACAAAGTGTTTGTGCACAAACCAGTATTTATCCTTCATATTGAACAAACTCCATCAACACAGAGATGATAGATAGATAGACAGATAGATAGATAGATAGATAGATAGATAGATAGATAGATAGATAGATAGATAGATAGATAGATAGATAGATAGATATACATGAGCACACAGATACGTTTTTCAACACAGAGACAACTCATCTGCAAAAGCCTAATTCATAATTCCCACATCTTTAATCTTTTCCCTGTTCTGTTCTGGGCAGTTCCATCTGATCAGACAGGAGCCAACAAAATCAGGGATATTTTATAAATTTCTATATTTTTTTTAATTTAAAAGGTAAAGGATGTTGCAAAGTAGATTTTTTTTCTCATATTGTATTTGCATCCTTTTTTGCTACTTAAAAGTTTTTGACAGCTGAAATCTGACACAGTATCAGCAAGGAAAAAATCCCACACCCAAAATTAGTATTCTCCTGTGGGTTTTCTATTAGGAATTGTGATGTATCTGGCAATTTCTAAATAGAGTTTTCTGCACAGCTTATTGCAAGAGACATATTAGTGTTATCATTGCTGCTATACTGCATGCATATATTCATTTGACACATTTTTACATTTCATAAAAATTTCAATTGATTTTAGGTCTTCTGCAAGTGATGAAAAACAGGTACAAGAGACAATTAAAAAGCAATGTTGTTCAGTCATTCAAAATGAAATCCAATATGCTCTCTCTCATAATATGGTCATTTTATCATTGAGATGTGTAAGTGATTATTCTGTTTGCATTAAATGGAGAAAAAAGAATGCAATAAGCTGCAATTGCAGGTGCTTAAGGGCCAATAGACAATCAGGTACCCAAGTCCAAAGCAGAATCCAACTGATGAACAGCAGCATAAATATTTTAACTATGGAATTGAAAATGCTTTGGGTTCAGTAGGGAAAATAATAAATTATATTTTTAAATAATTCTATTTTTATTGTTCACTATAGTCTCAGTGGCCAAATGTGACTAAATATGGATTTTAGTATTTCTTGAAATAATCACTAGTGTCCTCTTGGCAGATTCTAGCTGGATGGTAGCATGTTAGCAGGAAAATATCTTGAGATGTGATTCCAAAGAACAGACAAAATAATTCTGCTGCTGAGGTAGACTAATTCCCCACCCCCACCAAAAAAGAAAAAAAAGGAATTAAAAAAAACCATTTTCAAGTCATACAGTGCTAATAGTAAATAGCAAATTTATCCTCTGAATAAATGCAGACTGTACACTGTATTACACTGCATTTAATTGTGGGGAGGACTACTCTCCTCACTAAGGTTACTTACTGTGCCAGTAAATTCTGTCTATATTTGCACTCCAGTAGATGTTGGCATAGAGGAGAGCCAGATGATGATTAGCCTAAATCAAAAGAATTTTAGAAATTATGATGGTTTGTAAAACAGTGAAAATATTTATTGAATGTGGTAACTCGTGTTGCATAATGTTGGAATCAATGGGAGGTAGGTATATAAAAATTCTCCTGGGATACATTTCTTTTGTGATTCAAACTCTGAAATCTGTTCGAATTCATCTCTCTGCAGATTCATATGCCCTAAAGGGTGATTTTTCTCTTGGAAAATAATGGTGTTTGGCACTTATTCCTCACAATCTATAGTGATGAACATCTCTCAAAAAAAAATCTTAGTTTTTCAGGGAAGCATCTTTTATTCTTTATTTCTTGAAGATTTTCAGATTCTCAGACTTAGCAGAAGTACTGATCTCTTCTAACCAGAAAGACATTTCTCACTCATTTCCCTTAATTACTCAGGAGTTTTTATACTCTTACTACTTGCAATCCACATGCTGGGTGTTCCCTCTCCCCTGAAAATTACATTTTTCTGGAAAAATTATAGTGGCTAAGACTCTGACCACATTTGAACTAAAAATGCTTGTCAGTGTGGCAATACTGGTTAGGGACCCAAATTTTGCAAAATGTTTTCCTGGAAGCAACTGCATATTCATAAGGGTATTTATATCACATAAATGGCTTCTACTATTATAGCTTCCTTCATCTAAGCAGCTAGAATAAACAAGATCAGCAAATTTGATCTTCTCCCAATTACACCTATCTAAAAAGACAGGCCTAAATATGCTCAGATCTTATCATAGAAGGTTTGAATTCTATAAACTTAGATATCTTCATATATAGTCTTCATATATAGATATCTTTGTACAATGCAAAGGAATAAATCTGTTGCAAACAGTAGATTAAATTAATGACAAATTATCCATACTTCAGTAGCAAACAAAGTAAAGCTTTGTTTGTGTCTACTAGGATAATTATATAACTCTGCAGTTCTTTATAGCAAATGTCTAATTACAAAAAAGCTAGATTTTCTTCAATACTCCCTACTGGTTTGTTATTATGTGCATATATCAGCAGCTTGCACTGAAGATGAATTGGGATAATCAGGACAGGCATCCCACTGGATTGACTTATTGGTACATTGCTGCATCTGACTGAGGCCTCATGAGGATTTATATCTCAAAGGTAACAAGGAGGCAGCCAGAGATTGTATTTAGCTAAAGAACAAATGCCATGTTTGTGCCTGATTGCCCCCAGAGTGTACTTTGTTTCTGAGCTTCTGACTTACTGGAAATAATGATATAAGGCTGAAAGCCATTTATAAGGAATCTACTTCCTTTAAAATACGTATTTTTGTGAAGTTTAGCTTTGAAATAACAGTACTAATTTCTTAGTATATATATATTTTAGTAAGCTGTATTGCTTATGCTGGAAAAAGGACAGGAGAAAATGTACTGCAGTTTATGTTATTTAAACTGCTATGCTAATAGCAAGTAGCTGGTATTATTCACCTTGTGAATTCAGACTTACACAACAAGTACAGTATAATTACTTTTTAAAATTCCCAGCTTTATTGTAAATCTTCAGATATGCTTTTTAATATATTATTTTCCTTGTGCTTCATTTTTATGCATATGCTAATTTTCATTTTCAGAGTAGAGTCCTGTAAAAAGCCTAGAGCAGTTCCTGGTTTCTACTCGTATTCTTGGCCTGAGAAGGAAATTTGCTTTCTGCTGCATTTTTCTTCAGTCCCACAGGGAAGATGTTCCTTTTCCTTGGTATGTCACACCAATACCATAGAAAAAAAATTTAATTGGAGAATGTAACCATTCCAGAGCAATTTTCCAACTATTTATAAAGCTTCATGGACAGCAAGGAGCTTAGGAGCTTTCCTCTGAGAATGTTCCTACACCAGTAGGTACAAGGTGATTTAAGATTGTTCTGCCTGGACTAACCAAGGAAATGTAGAAATGAGTATTTATGTACCTCTGTTGTGTCTGGAGTGAGTCAGGTGTGGCTGGATGAGTTAGTTGGATGAGCAGTATATATCTACCCTGCAAAGGCAAGTTGTTTTAAATCAGGTGCATTTTCTTCAAGTGAAGCTGCATTGTTTTTAAATCTGAATCTTAGGCTTACAATGAGATGTTCTTTGCCATATAAGCTTGTCAGACATACTCTTCTGGCTCAGACTGCTGATCTTCAGTGTTTTTTTCTCAGAGTAGATATACTTTCAAAGAAATCATGACTATTTTCTGCTTTTTTTCAGCTCACAAGCCAAGCCTAAACTTCTGTCAAAGACATTTGTTTCCTTAGAAATGCTGACCTTTTCAAAGCACTGGCATTCACCCAGGCACTTACACACTTGTCTCCTTGGAGTAAAGACGTGTTTGGCTCAATTTTGAACAGCACAGACACTTCCTTCCATATTTTACCAGCCTAGTTTAAGTGTCCTCCATGTGTCAAATGAGAGAGGCACTGAGATCTTGACAGACACAGAAGAGTAAGAATGATGCAAAACGACCTTTGCAACAATATGTCTGTTGCTGTTGTAGTGATATGGGCTATTTATTATTGTGCAATGACTTTGAAACCTCTGTGTCACAGAGGAACATCTAAGAAATTCACAGCTTTCTTTCTTTTGTCAAGGCATGAATGGGGAATATGAATAAACTTTTATCCTTATGATCTCTTTGCAAGATATTATAATAATTGATTTTAATTTTATAGCCTCTCTTAAAAAATCACTTCTGATAAGTTAGTAAGAAAAGAAAGAGTAAGATTAAGATAGGAAAAAAGGAGCTGTATAACTAGCAAAAACTAGCTGTTTGTAAAGTTCTTCATGTGTGAGAGCAAATTCTTCCCAGAGAGAAATAGAGGATTTGTTTTTATGCACTATTCAGCCATTTCAAGTTGTTTCTTTTAAAAAAAGTTGGTAATTTTTTCATGCATATCCCTTTATTTTTTTTTTTATTTTTTTTATAAGGCCTCCAATGGCTTAACAATTTGGCAAGTAAGGTTTAAGTGTAATCCCTGACAGAAGTATTAGGAACTTACAGAAGTTCAGTAGAATGGTGAAAACAAAAATAAACAGAAAACTACTTCTTCAGTCAGCCAGGAGCTGAGAATGAGAATAAAGCACTGTAAAACAAAGGACATTATTAAAGTTGTTTGGATCTTCTAGATAAAAAAAAACCCAAATAAAAAAACTTGGAAGAAATCAAACCTCTTGTTTTTCATTAACATTTTAATTCTTACACAATCTTTTCCAGACAGCATAAAGTTTCTGCTCTTTGTAAATTAAATTCACTGATGAGTAATGAGGTAATGTCAATCATTAAGTTGGATCAGCCAAGGAAAACACATGGGTTGTTATGTCCTGAAATACAGGTTTCCTCTTTCAGACTACATGGTACCTGCTCCCTATTTTGTCATATTTGATCAAATGGCATAGAACTAAAATGAGGAAGAATCTTCCTTTGCATGAACCAAATTATATGCTAGAATAAGGAAGGGCATAATTTTTCCAAATTATGTCATTCCCTTTAGAGTATCCTAGAATCTGATTTTTAATGAAGGACCATCTTTGAATTCTTCCTTCCTGAACACATAAATGAAGCCTCATTAAAAAATATGTTATCCTGCACTTGGAAGGTAGGTTCTTGTATAAACGTGTTTTCTGTCCTTCAACATTCATAAACAGATGCTCCCAGCTGATGCTTTATGTTTCTCTGCTCAAATAAAACCTGCAACTTTGTAAAATGTCCATCACAAACAAAATTTTTCTTCCTGTATCAAAATAACATTAGAAAAATTCCAGGTGCTGGACTTACAGTGTTTGCTCTCATTTTGTCTTCCCCTATCTGACAGGTGTTTGTCATTGGTTGATGTCATTGTCTTTGGAAAATATATCAACAATGTGAAGTATAGCAATGCCTACTTTTATTCGCTCTCTTCCTATCTACGTGTCTTTACAGGACCTACAGTGGACAACACAAAAATATCTCAAGTTAAGAAGAAAAATAAGAATTTATTAGTCAAAAGATTTTAGCAGAGTTTATATGTAATTTCCTTTAATCACGTGGTGGAGAAGGTACAAAGAAACTGCAAAATTTGTTTTGTCTACTCTTACTTGGTGAGGCAGGAAGATTTTTAATGAATTTCCATTGTGTGGGCAACAAGTATATAAAGATTACTTCCCAAGTGTGCAAGCATATCAAACAGACATTTGTCTTCTTTGGTTTTCAATTCCATTTTTTTTTTTTATAATTTGGGTGTGTTGAGTTTTTTTCCTTCTCTATTAAATTTTTTGCCTGATTTTAAATGAGTTCCAGCTAGGAAATTTTACAGTATTAATGGTATCATCAAATATAGTATAGTTTATTTAGTTTTCTATAGTATATACAAAATTTTAGTGATTGTGGTTTGCTCCAGTAGCTGCTAAAATAATATTTTTGAAAATGGTAGATAGCTGTTAATGATTTTATACATTACCTGTCCTCAGCATGTCTATGTTAATTGGTTTCATGTCAGGATGATTAGCTAATTAAGTGCTCCTCTTCTCCCAGGGGGAGTTAGCGTGTGATTTATAAAAGTACATTCAGATTTATTCTATTCTTAAATATTTTTATTCATGGATTTTAATTTAAGAGAAGATTAGGTGGCATATAGTTATCCCTTTCTTGACTGCCCTTACATCAACTAATTATTGTGCAGTCTTTGCTCCACTTTAGATCATCTGCTTGACAGACTATTTCTTTTTATGGATGTAGTAAAGACAGCAAGGACAAGTGGAGTTATTTGTCCAGGGTGACTAAGCAACCTAGAGCAGCAGAGTCATGAAGGCTTTCTGAGACACACAGTTCTTTATGTGTTGATGTGTTCAGACTCTTTGCTAGAGAAATTGCTCTTACTTTTGCCTTTTGTTGCTCTGCAGAACCAAAGTATCTCTCAGGGAATGAGCCAGGCTTGGTTCCAGCTGGCACCTCATCAACCAAATTCCTAAAGTCAGATTGCAGGGTCTTTGTAGGAGATGTGTGAGCCAGAGAAAAGCCAGCTTCACTTTCAGAGCCTAGGATGAGTTTGAGAATGGAACAGTTAGAGGGAAATACCACAGCTTTTTTACATTTAGACTGAGGACTGAGCAGAGGTAGTATGGAAAGCATTGAGAGACAATAAACAAGAAACTCCCAATCCTTTTTTAATTATTTAGATTTTTATTTTATGGGGCCAGCTGACAGGGCAAAACAACACTTTAAGAACTGTAACTGCCACGGTCTGACTACATCTACTTATCTCTCCTTACCAGACTACTAACTCCACACATGAGAAATTAAATCCTCAGGACGTTAAGAGATACTTGCAAAAATCTAGACAACTCTACAACTATATTTCTAATGATATTTGGGTAAAACAAAGAAAAAAGCAAAACTACAGTCTACTTTTTATTATATCTGCTGTTTGTGTTTTTAGAGATGAACAAAATATTTTTAGGAAAAGTTTATCTGACAAATTCAGTTCTTATGTATTATTCATGGCAAAGACTATGCATATTTAATAATTTTCTCACTATTTATAGTTGATTGAAATTTTATAAAAGTTAATGCAAGGAAAAAATGTAATGAAATATGAGATTGTTAAATTTTTACTTGTTTTCAAGGTAGGAAATACAAAGCATTAAATACTAAGTAGTGGGAAACAGACCCAGATGTTGGCAATTTAGAAGCTGTTATAAACACTTTTGTTTTCTCTTATCAGGCATGTTAGTCGTTGCTCAGTGTAATGCAATCATAGTTTCTCTTTCCTGATATGTTTAACAGCAATAGAGGGCAGTTTGTAAGCAATCCACTGGACTCCAAGGAAGGAAGGAATAGTTCAGTTCTCTGTGGTTTTGGTTTACTGCTGTTTCCCCTATGTCTGTATTCCACATTTAAGAGGTCATGTGTCCCCCATCAGACCTGTGTGCTATGGGAAGAAATGAAGAACCAATTTGCTCTAAATGGGCACGGGCAAACTCTTTTATTTTGTCAAATTAGCCAGAATAGTCAATTTCAAATTTATGCCAAGTTTTATGGATTTTTTATGTTCCATGCAGGAGAACAGACTAGGCTTCATTTGGCATAAAGTGGCTGATAAAAACTTAATTCATCAGGCTGCTTGAAGATATCTGAAAACAGCAGAAAGAAGCAATCTGGACTGGCACTCTACATCATTTAGCCACACTGGTTTTCATCTGCCACCAGGAGCCATGCAGACAGTTTAACATATTGTCACACCACGGCCAGATACAGCTTTGGGTGAGATAATTGAGGGCTGGAGACGATGCTGCCAGCCCTGTGCAGCTGTACCAGCATTGCACTGATAGCACTATCTTGCTTTTGGACTCTTAATTTAGTATTTCAGCTTGACACCTCACTGCACAGCGTGGACATGCAGTGTTCTGGGACCTGAGTGAACAACTTGATTTTGGCTGCATGCTAACAAAAGAGCATGAGATTTTACTTTGGTCTCTTGGACTGTCTTTCCTCATAGCTGGAACAGATGGATTTTTATCATTTTCGGTTTGGGTTGTGTCTTCAGACAGATTTTTTCACCATGAAAAATAAGATTAAGACCAGATCTGCTACACAGTTTTCTATTTTTTTTAACCAAAAAGATTGGACTATGACAGTGCTAAAGGAAAAAAACATCACCAAACCAGCATATTCTTTTTTTATACAATCAAAAAAAAGTGTCCTTGGTTCTTTGAAATGATTAGTGAAATGCTGACAATTAGTTGCCATGAGCAATGGTGGCATTGCTACCAGCTATTGGGTATATATATACATGATGTTTCAATGATTTATCAGAGAAATTAAATATTTAATATTAATTGCCTGAAGTAAACAATTGATACTCAACTGAAATTACTTTAGGCCATTTATTCCAGGCATCTTTTACAGAATAAAATCAAAGTTTTTATTCAGAATCGGCTTGAAAACTGTTTATGAACAGAAAACTCCACTTTTATTATATAATATACTCACAAAAAGCTTTTTAATCTGCTTCTTGATGGTTTGGATACTTTATTGTGTCTATGAAAAGAGTGTGTGGAACCACAATCTCTGTCTGTAACTACTCATAGTCTTAATCTCACAGAGTGTTTGGTTGCTCATAAGAATCTATGTAAATATTCATGAGTATTTTGTAACGTTAGAAGCAGTACTGTAGTTCTAAGAAAAAAAGTTGAAAGTTGGAGCCATGAGCAAGAAAAAAGGGTCAGCAATGCATTCATTATTCTTAAGATATTGTCAGGAAAATGGGTTTTAGCATGCTACTCATGTACAAACAAATTTACCAATAATCACAGCCTCACACTCGTCACAAATTTTTTACATCCTGAATTTCTGTCAGATTATAAAACCCAATACAGTGGTCAATACCAGCCCATTATTTACTGACAGTCACAATTTCTTGTTTTCAAATACTTCCTTTTAGCAGTGAGGGAGAATGTGTGAAACACTGCAACACTCACATCCTATCAAAACATTTTTGCTTATGCTAAATTGCATTACAACCATTTGTTTGTGTTAAAACAGTTTAATATTTTGACTCTCTAGAAGAATAGCAGAACTATGTCTGAAATACATGTTGCATGTGTCATACAGAAGTTACCAATTACAACAGGTTCAATACATTTTCCCATCATGTTCTAACTGCTGTGGAAAAAGTTAATTGACCATTATCCAAAAGCCTAGCCATCTTCTCTTTTCTTCAGTGTCACACAATATGTTCATCTCTTGGCATAGGATTTGATGAATTTCCAGCACTTGGCTTACATCCCTTCTCTGTGAGATAAAGTATGCATCCAAGATGTTGAACCAGTCCTCTCATAGCTATTCAGTAGCCAGAGGAGTGTTCTGTAATATAACTGCAATTTCTAGAACTTTTCCATTTCTTGCCTTGTTTAGGGAAAGAATTTGGTCAATGTCTAACTGGCTTTCAACAATACAAATCATAATTTGATCCAGTTGAGAGCTTCTGCGTTTTCTGTAATGAAATGCTTCAAAATATGAAACAGAGATCACTCTGTGCAGGGTTTTGTTTGGATGCTGATGCTCTGCCAACATACAGAAGATGGAAACCTATTTTGTGGAAAATGATCAGCCTTGAAAGGGGTCAAACTGCTTATTACATTATGGTATTAGGCTGATTTAGTTTGTTAATGCATTTGTACTGCTTAAATAAATGTTTGAAATGAGCCCTTTGGATTCATATATGAATGGTTTAATGGAGGTCTCCCATCAGCTGTTACATGGCACAAAATCTTTCATTTTCACTCTCAGCTCCAATACTACATGGCACTGCTTTCTCTACTGCTTGCAGGGTACCATACAGTATTTTGTATAACAATGTAATTTAGAATCAAGGCTTATTATGCTGACTTTTTATGTCTGAACCTCAAATTTTCCCAAATGAATGTGATTGAGACTACTCTAAGCAAACTTTCCACAATTGTGGATATTTATTCAGAATGCTACCACCTGTTAAACAGGTCCCCAGCAGTTATCTATAGAGTATACTAATAGCTTACCATACAGACCAGGACAGAGGTGACACATCTGTTCACATGCTCTTATGGCCAAACCACAAGCAGGAAAGGAAATGTTTAATGATGTATTTTATGTTGCTGCTTAACAGGAAAGAAAAAAATGGAGAGGGAAAGCTAACAGCTGTACAAATCTGTGCAAGACTCAATATCTGGCCTGTTATGCAACTCTTTCACAGGTTTCAGAGCAGCCATCCATGGTTGTGGGGAGGATCTGTGTCCTGCAGTCATGGGGTGATGTGGCAGAGCACAGACCGTAATGTCCATTCAGTAAAATCCAACAGGGAGGTTAGTGGATAATCCTATCCAACATGAAAAAGGATTAACATATGCCTGTGTTTGGTGATGGGGTACTTCTGCCTCCATGAGGGTGTTCTAAGGTGGCTCTAGAAATCAAATTAAAAACTTACTGCTTTTTTGTAGGATGTGTCCACCTAAACTTACGTGCCTAATTAGGGCAGCTTTATAACTATGTGTTGCAGAGCTGTGGACACAGTTTCTGACAGGTTAGATTCCTTGTTATCCTAAATTTATTTATAGAAGCACTTAATTTTGTTCATCTTTAAATCTTCATGTAGATTTATTTGCCTTGGAGTCAGGGACAAAAGAGGCTTTAGGACTTCATGTAGAGAAACAATCTCAAGGAAAAGTGTTTTCTCTGTCCCCAACCACTATTTGTACTGCACATAATGCAAACAGTTGGAGGCAAGTACAATGGTGTCATTTCAGTATTAATTTTCAGTAACCTTGTTAAGTACTTTACTGAAATTCTAAAATCTGCTAGAGATGGTTTTGGGTGTTGCCAATGTTGTTTTGGGACAGGGAAAGAAAAGATAGTTACAAACATCCTTTTTCATTATAAAAATCCAACACGGCTATTTTAGCCCCACATTATTAATTACAACTGTAGAATTGAAAATGCAGTCCTGTAGAATAAAAGGCGCATGTTTTATTTTTTATTTTTAATAACTGTGGTTGTGTTTGTCATGATAATGTGGAGAAGGATGAGGTAATGCTCAAATTTAGGGTTAATTGGAATGGTTTGATGATATTTATCATGCTCCAAGATATTTCAGAGATCTTGCTGCAGATCTTGCTAAACTCACATCAGCATGTTCCTCATTAATTATACATTCTGTACTGCACAAATATCATGAACCATTTTGGAAAAAAAATCAATTAACATTTTATATTTTTTTGTATAAGAATAGGTGAGTATAATATCCATGCATTATAGACCATTGGTTTGCTGTAGGACTCAAGGGAGACAATGAACATTTTTGCCATGCAAAATGAAGTAATAATTTTCCTAGCTGTTCTGTGAAGAAAATATTTTTACTTTATCAGCTCCATGATATTATTTGTTTCGCTCCACTATCTTCTATCAACTAAATATTTTATTGTAGTTTAATTTCATTTGTTTTAGTAACTGCTTTCCATTTTTCATTAAATATGCATTATTCTCTAATATGAAGATATGCAACCCTTAAATTTTAATTCTGAGTTTTTAAAGATTCCTACTTTCATAAATAGAAAGACTATACTTATGATACTTGGCTTTTCATTCTGATGTGATTGAGTGATGCATCTAAAATAAAGAAAAACTCTTTTTGATTCATTAGAATCAAGCTTCAGTTTATCATAAGTCCTTGATACATCCCTTACAAGTATGCACCTGTGATTAACTGGAACCATGTTCTGAAACACTGGTTTAGAATACTCTCCACAGAGAAGCATTTAAAAAAAAATATTTGTGTACATGCCTTGATATTTCTTGAAAGAATTTATAGTAATCTTGGTAAAAACCTAAACAAAAAGAAAAAAAAGAAAAAGACCTCTTCATATTAATTGTTCTGGAATCTTTTATGTCTAATAAAAATGAAGAAACATAAACATAAATATAAATAATAATTTCCAAATGGAAACAGATAAATGAAAATTATTTCCATGTTCATATTTGAAATATTTTTAGTGAATTACTAGATAAAATTGATACCACTGCAGCTATTTTTTCCTAACACTTCTCTATTTTTAAAATTATTTGTTATTATTTTGCATAAACACTTCTGTATTTAATGCATTTCTTAAGCAGTATGTATTAAATTTACACACAGGCAGCAAAAAAAATCTAATCCATTAGCTCTCCATGACAAATGGTTTAATACAGATGAAGTAGTCATTGGAATCTTTCCTGCAGCCACAAGAAGCTGCTAGCTTATCAGCTGGAAACAAAGAAGGATCATAAAACATTTCTCAGCAAAGCCAAGAAGAATGATTTGATAACTAAACCCCCCAGTAATTGAAAACATATCACCCATATATTTCCTGAATTATAGCTGTGACTAATCTTTTATGAATTTTTTCCCCCAAATACTTTCCATAGTGCAGCAAAACCGCCTATGAGTTAGCAGGATGCTCTGAGATATAGTCATCATTCAGGATAAGCAAAGTTAATTCCCTGGATGCCAACTCCTTCCCCTCCCACCAGCCACCATACAACCTAAAAGGCAAATGGGAAAATGACAGAAAAATTTCATTTTGGATCTTTCTTGAAGTCACACTTCATTTTATTTATAGTTCTATCCTTCAAGTGTTTACATTTATGAATACAGTAACATGAAAAGAATTTACCTTTCATATACATGAATAGTACAGTTAGGAACATTTTGTCATCAAACATTTTCTTAATTTATAAGAGTTAAGGAATGTGGCAATATGGGTGGAATATTAAAACTTGGGTTTAGGTAAATCAGTTAAATCTGATGAGTCATTAGCAGTAGTTTTGTCAGAAACTTGTTCTTTGACCTGTATGGGATAAGTGGGTGGTCTTTTTCATGGGCCTACCCAGATTGCAGAAAATGCTGCCACAGTTGGTACAATCTGGCAGAAGGGATGGATGAACTTCCAAAGACCTATTGTATAGTAGTATCCAGATAATTAAATCCCAGAGCTTTATGAACATCTTAGAACAGGATGAAAATGTCCTAAAAGGCAACTTTTAGCAGTGCTTTTTTATCAGACATTATTTTTTATGTAGGATACTCAGAATGATTTTATTAACTTGGGACTAGCAAAGATATCTTGGATCAGACTATCCTGCCCTTGCCACAACAGGCAACAGCATTTATTCATATTGTCTTAATGACATACAACTCTCTCTCAGATCATCAGTCTCTGTTATGAGTCTTTCAAGACAGCTTCACTACTTCAGTTTCTCAGTAGGACACCACATTGCTATTTCCAGCACCATCTCCACTGTGTTGCATATTACTGTGAAACAAGGCCTTACAGTTTTGTACCGAGTATTGTCACTGATTTAGGGTAGTTTTAAAACTGGCAAAAAAGTATTCAACATGTTATGTCATTCTCCATAACAGGATTCTTTTAGTGTTTTCTATTAGCATATTACCATCAGGAGAGATGTTGTAGCGTGGGAATTTCTGCTCTCAGATTCTTTCTGAATTCTTTTGAAAAAAGACATATGGCAGACACATTTTTAAAACTCTAAAGCTCAAATATCAAAAGAAAAATACAAATATTAATGTAGTTAGCAGATTTTTTTGAAATTCTTGCTTATGCTTGGCTTAATGAATTTTTATTGTGTTGTAGCCAGTTAGGATTTTATTATGTTTTATACTAATATTTTGCATCTTACAAAAAAGAGATTTCTTTACTAATTTAAAAACAGCTATTTAATTTTGTTGAAAAATAAGCTTCATAATCACCTTAATTTATTAATACATGAATATTTCAATTAAACATATGTAGCTATATTGAATTCTGCTCTAAGCAATTTCTGAAATGACCTGTGAAAATGACTGGAAATGAAAGAAATTGTAGTTCAATCACTTCTAACTCAGTACAAGAGAGAAATAGCTCAGCAACTTCACTTTTGAAGCAGAGAGGTAGCAAAATCTCTAAAGACAGTAAAATTACAGGGGGAGAAACATAATTCTTTTCCCCCCAGAATCTACTGTCTAGACATCAGTGAGTTTCTTCAAGGAAGGAGCAGATTTCTATGAGAGATTTTGCTACCAGTTAAGAGTCTGAAAATAGAGGCAGCAGAGCTTCCTATCAGACAATAATAACTGAAGTTCTGTGAGCTCTTAGGGGAATAGAAATCAGGGAATGGATGGAAGTAATTTTTTTCTATATCTTTTGTGTTTTATGTATTTCCTGTTTCCTGGTGTATGCCTGTGTTCTTGAATGATTAAATTCCATTCCTATTAGACCCTTTTTGTAAGTGGTGCTGAGATAACACGAATTTTACTGGTACTGATAAAATAAGAAGGTGTTGGTTTTATGATTTTTCTCTTTAGTTCAGTAATTGTACTTCAATTATTTTAAAAAAATCCCAAATAAACAAACTAAATCAACCAGTTAATCCCCTCCACTCCAAAATCCATAAAAAAACCCCTCATAAAAACCCCTAAAAGAAATAAAAAATCCAAAAAAGATTGAGCAGTATTTTCCCCTTCATGTCTCTTTATCCCTGCACCCAGATATAAAGATATACTTAGCTAGGAATTTATAGAAAAAATACTGTTAACTTCTATAGTATACTTGTTTTGTGTCCATTACCCATTCAAGGTTTCCTGATGCCTAAAGAATGTGAAAGATTGAATTTTACCAGTGGCCCCCTAAATCACTTATCATTAGATAAATGCCTGTGCAATTGTTACAAAAGGAATCCTAATTAGAAAAAAAAAAAGAAAAGAAAAGAAAAGAAAAACTGTTTTTGCATTTTACAATAGTATAGAACAATAGCTACTACCTGCTCTTATATGTAGTAATGTGTTGGTTGGCTTTGCATTTTTCCTGTGCTCTCTTCAGTTTAGAAGGTTGTCAAATTAAGCTAACTCTCAAGATATTTCACACACCTCCTCAGGGGATGGAGCATATTCTTTTGACAAGTCCTGTCCTTAGGCTTGTTTTTCCATGAAATGAATGTAGATTTGGAACATACATCTTCCTTCCTGAACAGAATATCTGTTGAGGAGAAATTCACCCCTGGGCTTCAGACACCTTCTTCCTTGCTCTTGCCCTGCACTTTCAAACCTGATAACATGGTGATTTATCACCTAATGCCTGAATGCTCTGTTGTGGGGATACAAACCTACAAATGGTGACTTTTGAAGACCTCTCCTAGCTGTCTGGGTTTCAGGAAAGCATAACAGTTACATAAACAAATTTATTTAACCATTATTTTTTTTTCCCTCCTCTACATGTTTGTATCGTCATTCTTTTTTTCAGTTTTATGGACTTAGAGTACCATAAGAGATCAGTAAGGTTATCTTTAGTATGGATAAATGACTTTCAAAAAAGGAAGAGACTAAATTGATTTTTTCAAGTATTCTATAAGTCTGTTTTTAGTGAAAGTAATATTTTTCAATCACTCAACACTTCCATATCAGAAGATAGCAGAATTTCTATGAGCTTCTTTCACCTGGTTTAATTTAGGATAAATACTTAATTCAGGATAAATATTAGTGGCAAAAAAAAAGGAATAGGATGTTACTAGCATGAAGATTTAAATGGGAGGATACACTAATAGTACTGGGATTTCTGCCTGGGTTGAAAGAGCCATGTGTTGGATAACATTTCATCTTCCCAGAGTGCAAATGAAGAAGAAAATTTTATTTAGAGAATTCTAGACCAAATCAAGTTTAAAATATCCATTTGTGATAAAAATTTTGAGTTTAAAAGATCCACTTCACTGTGCTGAGCAAACAGAAGGAATCTATCGAATCTATCACATACAACTTGCCCTACAAAGAACTGGTTTTTGTAGGTGTGTATTTGCTTTTATGGGTTTGCATGTATTGGTACCAATCCTGTAGTAATATGTTTAAGTGTAAAAAATGCTGCACAACAGCTTCTGGGAGAGAGGAGTGAGAAAACAAGAGGAACAAGCCTGCAGACACCAAGGTCAGTGAAGAAGAGGGAAAGGAGGTGCTTCAGCAGCCAGAGCAGACCTGTGGAGATGCAGGCTGACTTTCTGCCATGGTGGAGCAGACATCCATCCTCAGCCCGTGCAGAACCACATGCCAGCAGGAGCAGGTGGATGTAAGCTCAAAGAAGTTGCAGCATGTGGACAGACCACGCTGGAGCAGAGAGGGTCTCAGTGAGCCTTTTGGGAACTCATGCTGGAGGAGTGTTCCTGACTGCACCTGTGGAAGGGACCCTCAGCAGAGAAAGCTACTGAAGCACTTGTACTCAATGAGAGTCAACATAAGATGGAGTAGGGGAAATATAAAGAGGAAAAATGACAGAGAAGAATTGTTATGAACTGACTGAACTTTAGTTCCCCATCTCCCTACACTGATGGCAGGGGGAGGAGGAGGTGGAAGTATTCATAGTAAAGGTGAGTGTAAAGGAAAGGAACAAGGTGTTTTCAGAGTTGTTCCTATTTCCCATTATTGTACTCTGTTACATTTAACTTGGCAATAAATTAAATTCATCTTCCCTAAGTCTGTTTTGTCCATGACATTAATAGGCAAATTGTCCCTATATCCTTATCTCAGTTTCTGAGATTTTTTTTTATGTTAGGGAGGGGAAGTGTAAAAATGGCTTGGTAGACAGGCAAATTTAACCCCCCACTAGTTCTCATCCTTCTTCTATAAGACATGTCAAAAGTCTCTTACTGAGATATCCTGTTTTGATTTTAGACCAATTAACATGCAAGAACATCTACAGTTATCTGTTGGGATAATTAAAAAATAATAATAACAGAGTTTAACTGAAATTTATCTCTTACCAAGGCCAAGGACAATTACTTAGACCTTCTACATATCATTTTTAACTTTGCTTTTCCTCTTCTCTGTATCTGCCTCTGTGTTAGCAGGGGACAGAGTATGTCAGCACAGAACAAGTTTCCTGCCTCTTTGAGTCTTCCATTGCTGGTTTCCTGTTGCATTGTGATTGACTTATAGCCCCAATAAGCATTATTATGGAGCATTGCAAAAATAAAACACATAGCCAAAATACTTCTTTATTTACACAGTCTGAATGGTAGAAACAATGAAATTAATATTATATTTTTCAAAGCTCAACGCAGACAGATGGTAGAAATATCTGAACTGAAATGTTTGTTTGATTTGGTAGTTCATATGCCCAGGCAAATTTAGGAAACAACTACCTTTGTTTGAAATGGGGCTTTTTTTGCATTTAAATATGGCATATATCTGCTTGCCACAAGGCTACAGAGGCAAAAGCACATAGATATACATTATCCTCAAATTATGCTGCAAGCAGTTTTTGTCTTCAGAATCTCACATTACTTTTATATTTAATTTCATCAGAAAACAATGATCCTTTGTTCCTCTCAGAGGGCTACTCTACCCTCTGGGATGATGTGAATAGTTTGAAAGAATGCAGAACCACTATACCCGAGGGAAATGTCTGTCTTGAATTGCCCTGCAAATCTGAGTGTGTATTGCAAGAGTTCTCATACACCCTGCCAGCCCCATCTTGCCTTCAACCTTTCTCAGAACTTAGGGAACAGGGATGCAGCAAACAAAGTTTTGCCTGGCTTATACTGAGAACCTGATATGTAACTATTGATGGTAGTCATCAGACAGATCTCTTAGGTATTGTTCTGGCTTTGTACTCACATGCACATAGTCCTATGAAAATCCACACTTCTGACTCCAAATTATGTATTTAATGGACTCCCTCTGTCAATAAATTACCAAATTTTTACAAAAATTAAGCCTAGAAAAAGCCAAAGTCTAAGTCAAAAATTGAACAAATGTGGGAAAAGCTTGAACACTGATGGGAAAAGCTTCTGGCCTCAGATTTCTTTTTAAAGCAGCACGAAGAAAGCATTTATAGATTGGCAAAAAGGTCAAGCAAATGGTTTATTGTCTGTGGTTTTAATTTTTATTTTTCATATTAACTACTATGTTTCAGTTGCTTTGCAATGGGGAATGTAGAACAGCCATCAACAGTATTTACTGGTCCATGAGTCTGGCTAGGTGAAAAAGTTTCTTCGTGGAGTTGAGAAATGTACCACAGCTCAGACTACCAATGAACCTGCACAGTGCTATTAAAGCAATATAAATAAAGCTGGAACACTCAGGATTTTGGGCTAATTGGTTTCTCTGTACCCTAGTCAGCAGGGATTCAGAGAAAGGATACTGATCTTAGTATCTTAGCCACTCTGAATTGGCAAAAATGCCTGATTGTTACTTCAATCATCCTAATTTTGCAGAATATGGAGCAAGTAGTTAAAGAGGGCTGGATGGGTTTTCCTGTCAAAAAACAGCCTGCATAAAACTAGAATAATAAAACAGAAAATAGAATAATAAAACATAACACTTCAAAATGTGCAGATCTAGCTCATGTGGGCTTTACATAATGACTTCAGTGGAGTTACTCCATAAGTACACTGCTGGATGTCACTAAACCCACAGCATTTAATGCAGAGCTAGACATTGTCTCCAACAGAGTTTTGACTCACTAATTTAAAAACTAGAATGATCACATAAGTCCATTACCCTTCCAGTCTGTAGAAGACATAAATCTGGAAGAAGATTCTAAACAACTGTGCTGCTCAGCAGGATTATTTACATATTCCCAAACTAAAATAATTTTCTTTAAAATGCTATTTCTTTGCTATGGACAACATCTCCATGTACAGAAAGGCAGTGGGAGAATAAAGAAAAATAAAACAGTATGATTTTGTGACTAATCTTAGCAAACTCTGGTGGTTTTTTATGTTTATTTGTTTGTTTTCTTTTTTTGGCAGTTTGATTTGGTTGGTTTATTTTGTAAGAGTAGAATATTTTTCATATTTTTCAGCCTGTTGAAGAACCTCTTGTGTCCTATAGTACACACTTACCAATGAAAAATTTCCTTTATAATAATGGATATTGTAAAGTCTTCTTACAAGCTTCATGATCTCTTTCAGAATAATGGACCTACTCAACTGCAGAAAGCCATAAAGTTCTTCAAAACAGTATAATAGATCCAAATGCCTATGCAAATTGGAGCTGTAGGGAAACTAACCTTTTGAAAAGTCTGTTTGTTTCTCTCTTTTCCAGTGTAGTGGCAAATTCAAGCAAAGCCTGTTGTATTTATAATCTTATTTATTTATTCATTTTTACTGCCAATTTTAGAACAGTTATTCTGGATTTTTCACATGAAGATCATTCTACCAAAATCACCAGGATATGTTTTTTAAAAATCCCAGCTTTGCCTCATGTGTCATATTCTTTTTTATGCAATGCTTCTCAAAATAATATTTTTAACCTCCAAAACCGAATTTCCATCACAAATCCAACTCGTTCTCTTTCTAGTTTTCCGACAGAAGAGGAAGGAATGGGGAAGAAAAAAAGAAGAGACCTTAACTTTGGTCCTGGGATAAGATTACCCCACTCTGCTGTTTCCCTCAAGATTTCCTGAGAATTGTCTGGAGCATTTAGAGCAAAACCAGTGTCAATCCCCCTTTGTGGAGCACATGTAAACAGCCATAACCTATGGAGGTAAAAAGTGCAGAGTTGCTCATAAAGTCTTTTATATATTGGATAAACTGATCTAAGACTTGATTTTGAGTTACGAAGTAAATTTTTCCTGGTCTTATAGGTGCTTCCAGGTTCTGTACACACTGGGGGCTCAAGAATTTTGCTACTTTAGTAGCATGTAAATACAACATGTGTAAGACAAATTACAGTGTTCTATTAGCATTGCTGCCTCATGGAAACCGTGCTGCTGCTGAAGTACATGGCACAGTACTTCCTGGTAATACCACAAATGGTTCCTGTCACCACTGGGCTATTAAGAGCTTTTGTGACATTTAGATATTTTGTTGCTTTTAAAAAAAATATTTTATTACTCTTTCTATTTACACTTTGATAGCTTTTCTAAAGCAAATAATAAACAGAGATGTCTTTTTCACTACATACATAAAAGGAAAGTGCTTGCCTGTTGTATGTTCTAGCCTCACAGGACTCAGATCAGAGAGTTGGCTTAATTCACTGTCGTTTAAAACCAGATGTTTTTTTCTGGCACACTGTCTTGCAAAAGCAGCAATGAAATCCATCAGATGGTACTCAGGGAAGCTCTAGTGCATTAAATTAAATACCACAAAGTAGGAACAATGAAGAACTGAAAATAAATCCTAAAAAGAAATACACATAAACAAGAGACATTTTCCTCAACCCTCTACTGAGTGATGAGTTCCAAGGAGGTCTTTAATACAGCTTTGCTGACAAGATGGAAAGCTGGTGCATTCCTTAAAAGTAGGTGCTGATGCCATATAGACTAGTACACACAGGTCTAGTTATCATTACACAAAACAGTTATAGTCCTTGCTTCCAGGAAGGGAATAGCGCAAAACTACATGTACTGGTTTGGAATTGTAGGTTTTATACAGCTAGAAGCTTTTGTAGAAGGTGAACTTTGTATTGCTTTTATATGGCTGCTGAGCTACTGAAATTTAAAGCTGCTTGCCCCAAATCTGTACCTGGCCCCTTGTATTCTCTACAGATAAAACAGGATAAAAGAGACAAGTGTAAACAAAAGGAGGATGGTTAAGGTGTTCTTTTTCCTTCTCCTTCTCCTTCTCCTTCTCCTTCTCCTTCTCCTTCTCCTTCTCCTTCTCCTTCTCCTTCTCCTTCTCCTTCTCCTTCTCCTTCTCCTTCTCCTTCTCCTTCTCCTTCTCCTTCTCCTTCTCCTTCTCCTTCTCCTTCTCCTTCTCCTTCTCCTTCCTAATAACATTTGGATAGTCAGCTCCAAGTCATGCTGAAGACTGTGTGTGCAGCATCACAGACACACACAGGACACAAAACATATCACGTATTAGGTAAATTTCCTCATCAGTTTCTTGATAAAACTCAGCTTGAATTAATACTAACCTAAATAAATTCTGATTTCTATCTAAACCAAGCAACTCTACTAATCCATGAAATCTGAGAATCTACATTGAGAAGTTTCAAAGCTTGAATTGTCCTTCATCAAAAATATCATTGCCAGAAAGGTGAAGGTAAGACTTTTCCACTTCTGATGGTGAGCAAAAAAAAAAAGCTGAAACCTCCAGGCTAAGAGAAATATAACTTAATTATCTAAAGTGTATACTCATTATCAGAATGTTTTCATTCAAAAAGAAAGCCTAACTAAACAAGAGAACTCAGAGAATGAGTTGAGTAACTGTGAGTAATTTTAGGAAAATTAATAACAGAGTTAGGGAAGACAGTTCAAGGACAAAAATTCTAACAAGAATATCGTCATATAAATCAAAATTAAGTAAGATAATATTAATATCAATCTTTCAAAACTAATTTTTCAAGCAACATTGTTTAACTCTAAAATGAGAAATGTTAGAAGGTCCACATTGCAAAGCCATTAGGTTCACTGGTGGTGATATAAAGTCTAAAGAAAGGCATATATGTAATGTTCAACGCATCAGTTTGACAAAATTTATACAGGTTATATGTAAAAACAAGAACCTGCAGCACTAATTCAGTACATAAACAGAAAATGTGAATAAATGAGCCTTCTTTCTTTTTCATTCACTGGATAAAATCTGTTAATCCTAAGGCAGTAGATAACAGAATTTTAACTCCTTTCCTTTTAAAGATGCTTTATTTTTCTGCTTTTTTGTCTTTCTTTCACAGTGAGTCTATTTTCTTCCCCTATTGTTCTAATTTGTAGTAGTCCGTCTTTGCTTCCCCTCAGTCTCTGATGCAACACAAAAAATTCTAAAATGCTTGTTGAACTCATCCTTCAGACATCACGGGAACAGCATGAAAGCAAGCTGCAACAGTTCAAAGCAATGTTTGTGGTACTCAGAATGTTGCAATATTTTCCCTCTCAGATACTGGGGTGCCAAAAAGAATATACTGAATCATTTTCTCAGGTTTGTCAAATGCTTCTGAACCTCTCCCACAGAGACTAAGCCTTAAATTCATAAGCACTCATGTGGTTTTGAGTAAATATGGCACATGATTACTACTGTATCCCCTGTCCTTCCTGGACACTGCTTAGATCCCTGAGTACAACTTCATTTTAGTTATCTTCTACTTATTTAGAACTAGTGGGGAAAAAAAGAAATTAGAGCTGTAGCACTAGAGGGCACTATAACCTCCAAGATAATATTGGGTAAAATTTTCCTCTATAACTGACATACAAATGTATTGTAAAACCTTCCACTAATTTTGCTACATTTGAACAGTCTAAAGAAGTGCCCTTAATAGTGACTATCAGTATTTTATAAAAAACACCCCAAATTATTTCTCTTTCCTTTTTATTTTAAGATTTATATATGAGTAAACAAATCCACTGGAGAGGATACTGAAAATTACATGAAACCAGAAATTACAACCAGAACCCCATTGCAACCAAATAAGAGATTACTTTGAATAATAATAAAAAAAAATAAAATAATTGAGATAGAATTGCTGCTATTTCACTAAACAAAAAAGAAATATTTCTTCTGTGCAATTCCAAAGCACAATATGAAGTCTACACAAACACAGATTTGGATCTCTGGAGTTACATTACTGATATTTATCATATATCTAAGAAGATTTACATGCCTAAACATCTTTCCAGTTATGGATTATGGTTTTTTACATATACTGTTTTCCAGAAGATACCATTGAATCAAACAATGGTTGGGTATTTCATTCTGTTTTGGCAACCTGCTATTTTTTGTAGCCAGCATGTCTTCCAAGAACCATTTACACTCAGAATGGATAACTGTAAGTGAGAGGAGTCATTGTTCTATAGAACCATTATCATATATTGGTTTGGGTTTGAAAGAGACCTTGAAGATCATCTAGTTCCAACAGTTATGGAATTTCCCATAACAGTTCTTGACTTTTCCCATAGTAGTTCTCATACTTTTGGGACAAAGTGGTCTCAAAATTACTTACTAGCATAGAATATGAGCTAAAGGAAAAATGTGATCAGACAAATCATCTTGCAAGGAAGTAGAAATAATGAAAGAAGCCGGAGAGTTAGCAGGAGATAGAAATGAAAGCAAGAAACAAAACAAACCTCCAAACTGATTTTCAAGATGGGATGATAGAACAAACTATTGGAAACAAATTACTTAATAATAGACTGATAGCAACGTTTTGTTCTCCAGGGTATTCATCCCACTCTGTTTCCACAGTAAAGTGAAAATGGTTAAACCAGAGCATTTTGAACAGCACCTGATACAAGTGCTCCCATTCAACTCTGGGAGCAAACCTTCTTCACTGATTACAGACAGCGCCTAAGGACACTACCAAAGCACTTAATGACAGCCATTAAAATAAATAGCTGAAAGAAATATAACCCATCTTTCGAGATGGAAGTTGTGAGGCAAAGAAGAAATAAGAAGCTGCTGCATAGTGACAAATGTAGCAATGCATTAACTGTGTCTGAATGTGCCTGCAGGTGGTGTTGGAGGGAAATACACTTTTCCCTGTCAGCAGGAGATGCCCTGCTCAGAGATTTCACTACCTGGAGGAGTATCAGCACTAAATGGTTAGGATTACATAGTTTGACTATAAAATTCATGGTTAACAGAGCAAGCAGCGTCAGAAGCCAGTGAGCTCTGCAGAGATTGTAATCTTCCACAGAAATCAGGAACTATGAAAGCAATTATTTAAAAGATTAAAATGTATTAAAAGCTGTTAATGAAATTTCAGATTGTTGCTAAACAATAAACATCTTCAACTCCTGACAAACATCTAGCCAAAGAAAAGCAAACAACTTTCCAAAATTTTTCCACTTACAGAGCTATTTTGCCACCAATGGAGACATGGATTTTCAATTCTTGACCTTTCCCTGACTCAGTAAAAACAAATCTCGGCAAGTTTCACAATTTTTTTTAAACCCACATTTTTTGTTAACAATAACTAAACTTGTCAAGAGAGGATTAATTTTAAGCTTTCTTAGCAGTTCTGTATTATGGGAAAACCAGTCCAGCTAAAGTTCTGGAAAAGAAGAAAACAGGAGGTAAGCCTGCAGCTTTTACAAAATTTGTACAAAATTTGACATTTAGCTAAAATATTTCATTTTTCACCTCATTGGTGAAAAAATGTTTTCTTCTAACACAAATACTTTTCCCCTGTGTCTCCAAATCCCCATGACTTAGAAATCTGCAATGAAAATCTATCAACTCACACAGCAATGTGACTTTCAGCTTGGGTTTTTATTAGGGACATTTTTTTCTGTTACCATTGCTCCAATGCAACCAATATAATCCATGTGAAAGTCCCAGGGACAGATCACATCTGGCCTGTTAGCCAGTCTAATACACATCTCAATTGGAATGGGATCAGCATGAAGGATGGGCAGATGTTTGCCACGTCCTGGCCAAGGGCAGGGCTCTGAAGCAGGGGATATTGGCACTTCCTTGACCAAATTTAGTCACTGTTCAGCTGCATAGGCATGACAAGAAAGACAATCTAGGAGGGGTGTTGTAACCATGATAGAGAGAAAATTTCCTGAAAAGATAGCAAATTTAACTCTCACAAGTAATCTTTTTTTTCAAAATTATCTTGAGGTGGACCATCTTTCTCCTCTACCTGTAGTAGAGACTGCCTATGTGCTTTATGAAAGCATCATACACTGAACACTCCTAAGGAACTTAGTCTTCTATTTTTCACCTATATTTTAAATTTTCTTAACCAGAAATTCTAGTTTTTATAATACAGAGCTGGGATTTGGTGCCCAGTTGTTTTAAACACTAAATCTATATAAATAAAACCAGATCTTTGTTCCAAAGAACAATTAGAAATCCCAGCTCATCAAATATAGTTTACTGTATTCCTCAGAAGTGTCAGTGTTTATCACCTTCAGCATCTGTTTTGATAATGGAAATATTTTGAATTTTTTTGACATAATGAAGGATATTGACGTTTGGGGGATATTTTGTACTTTTACCATTTTCTATGAAATAATTTTCTATTTCTCTAGAAAAACCTCTGAGCTAGAAGGAACACTGTTTTTCAACATAGATCTATAGCTCAAGCTATATGAACAAAGAGCTCATAAGTTCAACTACAACATTTCTCATTTCTTTTTAAGAAAAATAAGAACAATAAAATAATTTGGCATTTTAAGTCTGATAAACAAAAGTGTAGTATCAGAGGCCAGAGATTCGATGATGAGTTTAATAAAAGCAAAGATTTTGTGTCATATAAGATGCTTTCAGATGTCTGCTCAGAAGGGGTATTATAGGTCTTAGTAAATGATTATATAATTATAAGAGACAACTTTGCTAGCAATAATAACTTTCAGGGAATTTAAAGGGAGAACTAATTTCCTTTTTTCTATTTTTCTCCCAACTCCCCGCTAAACAGTGCAATCAGATTATTTTGGTTTTTTCCACTCTTATTTTGGGAAAAAAAGCCCCCCAATCAATCAAACAAACCCAAAATGACAAAATGTAAAGTAAATTAAATAGTAATGTAACTTTGGATATTTATTTGGATATTTGGATATCTACAGCTTAACATCTCACAGACTGAAACTATTCAGATTTTTATTCAATTTGACTCCATTTGATCAAAGTCTTCTCTGGGATGTTCAGCATTTCTGAACCTGCTAGTGAACACAAGCATATTCAGTGCGTCATGGTTTGCTTGATAGCTCATTTCAGAAATTAAAACAATAAAGACTCTTATTTGTCATATTGTCATAAAAGAGGAGATAACACAGGAAACAACTAATCATGAGAGAGGAGGAGAGGTAAAACAAGGAAAGTAGGAGGGAAAGAGAGAGGAAATCTTTATGCAAGATTATTATTTCTGAGGCTATAATAAAAAATAATAAAAATAAAATTCGAATAAAATTTAGAATAAAAAATTATATCAATTCCTAATAAAGTCTCTATGTTGAGATAGAATTAAGATTATAAAATGAACATACATGTACATATACATACACATATACATATATATACATAATCTGGTACATTCCTGCTTTTATTGGAGGATTTGAAGGGTTTACAAGACCCCTCTCCAGATACTCAAATGCTCACAGTGTTTTCCATCCCAAAGGCAGTACAGTGGAGGCCTGTGTTCCCATGAAGCATTAACCTCTTGACACCATCGGCACTATTGGAGTTGGAATATAGCACTCTCAGGTCACAGAGGCTGCCATATATAATTACACAGGATCACTATCACTGGAAGAAATGGAAAGTTGTGTTCTGCTTTCCTTTCTAGTTTGGTTTAAAAAAAACCCAAAACCAAACAAACAAAAAAAACCAAAACCAACCAACCAAACAAAAAGACAGATAAGTTTTCTCTCAGAGTCTGTGGAATTCCTACTTCCTCCACCTTTTTCACCCTGCCTGAGGATGAAGAACCTGATACTGTTAGACCATGGATGCACTGGACTCTGCAGGGATATATCAGGAGGTGAGCTAAAGGCAAGAAAAGGGGTCAACAGAGGAATGTTGAGCCACCATAACCATTGTGGAGTCCACCAGGCCAAACCATATCTCCCAATAGGGAAGGATTCTGGATGTGCATCCATATGTGAAAGCAATATGGAGAAATAAGAGCCAATTTGCTGAGCAAAACCCTCACTCTTGAGAATCCAAAATGTGTTATATGCTCATTATATTTAATTTTGGCCAGCTCTAATTTAGGCCCATGGACTGGACAGCCACTAGGCACAGCAGCACTTATCAGTGAGAGGCAGAGTACAGAAATGGTTCAGTTCCACCTGAGACAAATCAAGTTTCCATGTTCCAACACTATTCAATGATATGTGACAAAGGATGCTGTGGGGGTACATTTGGGAATGCACTTCTGACCCAAATGAAAATCCTGATTTAGACCATAGGAACTCTCCTTTCTTCAGCCCAAGCCCAGCTTAAGGATATTTTTGAACTGTTTTCTTGAGAGTAAGGCCATATAAATTGTCATCAATCCTAGCAACTATTCCTTTGCCCTCTCAGTCATGTTGGCCTGCTTTTTCCCTTTTCTTTCTGCTGCATATGACCCAATCATAAAAACGTTACATGATGGGGATTGATTTCCTAGTCTAACTAAACAAAATCTTCAGTTACTGTGACAAAGAATAACACTGTTGAATTATGTATCAAGTAGTATGGAAAACAGAGTTCTGCCAAAAAAACAGAAGTAGCATTCTTAGAAAATACTTAAATGAGAAACTATTTCCCCCTGTTTTGGTTCTCTTTGAGCTAAAGAAATTATAGCTCTTACTGGTA
Organism: Luscinia megarhynchos; assembly: GCA_034336665.1. Taxonomy (NCBI): domain Eukaryota; kingdom Metazoa; phylum Chordata; class Aves; order Passeriformes; family Muscicapidae; genus Luscinia; species Luscinia megarhynchos. The sequence continues at coordinate 31,666,099 of CM067564.1, forward strand.
TCATTAGGCTGTAGTTGACTTCAGAGAAAATTATAATATTTAAATAGTTTCTTTTTATCATGAAACTATAACTCAAGAATCTCCTGAAATAGAGCCTTAATCCATTTTTACCATTGCAACAGTAAGAAAATAAAGCTAAAAGAAACCTCAAAGGGTCATACATGGAAGCACTTGCCTGCTTAATACATAACCCCAATGGCAGAAGCAGAACTATAGTGAGAATTAGTTATTTTTAACTTCAGAAAAAATTTAATATTTGAAATTGCTTTGTAAATCCCCTACCTAGTTTATTATCTGCTTAACAAGATTCTGTCTGCTTCATAAACAAGGGGAGCAATTATTCTTGCCATTGGGAGATGGTTGGCACAAAAATTTGAGTACAGCTGTTGAATGTTCTTTCATTTTCTATGGATTGTGAGCTGAAAATTTTTCATTCTCCCCTCATTGATTATATTTCCTACATTATTCTCCAAAGATGCCCACAGTTGATAAACAGCTTCCTGATGTCTTTTTCCTGAAGCAGAATATTTTGTTGGATATTTCATCAGTGTTGAGTAGAACAGGAGAATTACTTAATGAATTTAGCAAGTAATTTCCTATAATGCAGGAAGATCTTTTGGCCTTCTTAACCAGTTCTGGTCAGACAGATCTTGGCCTTCAGGAATAACCCACAGTTGAACAGAGACACTGTGGGAGACATACAAAGACTTTGGGATATTAGTGAAGAGATCATTGCATTAGTTCCTGGTTTGCAACTGACAGAAATCCCAGAGAGCTGATAACTCAAAACCTAAGGAATTGTTGCCAGCATTGATTAGAGATGTATGGCTCCTCAGTGGTTTGGGATGTGATGCTGACCAGGGAAAGGTGAGGTATTACTTGTTTCCAAGTTGTCTGAACAACGTATCAGATTTACACAGAGCAGTATCCAGTCGTTTGGGAAATAATTCTGGTTAAATGTTTGTTAACCAGAATATGATTATCTGCATGACTTAGTTGCCCCAGAGCTTTAGAGGAGCTCCAGGCATCTGTTTTGACTTTATTGTTTTTCAACAAAACCTTATAAATGATTTACAAATCCACCCTTGCTTTGTCAACCTGAGAGGCTAGCAAGACAGATAGGCCAGGGGTATTTTTGTGTGACTGATTCATCCAAGATTCATGATCAAGAAGTGCCCTTCACTCTCTTTCCTGAATTAAATAGATTTGGGAATAAGTTGTAGCTGGGTCTCAAGCCAAAATAAAAGGTCAGCAAGCAAAGTTTTGAATCTGCTCTGAAGAATGTCAGAGAACTGGAGGACTGGATATCCTTTAGTCTTGCCTTTCTTATTCAGTTTCTTGGCCTAACATGAATAGTATGACCCTTTTAAGAATATAATTCATATTTCCAGGTTTATCTAGAAAGATTTATTCTGATTTTTTAAAAGTTTCTAAATCTTTTCAAGGATTTAGGCTGCAAGATTCTAAAAGGCAGTTTATTCCTAAATAATTCTTTTCAGCATAAAAAAGAGTCAACATGTTAGTGAATATGTTATTGAAAGTGGAGTCTTGAGATTGCAACTTTATGAATATTTGATTTGGTTTATCAGCAATCAAAGAAATACCTCTAAATTACTACTGATTGTTTGCTATCTGTCTTAAAGCCAGCATTTAAATAAATACAAGAGAAATGTCTGGCAGAAAAATATTTCTCATATTGTCTAATGTATTTAGAACAACATGACTAAGTATAGACCTGAGCATTTTCTGGGCTGGCCTGTAAACTGAAACATATATAATTTTTTTTATTGGTGTAGTGGTAGAAATTAAAATTGTAGAAAAAAAAACTTTGTAATACATTAAAATTCTTCTTTCTTTTCTATGTGTTAATATAACATTGATATCATCTCCAAAGATGCCAAATAGGTATTAAGTAATAGGTTGTTTAGAATTCAGTGCTCTGCTAAGATATAAGTGAAATCACAGTAAGCCTGACATAAGGATCTGAGCAATGTTAAAATACCTATTCCACCGCACATTATTAGCTTCTATTAAGATAAGTATTTCATGTATGAGAGTATCTAGATGTTAAGGACAGGATCCACTTTCAAGAGATAAGATTGATTTCTCTCTGATTTTGTTCTTCTAATACCAGACCAGCTCTGAGTACTATAATTAACAGAACTTTATTTTGAAGTGAGTTTAGGAATATTTACCTCAGTAGATCTTTCAGATTGTATCTTGTTACTTCCATTGTGTAAGTATTCTGTATATTAATTTAATTTTAATATGTCTGCTTAGGATGAAAAAATTAACACCTAATAAATTACAGATCCGGGAGGTGGATTTAGCACACACAAAGTCACTCACTCAATGCCAAATGTCTGCCATGGGATGGGGTAAAAAACAGGAAAAGTAAAAGAAAGAAAATTAATGGATTCGGATAAAGACTGTCTAGGAAGCAAATAAAAGAGGGAACTTGCAAAAGCAATCATTCACCATCTCTCACAACAGACAAATGGCCAGTCAGCCTCCAAGAAACAACCACTTTGCAAGGCAATTCCCCCCCTCCCTCCCCTCTCCCTCATCCCAGCCTTCCAGGCTGTTTCTCGCCTCCACCCCTCCACTCTAGAGGTGAATCAGAATCAGAAAAAGAAAACACTGAGTCTGTGTAAGGTCTGCTCACTAATAACCAAGGCTTTGGTGTGATACCAGCAGTGCTTTAGTCATAAACACCAAGCACAGCACCATATGGGCTGCTGTGAAGAATGCAAACCCAGCCAGACCCAGCACAATCAGTTCAATGCTATTTAAGTGTCAACACTATAAATGTGTAAAACATGTGGCTGTTGATTGGACATTTTAGGTATTTTCCTCACACTCTGGCACAGAGGTAGAATCACAGCATATGCCAATGTTCACGTGTTAGGTGCAATTAATGCTGACAAAAGTGATGCTACCAGCCAAAATAGGCAAGATAGCTTAAAGCAAAAGACAAAATCAATTTCATTCCCATACAGCTTCTAGACTAATTTGGAATTAGAAAACGAGTTTAATTATAGTATTCTTCCCAAAATAATTTAAAAAAAATAGTTAATCACTGTGAAGGAGATAAATTCTGAACACACAATCATTAATTTCAAATTAAACTCTTTTCTTTGACATTACTGATGTTATCTATCCATCATGCTTGTTTGATATCAGACAACAAGCATGTTATCAGACAACAACCAAGATTAGAAAAGATAAAATATCAAAGTGGATGCTTTCCATTCTAATCTTGTCAAGATCTTTTCATTAAGTAGGAGAGCTCATTCACCTGTAATATGAACAGGACAAATATTGGCTGAAATTTAGAATACCTAGAACTTTACTTTTATGTCAGTGCTTCTTATGTTATGAAAATCTCTGCCTCCTAAACAAAGAATTTTGATTTGCTGAGAAACTAAAGATCTTCCTTTCAGTCATTTTAGGAGAGTGACTACACACATGAACACACCCACAAAACCAAAGCTTCTAATCTAGTAAAGTTTTCTATGCTTTTTAGATGCTCTATTCATCTTTTTTTTCTTAAAAAAAACAAGATATTCAACCAGAACTCCTTAAAAGGAATATTAACACTTGCCTTATCCTAAAGTCACACTGCAGCAGAGTACCTAGCAACAGAATGGAGAATAAGGTGCACAGGGAAAGCTAGGCCTTTAGGGAATTAGCTTTAGCAGCTGTGTAAACAAGATAACTGTTTCTCAGTTTAAAAGGGGGTAACAGTGAGTTTCTTTATGTAGATTGAATGAACAATCAAAAATATTTGTGCAAATTGTAGCCATGTAACCACTCAAGCAGACAACATTACATAGCAGAGTTTTCAAGAATTTCAGCAGAACCCTGAGTGTGTGAGCTGTGGTGCACTGGCAGATGCACTGCCCTGACTTTGTGTGCTACCCCACTGTTATTTACACTGAGGAACACCTTCTAGGGCAGGCAGGGGATGAGCCTAACCTTTGGTGCCAGGCTTGGGAAATGCATTATCTCAACTACCTTCACAAATCATCTGCATCCTGCTTTCCTTGTGGTACACAGAAGTCAGGAGATTATCTGCCTGTAAAAAACCTACTGATTTTGAGCTGTCCTACTGCAGCTTTTGGGGGATGACTTCTGTGCTATGATGCTCTTCCACTGAAGTCAGAACACCATGTTCAAATACACAGTTAGGAAGAGGCCAACTGAATATTATAAAAATGGTAAAGAGAAGAAGATTAGTATAGTGATTTAGGAAAATGATGCACAAGCTTTAAATCCTTAAATTACAAGCTATCTGGATCCTACAGCATTTCTACTATATGCTAACTACCCCTTAGGACTGCTTTTAATCCAGATAATTTCAGCAATCTACTTTAAAGAGCTATGAAAACAGTCCTGGCAGATGAAAAGCAGATGTGGAAATTTGTGTCCAGAATGAAGGGAAGGGTCCAGAATGTCTCTACTTTTCTCCACTGCTGAAGCCAGCATATTTAAAAATTATAGTATAATTGGTTCCTCTATCTGGAACTATATATGACCTTTATATTAATTCTGTAAATGAGAAGAAGAGTGAGGAATCTTCATGCTGTGGCTAAGGGAATGCAATGTGAAGAACCATTTTACACAAATGGATGAAAAATCATTGAAAAAAGTTTCTCTACTCTTCTTCCTTAGGCTCTTCAAAATGTACTCTTCCCTCACACAGAAATTACCTCCCACTGGCCTTACCAGGAGTTATTACAGTGACTAACAAAGATTTAGTAGTTTCATAATATAATTTAGGAAATTCTGTAGCTTTTTTTTTTTTTTGCATAACAAAAGAAACATATATTTAAAGTGTGAGTAAAAACATTCTATGCATTCTCAGTTTCTTCCCCACAGTAATTCATCACTAATATTTCTCTTTAATGTGAATACAACTCTTTTGACTGTGTGGAAAAATCATCTGTACAAATATCATATGCACAAACAAGAGATTGTCTTAAGGAAAAAAATCTTTAATATAAATTTCAGGTTTTATCACTCATTTCTTGCTAATTTGCCATGCACCTTGTTAATGGTTGGTAATCTTATTAGTCTGTAATTTTCAGGGTCACCAGAATTTCCTTTGACCTATGACTCACAGCATTTACCATTAAACATTCTATTATAGATTGTGTTCCAAAAATATTTTAGATCCTTTCTTTCAAAAATTGGTGCTTTTTTGGTGACATCCATCTGAAGGTTTGGAGTGCCTCCCCTTTTATCTCCTTTTCTTTGGCATAGAAGGAATGAAAGAAACACTTTGCTTTCTTTGAAAACAACAAAATGGACAAAGAAATAGAAAATGTGGACCAAAATCAAGATATTTTCTTCCCATTAGTTATAGTTAATAAATACAAAAACCATGGTCCAAAAGCAAAGCAGAGATTTCTCTTCTGATCGAATTTCTAAGAATCCAAATCTTAATGACTCAGAGAAAGAGGTAAAAAAATAAGATAAATAGAAGGTCAAGGAGATCTTGAATAGATCAAAGGTCTGTTAAAAGATATATGATAGGAAGGGAAAAGAGTGAGTCATGAATCATATTTTTCCTAGGACTAGATGAAATGGAAGAAAACATTGCATCTTGAAGTTTCTCAATCAAATAGAAATAAATGGACAAGAAAAGAAAGGAAAACATTACTAAACCCTTCAACTTTTTCAAAATTCCAACTTTAATAAGAAATCTATATTTTACCTAGGTAGTTTTAGGATTTATCAGCTTATGTAGTCAATGCATTTTCAATAAGTGAGTCAAATGACCTCTTATCAAAAAGTGAGTGAGGAAAGTCACCTCCTTTTATTTAAAACTGTCATTGAATTTAGTATGTTTTGAGCCAAAAAATTATAGACCATTTTTATCTGTTAAAAGAATGAAACATACTAGATATGTTAATTCATGAATGAAATCCAGATGTGATGTAGCACAAAATAGAGCCCTAGTTTCTATAATTCTCTTGCATAGTTACAAGACGACTAATTTCTTTTTATCTGCACATATTTCCACACCAGATTGAGAAAAAAAAACAAAAACAAATGATTTGTTTAAGTAGATTGTGGTTGTGGACAAAAGTTGAGCTTAAGACTTGTTTTCTTACTTTGAAAACTTGAAAGCTCATGACTGGCTAACAGAAACTTCATCTCTTCACCCTGTGGAAGTGCAGACCTTTAAAGGACTCCAACTCAGTAAGAGTTCAAAGCAGTTTAAAATACTGTTATAGTTACAGCCTGGATTACCAAGCAAAAGAATGCAATTTTACTAGGATTGGCATCTTTGAAACTGAGTTTCTTAATGCCATCAGAAGGGAGTCTGGTGGTTTTATGCAATACTATTGCTCCACCTTTGCACTCTGACTTTGATTTCTAACTTTTTAAAAGCCTGAATGACACCAAAGTATTTGCTACTACTCTATAACACATTCATCTGGTCATCTTATCCAGATTAAACTTCTTTACTGGAAAAACTTTATGAAATGTGTATAAAAATAAGGAGGTCTGACCTTAAAAACATTGTAGTGTAAGATATGAACATGGACCCTCTGAGATAACAGAAAGAAGGAATCAGAAAATATATAGAGGCTATGAAAATTAGTGACAAGGAAGATAATGCTGTCAGCCATCAGGAGGGACAGGAGGAGCTAAGTGGCAAAAAAATTTTAATCCCCGAACACTGTTTTCATCTTGTGTTTAAAAAGCCAGTTCTAAGTGTTCTACATTAATCCCTTTAAATTAATGAGTTTTTCGTGATTTTTCTCATCTACCAATTTCAAAACAAGTTTAAAAAAGTATCATTTTGTATGGAACCTTTCAGTCTGACATTCTGACATTACAACTCAGAAATTGAATTTTTTAAATTTTTATCTTAAATAATTTAAATCCAAATTATAAATTAAGCATCAGAACTAGAAGTACAATAAAGAAATTTAATCCAATTGCATAATATATCTTATACATGTAGATTTTATATTTTTTACGATTTCTAGTCACATTTCTTCTTCATGTGAGCAGGTAGCAACTAAGGAGAGAGGATTGAATTAAAAAGGGAGTCACTGTCAAAGTTGTGGTACAATTACTAAACTGAAAACCTGAGTTGTTTGCTGATTAACATGCCCAGTGTGGTATCCATGTCTCTCAGCTGGGATAAGGTTAGTGTGCTAAAAGTTCTTAATGAGTGAATAGAAAAATCTCACATTTTGCCCCAGTCAACCTGAGGGTTAAATTGTTTCAATGGATTTCAAAACTGTTACTCTGTATTTTAGCTCAACTACATATTGTCTATGAATTTTCAGATGCCTTGTCACCAAATTATCTTGCTTGGGAACAGTATCTACAGGGACTGAACACCCTCTGCCAATTAGTAACTCTGGTTAGAAAAATATTTTGGTCATCTGCTGAAAATATTTTGACAGACATTTGGATGCTGAATGATATTGAATGTCAAAAGTGTTTTGGCAAACTGACGTCACACAAGTCAGTAAAAAAATCTTCTGAACTATGGGAAAGACCAGCAAAAGGACTTGAACAGTAGACCAGTGCACTGGCAGATATTGCTTTGTATGATCATTGATACTGGACTGGATGCTTATCTCATTGGTAGATACAGCTTTGGCTTAGGGAGAATGCTTTCCAGCTGAGCAGTGCATTCAAGTTCCCAGATGTCTTTATTAAAAGAAGGCTATAAACATGCTGTGTTTTAGGCTGCTGGAAAATCTGGAAGTTGTTTTCCACACACACCTTGGGGGGAAAAAGCCCTGCAAAGAAACATTGCCAATTTTCTAAACACACACAAACCAAACCCTCTGATTGCATTCTGTACAAATATATAGCTGATGGGGTGAAATGTTCAGATTATTATGGCCAATGTCCACAATTCAGAAATAACTAACATGATTTTGCTGTCCCTCCTCTCTCCTTGATGTGATGCTCATCCATCCTCACACAAGTCATATTCTCTTACACAAGTTGGTTATAAATACTGTTGACATCTTGTCTTGCTGATAGTACTCAAATGTTTGGTTTTTTTTTCCAGGATCACTAGACCTCATAAAATTTCTTCCTTTAAAATTTTCAGGGTATTTCTAATGCTGTCTATATTATAGCTGCTTTAAATATTCTTTCAGGTTATGCTCTAAAAAATTCAGTCAGATTAAATATTTTTACCTTTGGATCTGTTGTTCCCTTTGCAAAAGACAGATCTATATAATTTCTGTTGAGAACTCCATAAATTGCTTCACTTCTGGGCAAAACCAGTTAAAAATAATGCCTCATACAAGATTAAGCCTACCCACTATCAATTAGAAAAGCAAGGCTTAGTTAATTGAAAGTTTCCCAGCAGGATTACTCTGAGAACAATGATATATTTTCACTCTCAATTCTTGTTAATTAGTCAGTCATAAAGCAGTTCTTACCATAAATTCTTTGAAGTTCAATTCACTAGGATAAATTTCATTCTGCCCGTTGTTTGTTCAAGTTTTGATCAGATGAAAATGCTGTTTATTATTTTTCTTACCAAGATGTATACTTATTTCTAACACATTTATATTAATTTGCATATCAGAAAGGTCTGTTTGACTAATACTTTATCATACTTTTACAAAAATCTTCTTCTGGTAGCAGGCAATAAATTACATTAAAATACGTATATTTTCAGATACAATTATTTTGTAGGAAAAAAATAGCATGAAGTGTTCTGCCAGTGGTGTATAAGTTTTGGGGTGTGAAGAAAAATTAAGTGTATAAGGAAGCTGTGACCAAGAAAGGAGTGGAAATAATTTAGAAATAACATATCAACTAGGTGACTGATAACTTGACTTGTACCACGTGAAGCACAGGTGGATACAATAGTACCATACCAGTAAAACTAACCATGGGGAGTCAAATACTCTACAATTTTTTTCCAGTACTAGATTTTTTCCAAAATAGATAGTACCACTAGTTTTCTTTAAATTGTAAGTTTCACAAAAGATCTTTCCTGTGCTTCATTCATTTGTTTAGTTACCAACGTCTTCGAAAGGTGAACAGACTCTAGAATAACTGGTAAGAATTAATTGAGGAAATTAACTACTCTTTCTCCAGGGCATAATTTAGGGGCTTTGAACTTTTACAATTCAGCAAGATCACTTTGGCAGGGCACTTAGTACAGCCTTCAGTTCACTGTCAGAAGAGTGACAGTATTGACACCTGCTCAGCCAGAAATATGCCTTACAGTCTCCTTCCCTTCTCCACTACCATCTCTGTGGTTAGGATTTCCATTAACTTGTTGAAATTAAGATAAAAAATTCCCTTGAGGACAGATGGTATGTAAGCATGTTGAGAAAAGAACAAGAACAGCAGCAAAGACTCCCAGATTTCTTTGCCTAAGGCTTCATTTTAACACCTTCACAGAGCTCCATTTTTCTTTCCCATCCTTCCCACTTTATTTTCCTCATTTATCCACTGAAGCAGACAGTGAGTTCCATGAAGCATATGGTAGGAATATTCCACGTGCCTATTTTTTTCTGGAATAGCTCTTTGTTTCCAGGACTATCACATCTGTCCCAAGCTGAGTCATCATCCTTAGGCTGCACTTGCTGTGAAGGCACCTTGTAAATTATGTCAATAAAACTGTGCAATGGGATTCTCACAGCCGTCCCAAAAATGTGGCCTCACTTTGGCTGAGATGGTAAGAAATCCATGAATTTCTGAGCTGTCAGCTACATTTTTCTACAAATTGCAGATTAGGAAGGGATGTGTAAAATGGCCTTTTTGCCTTTCTGGTCTCAATCCACCTGGCTCCAGGATGTTTTCTCATGTGACCAAAAGGTTGTTACCAGTTAAGCCAGCTGGCAATGACCTCAAAGAGCTGATATTTTTTCACTTTGTATTAGATCTGTAGAAATTCTTGCCAAATTGGCCTCTATCCAAAGCCACAGAAATTCTTTGAAATGTACTTGAAAACCAAGTTTACCATCTAGAAAAGATAAAGATGTGATAGATAGGAGAGGCTCCAATCTACAGAGATTTCTGACAGGAGTTAGGCTTCTGTAACGTGGCCATCAGACAGTAAAGGGGAGACATTGTAGTAGCTGGTGTAATTTTCTTTTATGGACATAGAGACAGTGATCTCTGTTTGTACCACAGACTTTAGATAGTCCTTAAACTCCTTATGACACAAACAGGATTGCAAAAGAAGATGGCTCCTCTTTGAGCCACTGTTTCAGTTGGTTCTGCAGTCTCACACAGAGATGTTTCTATATTCTCCATGACTGCCCTGCACACTGCAGAGAGCATTGATATTCTGTCCAGAATGATGATGTATAAAACTAGGGAATACTGTGGACCAGAGACACAAGATGTGTGTTGAAGGAGTGTGGTTTTTCTATCAATTATATTCACAAAAGAAAAGACATTATTATATCATCAGTGCTACTAGTACTGATAGTCCTAATCAGTCTTTACATATAGGGAATAATTTTCTCATATCAAATTTTAGTTATAAATATAAAATAGAAAAGAATTGTCAGGTTGTAGTCCCACAGTTGTACAGTTTCTTGCACAGAGGCCACACATAAACACAGAAACTGGAAGCACTTTCCTGTTTGTAGATCAGAGAAAATATCCCCACTGTGTTTTGATTGCAAGCCAGTGTACTGTCCCAGCCCACTCTCCATACTCTGGTGTGTTAGCAGAAGCAGTTGTTCAGTTTGTTCCAACATGCATTTTTTTGTTGCCTACACTTCATTCAGTAGAAATTCTTCTGTGTCCTGTTTGTGTGTCTGTTTCCTCTAGCTATATATTTTAGTTTAATAGCAGCTATTATCTCTCTCTGCAATTATTCTGTATGTTATGACATACATGCCATATATGTCATGACAGATTTGGTGTAAAAATATGTGACTTTTCTGTGAAATACAGTAAAGCCTTTGTTTGTCAGCATGGCCCTTTTTTGAGCTCTGGAATAGAAACTTTCACTTTATTTAGATATTATTAATTCAGAAAATGTAGAGATGAACATCCAGGTGGTATAAAGGTATATTACACATTAAGTCTTTAATACTCAAACTTAATGGCCTGACTCAATAGCCTTCTTCTTTGTGTCTATCACCCCAGGTGCCTTTTGAGTAGGGCTCAACCCACATCTCCAGTCTTCTCGTGGGGCTCATCACATACTCAGATGCAATTATTTTTATGCTGGTTGTGTTTGGCTGTGGGATGCCCCAAGCAGTAGGAAGCTGGTAGGAAGCAGCAGCTGAGCACATTTCTGCTGCATGGCCTGTTTGAATGGTGGGCTGTTCATTGCCTGTTGTTTGGCAGGATCCCTGTGAACAAACTCATTCCAGTCGGAATCATTCAGGCATCTTGAGCCCCATGGAAATGAGTTCTTAAAAAGGGTGGTGCTGTTCTTTGACAAGATTGCAAATACAGCTGGTAAAAATAAGAGCATTTTGGAGATGTTCTTCAGCTTTTACCAGGTACTTGAATAATAAAAAAAGATAATAAATGGGTTAAAGGTAAAAATGAAGAGAAAAAAAAATAAAATAAATCTGGGACACATGAAAGTGGAACAAACCACAACACCTCACTGGGAAATATCATCCAGTTAGAGACTTTCCTCATTTGGTCTTCTGAGGGTAATTCTCACTTCAGTCGTTCTCAATACTTTAATTATTAAATAAAAGGAAATCTGAAATCAAGATAAGGACTGCAGATCAGAGATGACGGGACTGTAAATTATAGTGGTGAGATGTGATCAAAGATAAAAAATATGAAGTCTTTCACAGTTTTGTTATTAGGTCAGATAAGAGCTGGAAAGAGCTGGGTCATCATTCATAGGAAGGGAAAAAGTACTGTTTTGTTTCTTGCTGTCTGCCCACTGGAAATATTCAAAATTCAAAAAGCTAGTGTGGCATGCTCTTAAGTGGATAAATAGAATTTCTTTAAAATATCTAACTGAACAAAATATTAAAATACTTACTTCTTGGAGATATCATCATCATTAAATATTTTAAAATACATTTCAGAATAAGAAAAATAAGTAAGAAAATATACATTTTAGAATAAGAAAAGGATAATTTCGGCACTACAAATGATTTCTACAAAAAATATAAAATCATATACTATCAAAATATGTGTTTTATTTTTACAAGGGATTAAAACACATACATGAAATATTTTTGTATTTTCAACATAGCTTAGTAACATAGATCTAAATTTCAGAGATTATAAATTATGAGAGTTATATGTCTTTTCACATTTTAAAAAGAGCATAAAATCTGTTTTCAGTGAAAAAAATATTCTCTTGACTGCCCACACAGGGATTATCTTTTGAAAGGCACATATTTTGATTATCTGTACTAAATTTCATTAAGGGGTTCTTTCCTCCCTGCATGCCCCTGGTGAACTCTAGGTAGCATCTTTGAGATCTTGAGTTAAGAAGAAATAAAGTGTTTTGTCGCCTCTTGAAATTAACATGCTCAAAGAGGATCCAGTTAGAGCAGTGAACTAATAATGAGTAACAATGATGGTAGCCCTTACCGTGTGAAAAGAGAAAGACAGATAAATTATTTTAGAAAAAGGGCTGAAGAGAAAGCAATGTGAACACTTGTATCTGCTAAAGGTCCTTAATAGATATATTCTCTTGCATTTCGAATTCGTGTGTGTGGTAGCAATTGTTTTTAATAGTGTGTCAGCAGTTACCCTTGAATAGGTAATAGGACAGTGCAGTTATGTATAATGCTAGGGGATTTCAGTTTATGAGATAACCATATAGCAAAAAAAGCAGGCTTGAAATAGCTTCAAGTTCTTTTGCAATATTCTATTTTAAATGCAGTAATTTGAAGTTACTATCTTCTTTTCCTTCAGCCAAAATATAGCAGATGTCAATAAAATAGAAAAAGTGAGGGAAATTTAAAAAAAAATTAAAATAAATAATTCAAAAAATTCCAGAGCAGACAAAATAAAGGAACTGTAAATGAGCAGAGCTAAACTTGTATAAAATATTTGTTAAATGAGTCCAGCATTTTACAGGGGCTGGTGTTCCAATACATAGGTTACAGTGGTGGGGGCACTGAATGGTTCTTAATAAGCCTTTAGCACTACTTATGCCAGAGGAATCCTTTCCTGCTTAATGCAAAGTTAAGGCAAAGCAATTTGCTTTGTGGGATGAAAAGGAATCTGAAGAGTCCAGGCAGAGAAATCCAATTTCATCTCCAGACAGCCCCAGTGCTATATGCCTTCCATTTTAATGACTGACAGATTCTATTCCTCCTTTCCCCTAGTGAAGAGCTCAGTGTTATATTTGGAGGGGGCTTATTTTAGTTGTAAAAATCTTGCAATGCATGTATATACATTTATTAATATCTTGCTTCCTTCCTCCACTAATTCAGCAAAAATACAATTGCCAGGGTAATGAACTGTAGGTCTATGTAAATTCTGTATGTTGCTCCATCAAGTTGATTTCCATTGATCCATCAAGCATGAGCTGATTGCAGATTTCTAAGACATAAAACACCTCTCACTGGAAGACAAAAGCTGCATCTAAGCCTCTGAAACACTCATGAACTTCTCTATCAATCTACAACATATTTTTAAAAGCATATTTCTTATTTTTCTTTCTCTTGTCAGAGACAATTTTTTAGCTTGATCAGTCTATCCTCAGACTTGTTTTACATGCTAGTTCCAATAAAAGACTCAAATTTGTCCTAATGTTGGCAACAAATTTTGAAGGAAAATTTCTGGGTTTGGGAGGCAAAATTGTTTATACATAGTGAAGTCTCTTGATCCTATAAATACATCAAAAAAGAATTAGAATTACTTAATTGCTAAATATCTGAGAAGCTTTTTATTCTTGTTAAAGGTGTAATTCAGCTTTACCAGTAGTAAAGTTTCTTCTTTATTACACACTTCAGTGTTTGCATATAAATCTGTTAATGCATTCAGACCAGAAAAAACATAACCCAAAATTTTCATTGTGTCAGGAATTAAGAAGTTATTAAAAAGCCAAAATAACTGATCTATTAAAAAAAGAAAAAAGTGAATTATGAATGGCAAACATTTCACTAAACAAATTGGTGTGCATAGAAATATTCTTAATGAAACCACCTTAAAATCTAAATTCTTAGGGTGTTATTCTATGATTTTTGAGAGACAACCCCTAAACTTCTAGTTTGAAATGTCTGAACAGTACTGGCAGGGAACTCTTGGATCCCTACAAAGATTTTCAGATGTCCAGATTCAGCAGCACCAAGTAACATTTGACATTTGGAATGGAAACCTAGAATTTGGGGACAGTAAGCCCGGAGCTTGTGACCTCTGAGCTCAAGTCTCTGCATGTCCAGAGAGTTGATAAGTAAGCATGCAATTGAAAAAATAGTGGATATCTTGGACCAATGTTCTACTGAACCAATATTCTATTCCTTCAGAAATTAAAATGAAACTCAATTTTTCTTGTAAAATAGAAAGTGAATGCTGTGACTCCAAATAAATGAATATTTACTACATTTGTGGAAAGGTCCTTTGTAGTATTATTTTCCTTTGGAACCTGTCATAAATACTACATTACTTACTTCTTGACTGTAGAAATCATCTTAACTTTCATGTGCAACAGTTTCTTTTCTTCTGATTAAAATTACTAAAATTCCATATGATACTTAAACTTAACAGTTGGTATAGTTCAGTCCTCAATCTTTTCCTAACCTAGTAGAGATAATTATCCTAGTCACATTTTATTGATCTATTGGAAATAGTAAATTGAAAATGTCGCAAAAGATTTTTTAAATGGTAATATATTTTCTTCATGTTACACTTGTTTTGTTGCAGTAGGAAAACTACATGAACTTATAAAACTGTTACATATTTAGCTAAATAACAGCGTGGACAGGAACTAAATCTTCACTTGTTCCACTTGCTCATATGAATTTTTCTTGAATTTCCTAGTATTAGAGTAAAGTTAAGCACAACCTGGATGGGGTTTGAGGAGTGTTTTTCTTGCCTGCTTGCTTGTTTGCTTGATTTTGGAGGTGGTGTTTGTTTGTCCTATTTTTTTTTCTCTTCCCTATTTCTCTTCAGTTTCCAGTAGGAAAACAAACCACAAAAATCCAACAGAAGTTTATCCATTATTTGCTCACTGAATAACATTTCTGTTTTTTCTAAATGCTTCACTTTTAACTAGATCTAAATGAAAGAATGTTATATGATAAACAGTTTTTAAGCATCCCTAGGATATGCAGACAGTAATCTGTTAACACATAGTATGCAATACACTTTTCAAATATTTAATTGCTCTTCAAATAAGGTCGAAATACTTCCAATGGAATCCATTAATATAACATTAGTGTTCTAAATGCTATTCATTAACACATGTGAAATAAACTCATCCAAGTATTTTAAGAGATGTCAGGATGTTTGGGTTTGAAATATGCTTACATTCAGCAATATAAGAAATGTTTATATTTTAAATCAATCTTATGATTGTATTCTGCTTCTTCCTTTCTTCTGGTTTCTGTATCATTTCCTGACTAACCATTTCCAATTTTTTTCCTCTATAACTGTAAGAAATGAACTCGCCAGGTAATTGGTAGTCTTCATTTGATTGCTCCCTGCATGTGGACTTCACAGTATATTATCTTTCAGCATTTTATTTTTTACCCTGGGAGCTGATTTCTAGAACTGATTACTTGGAAAAACGGAAATCTGCTCAATGTTTTTGAAGTCTTAAGAAAAGTTTTTTTAGCACATCATCTCTTTTGGTATATTCTTCAACAAATCTTGAACTGTTTATTTATTGTTTTTATTTATCTTTGTGGCCATCATCTGGAGATACACTTAATCATATCAGCTTTGTTTTATTGCCAGCCTCCAGTTTCAGGGAGATAAATCAGGGTTTTGTTGTTTTAGTGTACTGAGACAGCAAATTGACTTTCAGTTAAAAAAATCTTGGCAAAGGGAGGAGTATGACAACAAGCTCCCAAGTTAGTACAAGCTTTCCTGACATGAGATCTTAGGTTCTGAAGTAAGAACTTATCAACAGCTAGAGCAGTTTTAGGACTACTCAGGCTTACTGTCGCTTAGGGTGACTGTGACTCTTAGCACAGTTTTTTGTCAGCAATTCTAAGCATGACAGTGATCAACAAAATATGGTCTTATATAGATAAAGAATTTGGGCTTATTGCACACACCAATTCAGGCCCATGCAGCTGGTGCTGATATTTTCCCCACTTTTCGAAGGTTAAGATTGAACACAGTGGCAATCAGTATCTATGTGGAGTTAAGGATTACTGTTACAATTAACAGATTGCTTATACTACCAGCAATTACTAGACTGTATATAATACTGCCATAATAATGTTAAAATTGCTGTATAGAACATCTGTGAGAGCTAACACCTAATTCATGTGAATAGGTGACTTGATGGCTCCTTGAAAATAGTGAAATTATGAACCTGCAACAGCTGAAAATGTTATCTATCACATTTGCACAATCCATCCCTATACTTAACTAACTTAACTACTGACATCCTTCTAAAACAGCTTAGAACTTATGCACTTCAGAAAGTGTAATTTTCTAATTGTAGTCTTAAGTTTGATGCATACTAAGGAAAAAAAAAAGAACAAAAATAACCTACAAATCAAACCAAAACAGTAAGCAAAAAATAAAATTTTAGAGGAGGATAAAATCAAAAGAAATAAAAAAACTCTCCTAGCATGACTTCATGCACAAAATGTTACTGAAATGTGTTAAAAGTATTTTAAACTCTGAAAAAAGTGGGTTTCTGCAAAGTTGTTCATGATTGCTTTTTGGGTAGTGAAGAGCCCTTTCATTTTGCTTTAAGATACTGTGATTAAGATACAAGACACTTATGTTTTACTACAAAAGTAATAGTAGCAATTTAAAGGTGAACATGGTTTTAAGTTGCTACTTTTACCAATTCTGAATATAGCAGTTCTTCAAAACATAATCATTCCTCAGCAGCATTCATCATACTGTTTCTAAAATCATCTCCAAGTGATCATGGTGATACTATAATAATGCTTTAAAGCTGTCTACTTTGCAGTTTATAAAGAGTAACCTTCATGCAATCAACACTCTGAAAGATGATTTGAAAATTGATGAAAGTTTTATTTTAAGATCATTGCTTCTTCAGTGTGATTTCATATAGAAATTAAAAAAAAAAAAAAAAAACCAGGAACTCTCTACAACATTTTGTACATTTATACCTTACCTAAATGTAAAATAAGAACCACTGAGCTGGCCAAGACCAACTTCTCAGCTCTAAGTGGCAGAGCTCAGCTCCTATTATACACAGAGGACTATGGCAGAAAGTGGGGGAATATATTTGAGACAGTTCCAGGAACAGGTTGAACACACCTGAGCTGGCAGACTAAGCCTTGCAGTCTGTGACAAGTTCATGTGCCCTAAGAATTTGTGATTAGGTCTGTTGCTTTCAAAGGACAATCTACTGAGCTTCCTACAACCAGTTAAGATTTGAAGATATATTATTTAGTTTCAGGATCTATTCCCGACCCAGCTACAACAGTTAGAGTGTTTCATTTGAGGGAAAGCAAACCAATTATGAAAAAAATAAAATTAGCCCAATAATTTCATTGTTCATTGCTCTGCTACAGAAATACAATTCTAGTAGCCTTCCAAGGCTCCAGAGAACTGAAGGTGACAAGAAACACAATTTTTTGTGTTTCTTAAGATTCACACTTCCTTCTTAGTTCTTTTGGTCACCTAAATCTCATTAACTGGTGTCCAAGTGTCTGAGTTTTACTAGGAGCAGAGATTAACATTTGTTTAGCATGTAACAAATGTAACACTGCTTTTAATAACACACCTACAAAGCAAGGAAAACAAGTTCAGAACAAACAAAGATAAATGAATGCTTTATTAGACTATTGAATTGGCACAAGTAATGCATGTTCTAATCTTTTTTCTCATAAAAGCCTTGAATAATTTCTTTTCATCTTTAGATAGAATCTAAAATGTTGATCCTTAATTATACAGGCCTTATCACTGTATTTATTGTTGGCCCTAAGTACTAAGTGGTTCTGCTCAAATCTCTGCAATTGTAACTACCATGCTTATGCTCCTGAAAGAAAACATTCAACAAAATTCATTAATTTGTTTCCCTGTTTTCATTATCTTTTGGAGTGAGTCTACTTACTGTAAAATATTTCTATTGATGTAGCTTCCAACTGTTAGTTCCAGGAGTTAGATTTTGACAGAGTAAATAAAGTACAGGAAGTAACTCTGGTTATCTTGGATACTGTGAATTTCATGCTGTAGCTGTAGCTTAATTAATTCCATTCCCATATATGTGAAGATAGAGACTGAATTAATCCCCTCAGAAAATGTTTTCTGTTTTGTTTGGTTGTTTTTTGTTTTTTAAAATTTATTTATTTATTTATTTATTTATTTTCTTATCTTTTTTTTAAAGATGGTTTTTTATCTTGGATGAGATTGTTATTCTACTGATATCTACTGATACTGCTTTGGACTTTCAAATGTAACTGATTACAAATATAAAGATCAATCATAATTCTTTGTGAAATAGAAAACACCCCATGTATTATTGATCAACAAAGTTAATCTCTATGGCTCAAAGCACTTCTGATATATGTGTATATTTTTTTTCCTCTTGAATACTAAATTAGTAACTCTAGTGTGCCCAGACTAACAGAGGTGATTTCCTTGTCTTTATTAACTGTGCTTACAATTCACTGACATTTTTCCATTGGCATGTCACGCATGCATCTGACTGTATGTATGGCTATAAATCAAATTATTTTGAAACATTTGGTTCTAGAAGTGTATTCCAGGGAGGGAACAAATAGAAGGTACAATTACTTGAGTTAGAAAACTAAACAAACAAAACAAACAAACAGGACCAGACAAAATTTATTTTAAACCTTTAGATAAAGGACTCTCTTGACATAATTTTACATTTTTGTGGTTTAAGTAAATGAAAACTTTTGCAAAATCTGGATAATAAGGATGGCAGCTGGTTAAGATTTTTTTTTAAAAATTATTTCTTTTTGTGAAGTACCGATTTAACAAGCCCAAGTTTTTAATGGACACCTGCCAGTTTTGATGGATCTTCAGTTAGAAAACATTTCTCAGAGCCAGGACATTTCTCTCCAAAGTAAGAGAACCAGAAAAAGAAATCAGTTGTGGAATTCACAGAACTCTGGCAGTCTCACATTCATCCAAAGCCCACATTCATCTCTCACTGCCCTCATTCAGGTCCAATTCCTCTCTTTTTTTGGTTCACAGGTTTTGAATCCAGATGGATGTTATAGAACTTTCTCCATAGGAATACCTTAAAGGTTTCCAGAAGTGGAACTGTTACGCATCAATTCAGAAGAGAAAGACAACTTTTTTTTTCTATTTTTAAAAGGAAGAAAAAAACTAACCTGCCTTCCACATGAAATTTTGATATTTTGAATACCCCATGGTTTCATAACTCCAGCTTACTACCATCACTAATTATATGTTCACAAGGGAACTTTTGGTTACACACAAATGGGGCTGGGCAGTCTGTGGCAAGCAGCTAGTTTGGTTTTGCAGGGTCATAACAATAAGGTCACAAATGATGATAACTGTCCCTAAGAAACAATGATTTGACTGAAGACTAAAGAAAATCACCTACTTCTCAACAGACTGAATATCTATCTATAGGGTGCATGCTGAGTCTGGATAATTTGTAAGAAGTAAAAAAAAAACCCAAATCCAGTCAACAGTTTAAAGTAAAATGTTTAATTTCATAGATGATATGGAATAAATTACAGCTTTTTTACTCAGAGATTGTGTCATAAAAAACCAAACCATGAGATAAATACTTTCCAACAGTAGGGGAGATTTAATAGCCACTGTCTACCTGCTTCATAAAATCAAAACTTACTGGATAAATAGTTATATTTACCAAAAAAACAGCAAACACAGTAGTATTTTTTGCTTTTTTCCCCCAAGCTGTGTTTGCTCAAACAAGTTTTGGAACTGTTGCAACCCAACATCTGTGCAGAACACAGAACTGGATGACTCAGAAGATAATCTACAGTGGAACTGCCTCAAGACATCACCAAGTCCCTTCTCCATAGGAAGCTACATGGAGCAATAAACAACTCTAGGCTGACTTAGTAGATCTCTAGACTGCACAGGAAAAAAAGGTGAATGCTGGAGGAAGAGGAGAATGTTGCTGTACATACTGATCCAGAGAAATAAAAACAGGATCAACACCCAAATTTAGATTTTTCCTTTAGTTTAGAAATGAGATATTGAGTACATTATTCACAAAATGAAAACTATATTTAATCACCCAGAGTTTCAAGACAGTTTACTGATGTAAATTAATTAAGGAGGTGGCTAAAGTTTCTTATGTATTGCCATCATGCAAACTGCTGCTGAAAATATAAATGTAACTCCATTTAGCTGTTGCAGAATGGTGTTAGGACAGAGAAGCTATGAAGATCTAAAATATTCTTGTGTTCCTCTACAATAACAAACTTTTTAATGTAATAGCAATGGAAGGCATCCATCTAAACAGATGAATAAAATCTACTCAAGGATTCCTAATCCGGGGACTGGTATGGAACAGAAGATGAAATTTCCATTCTGTTATGAATAAATAACTAATGTGAGGTGATTTACATTTAGAGTTTCTTGCTTTCCAAAAATGGAGAGACACTCATAATAATATGATTATTAATATGGCCATAATAGTAATATATGATTAAAAACTGTGTTTCAAAAGATTGCTTTTGTATTTCTAAGGTACCCTGGGTTTTCCTCTATAAAGATTCCAATTTTCCAGCTGTTTTGATTCATGTTAGCAAAGAGTTTTCTTGATAAAATGGTATTCTTGTTTAAACAATGAAGAAAGAACAATACCTTTAGGAGGGAAGAAAAAAATTGAGAGAAATTCAGATTAATTTAGGGAGAATAAAAATATAATCAAGGTATACTAAGTTGTTAAGAAATCTTTTATGTGGTAAAATGGGGAAGAAGTGACAGAAAAAGCTGTGTATAATGTCTATTGTTTCCCCTGTCAGATCTACAGAACTGACAGCATATGCTGAGAAAGAGCTACGTAAATGAGCTCAAGGTAACAGGCTTTCTACAGGAATGTGAACTAGAGTGAATATTTCTGTGCCTTATTACAGTACACTAAACTCTTTTACTACTTTAAAGAGGACTGATATGAACCTCAAACAACAGAGAGCATAGATGGTCCCAGGAGGCTGAACTGTGGGTCAGACACATGCCCTTTAGAAGCATGTTAATCACAGAGAATTTTACCAGAAAAACCCAAGGTTAGAAAAATTATTGTTTTGATTTCTTCATTCTCTGATCACAGAGGCAGTGAGCTGACATCAGTTAATTCTTGAGCAAAAAGTAGGTATGCCACCTCATCCTACTTTAGCAAACTGGATTGAACACTAAAATAATCCTAGCTGTCTTGGCAGTATAAAAAGCCCTCAAGAAAAGACTACAAAGAAAATTCTGTAAATAGGTCATGCTGAAGATCACAGGGGTTAGAAAAACTATTTACTGTGGATGCTAAGCATCTCTGAGTTTTCTTTTCTATACTGTCACTTGCCACTAATACAGTTTGAGTTTTTAACTTCCACCATGCTGGCTGCGTGGTGCTTAAGTGATATAGTAGAACTTTCTCTCTTGAAACACAAATTTCTTGAAAAAAGAAATAGGCAGGAAGAGTAGCCTTTAAAATTTTGTAAGATTATACATTTGGCTTACTTAAATAATTCCTGTCAGAAATAGATTTTTCAAAAGTCTCTTTTTTTTTTTTTTCTGTTGGAGTCTTATTTTGCCAAATTTCTAGGAGTGAAATTAACAATGAAAAGGTATTTTTGAGTTTAATTTTATTCTCCAGTTCCATACTGCACTGTATGTTCTGAACAAGATACAACATGTGGTATTGTCAGTTGTTTGATTTCAAATGGACAAATATTTTTTAAAATGTACAGACTTACTATATATGATAATACAACAAAATATTGAAAGAAATGTCACAGCACTTCCTATAGTAAAATGGGAAATATTAATGATGTGGTCTGACTAACAAGGAAGATATTCTGTTACATATTTTAGAAATACATCTTTGGTGATTAGTTGTATCAGGTATGATGCTGCAGAAATTAGAAAGTAACTGTAGATGTTTCATGAAACATATATTTCAGTGCATTGTATAAACAAAATTATGATAATTTAAGTGGTTTTTTGCATCATAATAGCTGAGTTATTTATTCATTGTTAAATTCAAGATGCATTATGTATCTTCAATAAATTGTTTCAGTGATCTCCTGTTTATGCTGCTCTCATTCAGATTCAAATTATTGAATGTGTCTTCTGAAGTCCAGGGGACACACACACACAAGTTTTTTGTTTGGTTTGCTTTGGATTTTTTAAAGTAAGCCACCTGACAGTCGTTCTTCCTTTTTATCAGAAGTCTTAAAATATATTTTCTAAAAATGTATTTTCTCTATGAAAATTATAGTGTAGTGTTTACAATACTGTGTTGGTTTTCATCTCTTTTCATCCAGCTGGCAGGTCTCTCAGCATTTAAACCATGGCTGTGTAGGATTCACACAAATATTCCTGGCTACATGTCTGTTGTTCAGCCAGTTGAGTGATTAAAGAGCTTGTAAAGGTGCAGTATTTCATCTTCCAGAAGAAATGTCAGCACTTTACTACACTCAAAACCCAGAAATTTAAATTGTCTGTAATAGTTGCTCCTTTGAGTAACATTTAGAAATTGGAAGTAGCTGTCTTACAGTTTACAACTATGTGGTGTGCAATTTGACAGTGTTTATGGACCTAACATCTTTATTTGATGAGAGTCCAGAAGTTTTTAAAAATCAGATTAACTTTGTTGTCTCTTTCATTTGTGTTTTCTTACAACATTCACCAGCATCTTGCAAGAGCATAAGTTACACTTCGGGTCTGTCACATGTTGTTTATTCTCTCTCACAAGAGACAGGGACAAACAGTGTGGGTGTTGCTAGAGTGTGTTTTATACACACCTGTGTTTACATAGGTCCTCCTTCCTGCACTTCCTGAAAACTGGGACAACATTCAACAGCTTCCAACCATCTGGGGTAACTCTCCAGATTTGCAAGATCACTCAAAAATCATCAAGAGAGGCTTTGCAATGACATCAACAAGATCTTTGAGGGTTCTCTGATGAATCTCATGATACTAAATAGATTTAAAGGAATTCAGCTGGAGCAGCAGATCCCACACAATTTCAGGGTCAACTGGGATGTGTTATTATTACAGTCACAGTCCTCCAGCTCTTGATACTGAGACCCCCTTGGTCCATCTTCAGTGTTGAAGACAGAGGCAAAGAAAGCATTAAGCATCTCTGGCTTGTCTCTGTCCCCGTTTGTGAGGTGACCATCCTCACCCATAACAGGACAACAGAAGCATTTTCACAGTGCCTTTGACCAGCTTCATCTCCAACTGAGCTTAGGCAGCATGAATTTTCTCCCCACACTGGCAGCAGTATCTCTGTATTCTTCCCATGTCACCTGACCTTGCTTCTAATGGGTTTACACCTTCATTTTTTCCTTATTTCTGAGACATCTTCCTATTCAGTCATGCCTTTCTTCTCCCTCATCTGCTACATTTCCAACAACTGGGAATTGCCTGCACCTGTGCTCTTAGGAGGTAGTGTTTAAAAGGTGAGCAGCACTGGTGGATCCCAGCACCTGAAAAAACATTTTCCCAGGGAATTTCACTCACTAATTCCCCAAGCAGCCTGAAGTCAGTTCTCCTCATGTCTAAGTCCAGGGTTGAAGTTTTGCTGGCACTTTTCTCCTGATAACAGAGATTTTAATCTCAATCACTTTGTGGTCGCTGTGGCCAAGATAGCCTCCAATCTCCACTTCATTTATGAGATCCACTCTGTTGGCAAGCAGTAGATGAAGAAGGGCATCTTTCTGAGTCAGGTCTCTTAGGACCTGTTCCATAAAATTTCATCCAGATATTTTAGAAATTTTCTGGCCCAGGTTGGACTAGCTGTGTGCTGTTCTCAGCTGATTTTGGCAAGTTGAAGTTCTCCATAAGAAGGAGGGCAGTTATCTTGGAAATATCCCATAGTTCCTCAAAGAATAACTTGGAGTCACTGTCCTGGCTGAGAGGTCTATAGCAGACTTCCATGGTGGCATTTACATTATTTGTTTGTCCTTTTGTTCTTACTCAGAGGTTCTCAACTGTACTGTTGCCACCTGTGAGCTCCACACATTCTAACACTGTTATATCATTCCCTTGCCCATCTTCCCTGCCTATTCCTACTAAAAACCTGTAACAACAAATTAATTACATGTAGGTATGCATGTTCCTGAAGTTTATGTTCTAATAATTCTGGAGCAATGTTCTTTCCCCTCACTGTGGGCACAAGAGATGCTCTGTGTGTGTATGTGTCTGCTTGTGCGAGATGGCTGGATGTCAGAGTGGTAAGAGCAGGGGGGAGGATGGGGGAATGGAATATTTATTTTGCACTCAGTTAAACCTGTAACAGATGTTGTCTACCACAGATGACTGTGATACATACCACAGAGCATTTGGATTTCCACAGAAGTCAAAACACCTCTTGTGATTTTCCCTTCCAAATCTTTTAAAATGTATTTAAAGTTGCCTTGGAGGACATGGAAATAAAGACTGTGATTTCATATCCCATAAGCCAGCATGTAGATCAGAAGAGAGGTCAGAGAAGTTTCTTATATTCTGAATAACTGGAGAAAGATATTGAAGTGTTCTGCTCCATCTCATAAGCAGCAGTAGGGCTCTCATCCACATCATTAACATTACTTCAGCCACTTGTGTGTCTTAGGCTTCATCAGTTAATTTAATATTCTCAGTAGAATTAAACTGACATCATTAAGTATTTATCTGTATTGCTATTTGGAGTTTCTTACTATTTCACCTAAAAAAAGGCCATATATATGATCAATTACAGTAAAGTATGACATAATGCAAAGTGGATAAAAGGATTGTCTGCTTTAATTTTTGAAATGTTATATAAAAGTGTTTAAACCTTTTTGCACAAAACATGTTCAAACTTTGCATTTACACATTTTTTTTCATTCTCTGGGCACAATATAGTACACGTAAGAACTGGAATACCTAAAAATCTCTGATTCACAAAGTTTTCAGATTATTACATTCTAGACAAACATGAAATTGGTAAAAATTTTAATATAATAATTATTAATATAATTAATAATATAATATATATTTAATATATTTAATATAATTTCCCTAAGTTCTTATTAATTTTAAAAATATATTTATTTTTTTATTCTTGTGCTTAGGCATATTCATCTCTGAATTATATTTTTTTTACTGCATTGAAACTGAATTCAGGGTTTAATCTTGCTTAATTCAGAATTATCTTTTCAAATGTTCTCCCATTTCATTTTTTCCCCCTAACAAATAGTAATCAAAAATGCATTACCTTAAAATGTTTATTTAAAACCCTAAAGCTAAAGTGTCTAAGTATTTACTTATGAGACTGGCTGCACATAAAGCTGTTTACACAAATGAATGCATTTGCAGATTGTTGAGTTACACAGGATAATGCATAGCTTGATCTACTACTTTTACTTGAAGCACATTTATCTGCACTGTGCTTGTCTGAAAACAGTTTCATTTATTTTAGTATCTCTGCAAGACACATAAGTGATAATGAATTGCTTTAAAGAGTCACAGCCTGCTTCCTTGCCTTCCATTCTCTGTGGTACAGCAGTGCTTCAGAATCTGCATTTTAGCTGCAAATCCCCACTCACCACCAGTGGCACTGCAGAAGTAGCTACTCAACTTGCAGTGAGATGTTCCAAAGATGCAACTGGGAATCAAAGGCTGGTAGATTGTGGCCTCTCATTTTACTTTCATAAGAAAGCAGTAGGTGCTGTTTTATAAGCTGAGGTTAAAATGCTGTAACACTAAGAGCTTATAAACCAGCTTCTTGGAATCGCTCAAGGGACTTCCAAAAGGGGAAAAAAACAGCAAACCAAAGGAAAAAAAACACCCTTGAACTGTTAGAATTGGAATTTAAGAGCATATAACTGGGGACTAGAGTAACTCATAATCTCTGTTCTCAGAGACTTTTAACATGGGATTAAGTTATGTGCACGCTCTGGTGTGAGAGTTTACACAATTTATATGACTGAGTGCATGCAACTCCTGTCAGAACTTGTAGGTTATTTCTCAGAGGAAGCCTAGGAAGATTTAGGAGGCATTCTTTATCACTGTACCAAACAAGACCACAGTGAGATAGTCACCATTTAATTGACATGAAGGCAAAAAAGAAAAAAAGCTATATTTAATATATTCTTTTAAAAAAAGTTACTTTCAAAATGTATTCTTTCACAAGGACACAAGAACAATAATTTTACTACTGGCAACTGGGGTTTTCTGATGGATTATTATTTTTCCTTTGCTTACATTTCTTTGGAGATCGCAGGAGTCAATGCACAGGAAAACAATTTCAAGCAATTTTTCTTTTCAGATGTAGTGATCAACTTAAAATCATGTTTTCATAAAAGTTTCTGCCTGCTATTTATGTCATGTAAATGAAAAACATGCATATTTCACACTTTTAAGGTATTCACAATAAGGTTTTAAACATCTAGATGTAAAAATGTAGGTGATAAATTAGAAGTCCAGTTTTCTCAATTTTACACTCCACCTGTGTAGAACACTTATGTGAAAAGTGCAAAAATGTTTTTACAAACTGTGTAATTTTGCAATTAAGGTGGCTGCTCCTGAAATTTTATTAGAAAATACAACAAGCAAATGGGCATAGGAATTACTTATCTATATAGGGGCATATGATGAAATTCTGTGCTCCTTTTCCCATAATTTGTGAACTGTACTCTGCTTCCAAGATTCTTGTGTTGATCAGCACTGAAGCATTTAGAAGTTATTGGCATTGACAACTGAGTCTAATGTGGAAAGCAGCATACTGTTTCTTGCTTAGTCCACATGCAAAAGAGGTTGTTGGGCTGCAGTTCATCTCATGAAGCTTAGGTATTTCAAAGCCATCCATAGGATTCACTGAAAACTGTCTAACCTGAAAGCAAATACTTACCAGCTTGGCAGATGTGTCACTCCCACTCTACCTGTCTGCATGTGTCAATGTGAAGGCACCTTTGGATATCCAGTCATATATAAACATAATTTAGTTATTTTATACTCCAACTGGTTTCCATCAGAAATGTCCAAGATTTTATGGGTCATCTTCTGTTCTCATCAGAGTTATTTGAAGGAAGAGTTGCCATTTCTCCTACATTTAGTGCTCCAAAAAAAAGTGATTTGTGGCTTCAATTTGGCAGTCTCTGAGCTACACAGTGCTCATCCCTGTTTATTCTGGACAGTTCATGGTGCCCCTATGGCCTGCAACATAATTACAGTTCTCATTTTTTCATTTCCAAATGCTTAAAATAAAAAAAAAGGTCATCGGGGAAAAAAAAAAAAGCAAGAAAAAAAAAGCTTAAAAGCTTAAGGAGAGAGTTATACATATTGTTTCAAGGCAAGAAAAGAAAGCTGGGGATATTTGAGGGAGGAAAACTCAGTGGGATAATGATGGCAGAATAGAGTGGGATGCAGCAGGCAAAACATTTTTCCATGGAGATAGCTGTCTGCTGCAGCATACTTTTATGCAAGGAAAAACTTGAAGAGTCAGTTTTCAAATTCAAATACTACCAAAGAGCAAAATTGGCAGAAAAAAAAAGCCCTTCCCTAAAAGATAAAAAAAAACCTAACCACAAATAATAGTGTTTCTAAATTCTAAAGACTACTGCTGAATTTATGCTACTACATTTTAAGATTTATGAGAAGCAAAGTATCACTTTTCATTTGTCCTCTATAAGGGAGTTGTGTGGAGTTCAGTTCTCTTCCTCAACAAATGTTAAGCCAACCCAAGCTGGCACACTATGCTCTTTCTAGCATTCCAGGTTACATGTTGAATGCTGACTCAAATCCTAAGAAACAGTATCAGACCAAATGCACACCATCTCTTATGTATGCAGACTCCTTAAAACTTTGTTCTACCAAAGACTAGATGGAACCTGCAGGTAATATTCATACACAGCTTGCAGGATCTGCTTAGTTCACAGTTCAGTATGATAATTCTGCTTAAGTTTCAGAGAATCACACAATCTTAGAATGGCTTGGGATGGAAGGGACCTTCAACACTACTTTCTTCCAACCTCCCTACCATGACAGAGACACCTTTCACTAGACCACCCTGTTCAGAGCCTCATCCAAACTGGGCTTGAATATTCCCGGGGATGGGGCACCCACAGATTCCCTGGGCAACATGTTCCAGCTGCTCAGCACTCTCACAGCCAAGAATTTCTTCCTAATACCTGAGCTAAACCTACACCTTAAGTCTGGAGCCATTCGAGCTTATGGTGTCACTATATGCCCTTGTTAAATAGTCTCTATCCACCATCCTTGTAGGGTCTCTTCAGGTTCAGTGCCCTTCAGGTACTCTCTCTCTGTGTTTCAGCTTGATCACAATTCTCTCAGGCTTTCCTCATAGGAGAGGTGCTCCAGCCCCCTTATCATCTTTGTGGCCTCCTCTGGGACTCTCTCCAGCAGGTCCATGTCCTTCCTGTGCTGGACCCCAGAGCTGCTGCAGCCCTGCAGGTGGGTCTGACAGGAGCAGAGCAGAGGGGCAGAATCCCCTCCCTCCCCTGCTGCCCACCCTGCTCTGGATGCAGCCCAGGACACGTTTGTCTGGGCTGGGAGTGCTCATGGCTGGGTCATGTCCAGCCTCTCACCCACCTGCACCCCCAAGTGCTCAGCAGGGCTGTTCTCCACCTGTTCATCCCCCATCCTGTGTTGGCCCTGGTGCACCAGGTATTTGATGTGCCACATTATCTTTAGAAACTATAAATATTCCAATATATTTTTTTGAGGTAGGACTATAATGTGTTTTCACTAAAAAAATTTCCAAGGAGAGAATCAAGATTGCCAAAGGAAAAGTATGGACTTCCTGCTCTGTCTCCCAAGATCTAATTATTTTAGCAGGCAACAAGAAAGAAAGGGAAGAGAAAAAGCAAGAAAACTTCAGATACAATAAAGTCCTTTACATCTGGGGAAGCATGCAAGGTATTGCTTGAGGGCTTAATTGGTCTTTACCAGAGTTCACAAACAGGACAGGCATTGTATAACTTTTCTCCTTTCAGCCCAAGGGACTTGAATTTTTTTTTCAATGGCACATCTACTTAACAGCAAAAATAACAGAGACTTAAAACTGGCTTCTAGAAATCATTTGGTGTATCGGAACAGATCCAGGATGACATGTTCTTTCCTTTGATGCACATTTACCAGTACTGTTATCAAGACATACCATCATATGCACGCAGAGAAACTTCTTTGTTTTTATTTCACTGTTGGAGAACCCTGCCAGGAAAAATAACTATGCCAAAATTTATCAATTTATGTTTCTGAAAGAGTTATTATCAAGGACACATTCCAACAAAGCACGAGATATGCATAGCTGTAAAAAGAAAAGAAGCTCCCAAATCAGTACATAAAGACACAGTTCTTATTTAGGTAGCAAGAGTTTTTAAATCTTATTATTTGATATAACAAGAATTTTTAAAATTGAGCCATACCTTTCATGTCAAATAATGCATGGATGAGGCTTTGCCAGGAGTTTTTCTTGTATTATTTCCTTATTAATTAGATTATTTTTGTAGTTATAGTAATTATATAAAATTGCATACAATCATTTTGTTCCATGAAATTTTTTTGGCCCACTTCCCACTCTTCTTATGACTTTACACAGAGAAATCAGTATTTAATTTTAGCATTTTTTGCCTTTTACTTTGGGCACAACATGCAATATTTCTACAATGATAAGTTATGGCAATTCATAACAAACTCCAAGGTATTTATTTTTCTCTAAAATAATTCCAGTCTAGCAATCATTAATCTAGCTTATACTGCACTTCTCTCAGGAAGAAAAGACAATTAAAAGGAAAAACTTTGTGAAGCAGTAATAGAATAATATGCATTTGATTAAAAAAATGCTTATATGTTTTATGATTTAAATTTGGATTTTGTTACCTGCTGGGACATTTTAACATTGGAAAACTATCAGTGTTCATTTTGATACAATATTAGTGGTAATATCTGCAGTTAAAAATTACTACATTGAGAAAACAATATACTCACACTGGGTAATAAAAAAAATGGAGCTTCAGTTTTTGAAATTACCTTAAAAAAGGACTTCTGTGGGTTTTGTGCTTGTTTATTACAGTTGAATATTTATTTTCCCACTCAAGTTGGAAAATTTAAATTGGGATAGTCTTGCCAATTATGTCCAATGATTAGTAATACAGTTGTTCATCTCTTGCAAGACAGTTTTTGTTTCCACTTTAAGAGGGCTATACTTACCCTAATTGTCATCTGCAATAGTGAAATTATTCCTGAAACAGTTTTTTAAGGTGTTCTACGTGTACTTGCTCTGTAATTTTCAGCTTTTACATGAACTTCAAAACACTAACACCAGACTTCTTCAGTCAAAGCAATATGGTCTGCATGGGGTAACACCTCTCTTGGTATGTTTGACAAGAAATAGAGATATAGTGTCAAAACCAAGAGACCCACAGGTTAATCCCCCCTAGAACTGACATTTTACAGATGGGTTGAAACCCCAGCCTTCCTCTAAACTTGTACTGCCTTGAGTCTACAAAAAATGTCTATACCTAAGCATTTTTGCAATAAGTAACAAATGTGGTGGATTTTTTGTTTTGGTTTTTGCTTTTTTTTTTTTTTTTTTTAAATCAGGCAGTCAAGCCTGAGATTTTTTGAATGACATTCTTACAGGCAGACTCTTGTGGGTTTTAAAAATGTCTAAGAAGCTTTTCTCCAAAGAAGATTTTTTTGGGGGCAAGAGATCTTGAGAAAACAAGCTGTGTCAGCAGAACTTGAAAGATACATAGTCAGCTGTGTCACTTCAAATAACCTGTCAGTGTAAAATACAAGGGAAAAAGCCTTGTTCAACAAAGCTTTTTAATGTGCTCATTTCTGTATGAAAATTTACAGTTTAGGTTGCTCTTTATTTTTACTTTATTTTCTCTACATATGTAGGAATTCTCAGTTCTTCCTTTGTCTTTGTCCCCTCTGGGGAAGTATATATTTCCCTTGTTTTCTGTATGAATTTTTTTTGGTTTTAATTTTAATTTTCTTAAAGACATTTCTGTCTTTAACTCTTCAATGGACAGATTCATTGACATCTGTCAGGTTTTTAAAGTTAGGTTTTCCATTTTTGCATATATTTGTTTGTTTGTTATATTTAAAAGAACTTTATAAAGGTGCTGCATTTGATTCACACCCACATCCTATCTTAAGTGGTATTCTGACACAGATTACATTTTATTCTCCATTTTTTTGGATTCTTAATCACACTCAAATTCTTAGTCTGTTTTCATTCTCTTTGCAAATAAACCACCACAAAAATCAAAATAAGAGTTACAGGAGAAACAGAAATTAAATATAACTATCTCCTTAGGGGTTTACTTCACACAAGTATTTCTTTAAAATATTTGGTTTTCCTTTTCCTTTCAAATAGTGTATCTTGGCTTCAATGAACCTTAACTAATCAGTTCTCTAAATTAATGAGAACATCTCTTAAAATTACTTTAGGCTGTCTCTCAGTTTGCCCTAAACTTCTTTTGTTCTTGTGTTATTAGAAAGAGCTCCAGGTGCACCTCCTGTACCTTATCAATTATTTGTCATAACTCTCTAGTTCTCCCCTCAGTTGCAAAACAAGCCTGTTTTGAAATTCAGAGCTGATGAAAGTCTTTACATTATTTCAGTGGCCTTTGACTCAAACCAAGCCCTACAGTCCCACTGAACATCAGTGAGATTCCTAAAACCACAGTTGTGTTTTTCTTCAGCTGAATTAGCTGTGTTTAGCTCTGTCTTTCTCTTTAGTTCAATCCCAAAGGTTTCAAAATCACTTCCTGGAGACAAATTTGAGAGAATACAACACAACTTTTTCTCTGAGTTGTTACTTTTTCTTTATGATAGATATCCTGTGTCACAGTTGCATTACTTTATTAGAACAGTAGGCAATAAAAGAACACAATTTTCATGGAGAATATAGGATGCAGCTGCCCTACATGTTGTTTTTTATTGTTTATTCTGAGCAACTATTTAAACCATGAAAAGTACCAAAAAAATTGTTACATGAGGCAAAATTCTTCTTTAAAAAAAAAGCATACATATATAATTTACAAGGTGTCTGGCTATTTGAGGGTTCTATACTTTGCAATGAAATTTTTAGCTTATCTGATAAATATATTTTAATAATACTGATAGTGTGACATATAATCCTTTTAAAAAGCCTTTGCCAAGAGAAGAGAAGAGAAGAGAAGAGAAGAGAAGAGAAGAGAAGAGAAGAGAAGAGAAGAGAAGAGAAGAGAAGAGAAGAGAAGAGAAGAGAAGAGAAGAGAAGAGAAGAGAAGAGAAGAGAAGAGAAGAGAAGAGAAGAGAAGAGAGAAGACAAGACAGAAGAGATACAGTTAAACTCAACTCTCCTAGCTTTTCTGAGGTTCTGTGTAATTTGAACATGTTTGGAGGAAAGCTGGTCCTGCTTCTCTTATCTAACTGTATTTTGAAAAATTTCAAACCAGCAGGTTCTAGAGACACTGCAATTTAACGCAATGAAATTCTTTCATTGAACTGAGTAAAAAACATTAAAAATCTCCTTTATCTTCACGAAGATATGACACCTAGAAATGCCTAGTTGACTGTTTAAAGAAATTATCTCAGAAAAGAGCCTTCTCATGCTTTACTCCTCTGCAAGTTATGATACAGTAAGTACACTGAGACACATGCTGATGGCATTGAATTGATCTGTGGTACATCAGGAGGATCTTCCTGGGGATTTCCACATGACTCTCCACAAGGATCATGCTGTGAGGATTTGAGTTTGTGTGGGCTGGGAGTAAAGGTGCTCTGCTGCTGGTTGAGGGGTGGCCAGTGCAGAGCCAGGAATGAAATGCTGATGGGAGTAGGGGAATTTGGGAAAGGTCTCCCTCATTGCATTCAAATGGAGATGGGGGAGGATCTGAGGTTGCAGTTCCTACTCCTTGGAAGCACTTCATCCTCATAAACATTCATTAAAAAGAAAGTAATTTTGGAAGTAGGAGCTCATACTCTGCAATTAGTGGTTTAGCCACAAGGTTTCCTTCTTTATTTGCTCTTCTGCTGATGCGTTCTCTTTTCAGTGCACTGTAGAAGTCAACTGCACAGGGTACAGCCCCATGGGCAAGGCAGCCTTGACTTGTGTCAGACTCTGAAGGTGAAAAGGGAAACTAGGTCTCACTTCTTGGCCCAATGCCCTGGGCATTAGAGTACTTACATACTTAGAGTAGCAGTTGCAAACATTTAGAGAAAATGTTTCTGTTGTTTCTTGATCATGAAAAAACAACAGAGGAGCCAAAGAAAGATCTTTGAATAGGAACTTCTTACACCTTCTAGTACAGAGACAGGTATAAATCCTACATACCTCTTTCTGACTCAAACCTAACAGCAGCCATCCTAAAGGTTCTGCCTGAGGTTTACAGCTACTTTTCTTTTTCCATAATGACCGGGTTCAGTGGTTTTATCAAAAGAAACTGAGATAGAATTAAATCCTGTGGCACCATTCTTACAGACCTCACTGGGGTTGTGAGTCCTGAATGTGAGGCCAGACACTTAGCAACCTGCAAATCCTCTTTAAAATTCTCATTGGCAGCATCAGAAGTGTTATATATGCCATTCATGTGATGTACATGCAAATGGAATGTAAAAGCCTATGCTGCCCCTTTCTCATACTGTTTTATTTCCCTATGAGGCTTTTTTCTTTCAGAAAAATAATCTAGTCTACAACTGGAAATTTAAGTTAGAAAGTCGAAGGTTAAATGCTGTAATTATTGAGTTTTATACTAAATAAGCTATTTATAATTTACTCTCTATTAAGAAAATAGAAAGGAAAGGGAGAAGGAAGAAAAAGAGAGGCAAAAACACCTACTTCTCTGAGGAAGTTTTGCCTGAGGAATGACTTGTACCTCTGGTGGTAAAAGTTTTCCTAAATTTTACAGGGGTAACTATATTTACTGTATTAACAGTTTATTTTTGCATTACTTTTCTTTTTTTTATTATTCCTTCCCCTTTCCCTTTCTCTTTCCTTTTAAATTAATTTTTCTTTTTCTTCTCTCCTTTGACTTATAAAATATGCTTGAAATATGACCTGTCTTTTGGTAAGGGAAAGAGAAATACCACATTTATCACATTTTTCAGAGAGGAAACAATGTGTCTGAGAAAGTTCTCCCACCCCTAAAATTTGCCTTCAAGCAATGATGTAAGGATGGAATAATTTTTATACTAATGTCAGCGATATAGGAGAGCAATGAGTGAAGGGCTTATGTCCTAGAATAGAAAAACATATACAGGAATTACTGGACAATGAAACAGTACTCCTCCCAAATGCCAAACATAACAGCTCCCTATTCTTCCTGCAAATGATAGAAAGTAATCTGTGTGCTGCAACCATGACATGCTCAAGCATCAGTCTTAGTTTCTTCTTCCCTTCCCTTCCCTTCCCTTCCCTTCCCTTCCCTTCCCTTCCCTTCCCTTCCCTTCCCTTCCCTTCCCTTCCCTTCCCTTCCCTTCCCTTCCCTTCCCTTCCCTTCCCTTCCCTTCCCTTCCCTTCCCTTCCCTTCCCTTCCCTTCCCTTCCCTTCCCTTCCCTTCCCTTCCCTTCCCTTCCCTTCCCTTCCCTTCCCTTCCCTTCCCTTCCCTTCCCTTCCCTTCCCTTCCCTTCCCTTCCCTTCCCTTCCCTTCCCTTCCCTTCCCTTCCCTTCCCTTCCCTTCCCTTCCCTTCCCTTCCCTTCCCTTCCCTTCCCTTCCCTTCCCTTCCCTTCCCTTCCCTTCCCTTCCCTTCCCTTCCCTTCCCTTCCCTTCCCTTCCCTTCCCTTCCCTTCCCCAGATGTTTCAGTCAGGAAGAGGATGAGCAGCAGGACTTTTTGCTGGAGTGACATTAGGGCACACCCATGGCAAGGTTGCTGTACAGTGAGATGCTTTTGCTAGCAAGATCTGTAATTCCAGCAGGAATTATCCAGCATGTCACCAAACTTCCTATGCAGATTCTTTCTGGGACTGGACTCAAACCTGCTTGGTTGAGAAGACAGAGAGGAGTGATGTGCTGAACCTTGTGAAATGGTCTGCAAGTGTTTTTATGGCTCCTTCTTGCCTATTACTCCAGTGACGAGGCACTTAATGACAATCTTGCTTTAAAATTATCTACCTGATAAGCTTGCTTACTGCCTCAGCAACAACTACCTCATAGTCTGAGCAAAATATCCTGGAAGTCAATAATCTGTGGATAAAGTGGACCTCAGTGCTATTACTGTTAGCCCACTTTTACCATGGACATTCAAATTACTGTGGGAAGAGAGTCACATATTATTCTTCTGTCTTAGGGGGTGCAGAGAGGAAATCCATGAAACCATCTATTGGGATGGGTTACCAAGGGCTCTATTATACCTGTCTATCTTTGTGTCTTTGATTCCTATTCTGTCTATGAGATCATATTTTGAGTCTCCATCAACACTACTGTCTTTGAAATGCTCTAGTTCAAACATAAAATCCTTGGGTTATTATAGCAGTCAGTGAATTAAACTATGCAATCTCCAGGGCCAACAAGGTCGTTATGATGGTTCCTCCTGGCCACAGAAATTTGATAAGCTGAAAGTAATAGAATGGATCATTTGGTGGGAAGTGAAGTTTTGTTCAAGGGATTTCAATTCCTGGGCTCTGAGACTCTTGCCTGGAAGATTCAGATAAAATTAGAGAAGAGCCATCAGTCTGATGTGTCACTGATCATATAGACACCCTTATTCCAGATGAAATGGTCAGCCAGGGGAGCATCATGCGACCATGGGAATAAACGAATGAGCTTTACATTTCCTTCATTCACTTCTTGTTCTGGCATATGTTGTGTTCATCTTGGCTACAAATTCATAGGATTAATTCACTCTGTGGAAACAATTAGTGTCAGAATTATGACCAAATACTGGATCATTTTGCAGTTTTTATAGTAATGTTGACATAAATTATCAATATCACATTAACAATTATTAGATTTTTTTCTTTTCTGTGGCATTTAATAAACTTTCGTTTCAGCTATGAATTCTATAGAAACAGCCAAAAAAATTTGTGCAGCTAAAAAATACTACAGAAGTATGAGAAACTGAATATGCACTTTGCAAAATGGATTGTTAATGCTTTGCTAGTATACTATAAAATATTTGTATATTTTCTCCTTCTTTTCAGATTTAGAAAACTTGCACCCTTTACCTATGTCTTGCATGTGCCATATGCCAAAGAAAATTTCTTTTTACTTCAACTATTCCCTGAGATAGCTAGTTATCTTTTCTAGGGATTTTACCCTTCCAGAACGATTCCTAGTAGAACATGATGATTTTGACCCCACTTCAGGAAGTTGTATCCTAGGTTTTATTACACTGTCTTATTGAGTTCCAGGCTTCATGAGAGTTTTATTTGGCATAGGTTGTTGTGTCAATATGTGAATGTACTCAAAATGAAGTATCTACTGGTTATTGTATAAGTTCACATGCTTCTTTGCTTTCATATGCTAAAGGGCATGTTTTTATACAGACTTGGTTTTATTATTCCCTGATGGAAACATTAAAAGACTTTATTATTTGCTAGGAATCCAGGATTTTCGTGGTGTCTGGTTTAAAATCAATAAGGAGGTGATGGGAAATATAATTCATTGTATCTGACATTAGGACAGGGTAAGAACATATAGTATGACAAAAATTTCCCCTGAACTGTTCTAAAGTATCTGCTCTTGGAATTATCTCATTTGAGAAGGGTAAGAACTGTAAAACTCTTACCCTTCCCATGTCCCACTTCAAAAAAGGGGAAGAAAATCACACTGGTCCTTGTAAGGGTACCTTCCATCTCCAAGTTCCATTTGTAGTATGCTTGATGAGCTATTATTTGTTCTCTGCAACATGTGAAGTTGGAGCCACCTTATTTTTATTATATGAATATTTATACCCCTTAGAAGCAAAAGTGCTCCATTTCTATGACAATAGTTTATTGTTATATGTTCAGCATGCAAAGCTGCTTTTCTTAATAATCAGAACCAGCTGGCAAAAGCACAACAATGATGGCAATGGGTCATGCATGCCTGAATTAGATGCAGTGAGAGCCAAGAAAGGCTAATTCTTTAACTCTGTCTCACTTTTTCATGACTGATGTCTTCTGCAAAGAAAGATTACACAAACTTGTACCCTTGAAATTCTGCACTGACATATAACAGATGCTGAAACAAAATACTCCATTGTACACTTTTTAGGAAGCTGTATTTCATACCGTCAGCAATTATGGTGGTGAATAGATGTTTTCATATTGGTACAACCAATATAGCACAGGGAAAGAAAACCTGATTTTAACAGATTCAAACTAGTAGAACATTCTGAAATGTGCATGCTTTATGTAGCACATATTTTATGTAGCAAAAATCCATGCCCTTCCTACTGTATGAATGTTTGACAACTATACTACACAAGGCACAACAGATATTGTAAATATTTACAGATAAAAAAACCAATTTTTCTGAAACAGTTTTTACAGACTCTGACATACCCATCTATAAAATGTTGAATGAAGTATAAGAAATATAAAAATTGAGAATGTTAGAATATCTCCTTCAAAAAAGGAGATATTCTGTATTTTGGAAGTCATTTATAAGCCATTATTTATATTACATTTTGTTCTTTTTCTGTGCTGGTATATTTTACTGAGTAAGTTACCTCAAACCTCATGGCATGTATAAGAAAACGTTTTCCATACCTTTGGATGGATAAGTGGTTTGCCAAAAGTCATAAGGAGAAAAAGGTGATATCATAAAAATTCAAGGGGTGGCATCAAATTTTTGGATCCTATTCTGGAATTCACACTACAGTAGATTTAAATCTGATGGCAGTACCCGGGAGTAAAAATTAAAATTATAGCAATCTTTGGTATCAATTTTACTAAAACTAACAATTTACTTCCTAAGGAGTAAAGCATTCACTGTTTATCTCCTGTTCATCTAATTTTGACCTTCTGAATTGCTTCCATTTGCTAATTTCAGAGGCATAGAGGGCCTTCCAAAGCTTACCCTTTGCCATGTATTGTATGCAGCACATTTTATAATGGCCACTCCTGCTTCTCCTCCGAGTGTAAGTCGATAGCCATTAAGGTGGCAAAGCATATTTGAAACTACCAAATTTCCCAGCAGGAAATCTTAATTTTGTGAAGCAAGTAATTTGCATTCAAGGCCAGGAACAAGTTCCAAGAGACACATTTACCAATTGCTTAACAAAGTCTCAAGCCAAACCACAATGACATACATGCATAAAATATCGTTTTGCTGTTTCAGATAAACATGGTGTCATATGGTGGCTTTAGAATTTATAATTATTATATGTGCTTATCCCTAAAAACTTGGAATCAAGTATGCTATTCCAAGCCTGTGGCCTATTATGAAAGTATGTTAGTCACTTAAAATGTTAAGAAAACACTAAAGACATTTTGGGTAATAGAGATGGTTGACATGTAGCACACAATAACAATCAAAGAGAAAGCCAAAAGAATGCACAAAACATCCTTAATCAGAATTATTTTATTTATTTTAAAATTTTCTGAGGTGTCCTGAATTTAGGTGTATTTCAGTGTGCTGAAAAATAGAATTTCACTGTACCAGGTAAGTCTGGAAAATCTAAGTAATTTGGTTGTTGAAGATATTTTAAAAATAGATATCAATTTCATCACTATAGACAATGAGAAACTTCAATTTCAAGTTTACTTTTTTCCATTATAGGGTACACCTCAGATATCCACTGGAGACAAAACAAATTCTATGACATTCTACCTCAGCTGGAGTCGATTTTCAGATTTGAGATTTAGATAATTTATAGGGTACCTATTTTTATAACAATCCCTATGTTTATAGCTTCAGACGCAGCCTAAAATGGTTATTCTCATTTAATTATTGCTAGTTGTCATTTCTTATGTGACTTCTTACCTCGTGAATAGTCTCATTCTCATTAGCTGTGAGCTCACTATGAGTACAACAAAATATAATAAACCTTCTGGGTAGAAGCAAACCGAGTTAAAATATTCAAAAGATATTTCTATAAGAAACACAAGAATAGATTTTTTTTTTAATGGCAATTACAGAATGTACAGTCTTGTTGCAAATGGTTTAAGTCTTGATAACCCTGTCTTGAACCAGGATGAATGAATCTCTTGGAGTATATTCCACACCTAGCCTATTCATTCTCTGTAGAAAAATGAGGAGGACAGTCATGATTTTAATTTAATTTTAAATAGTTTGTATTCTTGTCCACTATGAAATATTATAAAATACAAGTTTAAATATTGAAATATATGTTTCTCAAAACAGGTTTATTTCTTTGAAATGCTTTTAGGAGAAAAAGGAATTTTATACTCCAGTCTTAATTATACTCAGGTGTAGAAATGCTTCTTTAATGGAAGTTGAGGTCAGGTTTTAAGTAATGCCTTGTGAGTGGAAAGTAGACCCTACTAAAGATTGATATATTACACAGTATGTTTTATTGCCTGATGGTGAATATGTGAATATGCTGAAGCACTCTGTATTAGTGGAAACTTGCTGTGTGGGTTTTAAATTAACAGTTGAGAGCTTTCCTTTGGCCTGCTTTTCCTTGCCTTCTTTGCATTGAGTGAATATCACACCAGTCTTAATCCCTTTTAAATTATATTTCTGATTATGGAACAGAATTGCACACAGTTCTCCTACCATACTATTAAGATGTAATCTGTGAATTTATTTCCAAGGCCAGGGTTAAGTAACTATTACACTTTAATGACTCTATAAAATAAAATTAATTTTAAAAAGTATTTTGTGTGTTTTTCTTCTATTCTCATCTCTCATATTTTAGTCTGTTAAAAGTCTAAATAATAAATGTAGCTTAAAACCAATCATTACCACACTTAACAAAAAAATTCTTTATATCCTATAATTACTTATTTCTGTGGTGAATCATCACAAACAACTAATAAAGCATCAAATTAAAATATACATGAAATTAATATAGAATTTTGATCAAAAACAGAGGGCAAAGAATGACTGCATGCCATTTTCCCTTCCTCTGCATTTTGGATGATACAGAACATATTTCTTAAAGTACCACAATTCACAAAGTTAGACATTTTAATAACTTGCTATGAACCCAAGGGCCTCATCCTAAAACTTACTAAAAAGATAAAATTTTGCTTACTAAGTATTTTCCTTTTGCTTCTGTTATCCTACCACTTTTGCATCACTTATTGTAATGGCAATTGACACTGCTCAGGATCTTTAGCATTAGTCATTTTATGAGTAATGTCTGCTAGTTCCTTGCTGTGTCTTTTGTTTATCTAAAGACTGTAGATCTGCTATGCCAGAGAGTTTATAATCCTTAAGAATAAATCTGAGCAACCACTGTGAGTCTGTAATGTATGCTCTGCTTCTTATGAACCTTTACCATAGTAGGAATAGAAACATGCTGTTTTGTGTTAGGAACAAAAATCCCAAATTGCTGAGAAATTAACATTTGAATATGGAATTATGACATGACAGTCATATTCCTTTGCGGTTCTGGAGCATCCTGCTGTGAATCATCCTTAGAGTTTAAAATCAACAATTTGAAATCAACTCATATGGATATCAGAAGGAAAGAAACAGTGCCAGATATAGGTTTGGATCTAAAGAACACTTCCAACGACAGTATGACAACAAAATAGTTTGCAAATAGATTAACAATTGTTAATTTCAGACTTATAATACAAAAAAATATTTGAATAATGTGACCAGTCATCAACAGTTTTTAAGAATAGCGTTAAAAAAAAAGAAATGAAACAAGCTTTAGAACTACTGAGCACAAACTTTCTACACAGAAACCAAAGAACAATGAGAGAAAAAAAGGTTTTTGTGAAGACCAAAGAGCACCTGACATAGATGAAGGAAAGCAGCTGAAAAAGAAACATATTTTCCAAAAGAATTTTCTTTTTGCAATTTATTCATATTTACTCAGCTCTACCACTCTAACAGACCATTCTCCCCAAATTGGGTTTTTCTAGATGAGAGGACAATAATTCTGTATATTCATATAACTATATTCATTGCCTCTCTTTAAGTCATCTTTCTAAAGCTCGAGTCTTCAGTAATCTCTGCATAAATGAGGTAAATATAATTGCTACTGCCTCTTCTGATAAAAACATTGTGCAAAATTTACTACATTTATTGTTCTGTATTTATTATCTCCAGCAAAACCCTGTTCTAGGGAAAAGACAATTTCCTATTGGAAAGTTCTAGGCAAAAGCAATCTGCTATTGCTTAAGGAAGTACTATTGGACTGTGCTTTCTGACCTGGCTGTGCCATCTATTTGATACTATGACATCAGCTGTAAAATAATAGTAAAAATGTTCAACTGCAGAATGGAATGAACCACATGAGATACCAATCTTTGAAATCCCACTAGCCAAACACTGATGCATACCACAGGGTTTTATACCTCAATGGGCTTATTGGAATGCAAAATATTTGTGCAGTCACAAATTGCTGCAGAGCTGCCTTGAACTTGCTTCCCACTGCTGGCATGCAAGTGGGACATTAGTGGCACATAAAGAACCGATATATTTGTGGCAGAAGCATACCCAGAGCTGCAGTCATGGAAGAGGTGAATGCCTAGGAAATTAACTTGAGGTTAATGAAACAAAGCAGGGATAAAGTGCAGATTTCATTTTAAATTAGACAGTGTTTCTTGCAGTCTAGAATAACTTGTTCTGGTAACTAGTTCTTGTAAAATTTCATTTCAACATTTCAGTTCAACAATTACAAATGTTAATAATTTCATTCAACAGCTATTGACCACTAAAAAAATATTTTATTTATCATCC
This sequence comes from Luscinia megarhynchos, assembly GCA_034336665.1. Classification (NCBI taxonomy): domain Eukaryota; kingdom Metazoa; phylum Chordata; class Aves; order Passeriformes; family Muscicapidae; genus Luscinia; species Luscinia megarhynchos. The sequence goes on from CM067564.1 coordinate 31,708,120, forward strand.
AAAAATAATGGGAAGCATGTCAGAAAAAAAATACAACAAAAATTAATACTTGTGAAATTTACTCCTTATTTGTTAAGACTCAGAATTAAAAAATCAAATGTATGACAACCAAAATAGAATCACCTTTTGCACATATATCCATTTTGAGCCAAATGAACACTGCATTGCTACCCTATAGCCACTACTGCATTACTATTGTGAGATTTATTACCTTTTGACATAATGACACACAACACAAAGAGCACATGGAGTTTTGAAGATTAACATATGCTACTGGATTATTTTTACTGTGGCACTAGTTATATATGATATGATATACATATCATATATAAGATATGATTTACCAGGTTGAGCTTTGCAACTGGAAATGTTAGAACCAGGTTTTTACAATATATGGTGGAAGATTTGGTCCTTAAGAAGAGCTATATTTCCCCTTATAACAGAATCTACGCTTGAATTTCAACACTAAAGAGGTTCTCCTGATTGCAACTAGTCATCATCAATGCCTACATGTGAACTGGTAGTTCTGCTATGAGCAGGCTTTTTCTGTCCTTTGTTAAAATTAGCCCATATTTGAGTCCATATATTGCTGAAGCCCTCCTTTCTCTGACCCCTTATGCAATTTAGGTGAGTAATACTACACAACTTTTAGAAGGGCAAAAAAATGTATGATTTAGATAGAGAGCAGGAAGACACCATTTTTATGTGAAGAATATGTCTTTATTGATGACTAGAGTGATAGTGAAAGAAATTAAGAAATACAACTGAAGAACATAAAAAGATAAATATATGTGAAAGAAAGTTATGGATCTGGGAAGCAGTCTACTGGAAATATGTACAGGGATCAGGTTGAATGAAGAAATAAATATTTTATACAATGATAAGGTTCAAAGACAAGAGAACCTTGATACAGAAAAATAGATCCAAAGCAGTGGATGAGGTAGACTTGATTTCAAAAAAACCATTTTATCAGTATCTTGGAAAGCTGATACCAAAGGAGAAGACACTGGAAGCTCTAGGACAATCAGGAATGAACAAAAGTTTCTAAGAGGGTCATGGGAATCACAGTGGGAAATAAAAGAAGAAAAATAGGAGCAGAAGTTCCAAATTCTCTTTTGCAGTCTGTTAAAGGAAAAATGAGAAAATTATCTTTTTCTGACATCACATCTTCCAAAACAGTCATGTGAAAGAGAATTCAAAGCATTTACATTCAACTTTTTCTTGCTTGTATTTTTATCCACTGATTCCTTTGGGACGCAGGTGAAGGACAAAACTGGGTTTATTAACAGGTCACATGTCACCAAGCATTCAGACATCTGTGCTTAGCCTGCCTAGGCTTCTTTCCCAGCTCAGTGATACCTTGCAATCACACGACCCAAGGGCCCTTTAAAAAGGGCTTTGATGCTTCCCAGCACAAGCAGAAGGAGAGATGCAATCTACATTCAAGCTGTGCTCACTCTCAGAATTGTAGGTGGCTGAACTACAGCTGTTAGCTTGCTTGTGTATGATTTACTTCTTCAGGCAGCCCACTTTTTTTTATCTGACTCATTCTCTAGCTCAGCAGTAGTATGGATTGAATTTTTTACAATAACCTGCAGCTGGGTAGTCTGGTTTTGAAGTTAGACTAAGTTGGGTACTAAAAAGTTTTGATTTTTCCCACCTTCACTTCCGAACTCTTCTGGCTGCGTCCTTGACAGGTTTTGCATAGTTTACTTACTGCCTCATAGCACTAAATGCTATAAACAAGATCAGAGGAATGACCAGCACCGAGTGCTTACTTCTGTTAGACATCTCTGAAGGAGCTTTTGCATTATCAGATGGGAGAAAATAAAGAAAGATGCAAATGATGTTGGCATTTGCTGAAGAGAAAAGGAAGGTTAAGAAAGGATTAGGAGACATAATATACAGGATAATCTTCCTCTGCCTGAAGCCTGAAAACTCAGAGAAATCAAATCTCCCTCAGGATTTTATAGAGGAAAAGAAAGGCCACTAAGTGCAATGTCTGCATAGGGGTGGGCTATGACAGAGCTGTACTCCCATGAACCAATACAAGGATTGACTCAAAGTACTACAGGCTTCCATTAGCAAGGATAGAGATATTCCATGAAGAACAGCAGCTTTGCCTGAAAATGTGAATTTTCTTTGGAAAAGAGCTTCCTTTTGGTGGTGTCTGCAATCCCCTCTTTTCCAAAAATCTGTCACTTAAAATCCGCTTTTTATTTCCTTTTCCAGTGTAATCCCAAACCTCACAGACAACCAATCATGACAGAGACATTCAAGCTTCTTAACTATTTTCATCTGATTTACTGTTTTACTAGTGTTGCTGATAGTAGAATAATTTGTTCCCCTTTACTTAAATGTTTCCATTTACTTCAATCCATTTTATTCAAGATTTGCAAGCCTTGGCCAACTCGAACTTTTTCATTATAGATTTTTTTAATAAGTTTGCTCACCAGGTGCTCTCTCAGCTCTACTTCAAATAAATGCCTCTCTCATTTCTTTAAAAATAAAATAATAAAAGGTGACTGTCCATTTATCTGAAAATATTCTGCATGCTCATAATTCTGCTTTCCTCCCAGCCTTTTTCTCCCCCCATTTTGACGTAATTTACATCTGCACATTCTCAAGTGAATGGGGACAGGAGGGAAATGACTTTATTTCTTATACTCTGGACTGAACAGTGTATGCTCTGCTGTTTTTCACATTTAAAGTCTGGAATGCACTCCTCTGCTTTCAAACATGTATTTGACTGAACTTCCATCAACCCCAACAGTGCAACTGCACTGTAACTCTTTGTGCAGACACAAGAAAGCTGTTAGTTGTCAATGAACACCTTGATGTACTCAAGTTTTGCAAATAACCAAAACTATTTTGCAAGAAAGAAAATTAAGAGTCATTTTAAAGGACTCTCTCTTCTATCACCTAATTTCTCTATAAAATAAGGCAGAGCTGATTTTTTTCTGTGGTCGAATGGAGAAAAATATTTTAGGATAACTGGCATTTTTCAAGCATATTCCATCATAGCTTGTGACAGAGAGTAACCACAACTACAAATTACATAATTCTCTCAAACTGAGTTTCCTAGGATGAGAGGAAATTGAATCTTTTCCTAAGATCTTTTGTTTCCGGAATTTAAGCTTAAATAATTCACATTGGTTTTCATGTTATTCCCTGCACCCTCTCCAGTATATAATATGTGTTCTGTGCTAATCTGCTCCACTGACATCAGAGCAATGCAAACACATCCTATGCATCAAAGGGAACCACAGAGTCTTATTTTCCTTTTAGGACTGAGGTGTAGGCAGCATGTCAGAGAGATGGCAAAGGAAGGCATTTCTCATAACTCAGTGATTTTAGGTGAGTTAAAAATAAGACTTTACATATTTACATAGAGAAAACTCTGATTGTATTTGCAGTATCTTTTGTCAGCCACATGATTCCACATTGATAATCTCTGCCCCATGACTTTCTTAGTTAACAAGTGGAGAACAGTTCTTCTGAAGTAGAGAGTGCTGAGGCACTAATCTCCCTAAAAGTTTATATTCAATAAAACTGTACTCCCATTAGACTTTTCCTAAGAAAGAGGCACTCTGCTAATATAACCTACAAACAATTTTAAGTCTATTATATAAGCTGTGCTGTGCAGCAATATGGGGGTTTAAATTGCCCATATTGTTTACTTTATTTTCTGCAAATCAGACTTACAGACTGTTGGCTATTTGCCATGTATGCAAGTTAGAAATTCTCAGAGTAATTTCCCTTCCCCTGGATGATTTCATAAATCAGTGTATATTCCTAAGAGCTACTAGAATACTGCATGTGCTGTTTTTCTGCTTGCTGTGGGTTGGACAATTGTTTTGGAAAAATACTCCTTAATAAAGTTTGTTTAATAATTACATGCTGCTACTAAGAAGATAAAGCAGTTTAAAAAGTGCAGCCCATTATTTCTGTGCCTAAAAGGGGCAATACTAAAAGTAAAACTGATTTATAAATTATAGGAAAAAAAATGTTGAATTCTAATGTTTGTAAGCATCACAAGCGCTGTACATAAACTAGCAGGAGTTATAGCAACCATGGTCAATATATAGAACACTATTTCTCCTTCTATTCACTTTATCATTAAGAACAGATGAAATAACAAAACAGCATTTTAAAATATTTTTATGTTTTAAAATAAAATTGTTTCTATATTTTCTGAGGATTTAATGACAATGTCCATCAAATAAATTTTTCAAAATGAACTTTTGAGCTCTTGACTAGATAGACCCTCTTATGTGCCTGTGCTGTAGCTGTATAGAAATAAAAAAAAAAAGGGGAAAAAAAAAAGAAAAAAAAAAAAATTTGCTTTGTGATACTCTGCAGGAAAAAAACCAGCAAAATCCAAATAATCCCCTTTTAAATTAAAAATCCATATATAGCTCAAGTAATATTGCATATTTGCATGCAATAAAACTAAAATGAATAAAAAATAAAATAAAAAAATGAGAATAGAAAAATTTCATCCTTCTATCAGAAGCCATGTTTCTCCTCCTCTTCATTCTTCATCTGACTTTCAAATTTCTGCCTCCCCAGTGTTCTCCTTGGGAACAATTACCCAGCAAAATACAGTGCACTTGCACTTACAGTTGTGCTGAATGGCCCATGCTCAGAGGGATATTGCTGCAATTAGTCTCCAATGAACCATTTTCTGCTTGTTAATAGACCTCTCTGTAGCTGCAGAGTTCCCCTGACTTTGGATGCTGAACCTCTGGCTCCGAGAACCTGAGCTTCTCTGTTTCAGTCAGACACTTCTGTTTGTTTTCTCGAGTTGTTACATAGCCCTCTTTTATGGTTATGTCTGTCAGAAGGGATTAAAACAATTCATTTTTCTTTCTTGTACATTAACAAAAAATAAATATACTTTCAGCCTCAGGTTCCACTGCTTGTTAACTTTAAGAGATGTAGATGTAATCCTGTCTGATGCTGGAGCTGCAAACACTATTCCAGTATTTGCAAGAAATGTTGATTTAAGTATCAATAGGCTTTTTTTTTTTTCACCAGGAGATAGAGAGAAGACCTGTAAAAATCAACATTAATTTTGCTTACTGCTACAATATTGCTTCTTGTTCCATGAAGCATGTTCTTTGTTTTTGGAAGAATTCTAGGGTTTTGGGCTGTTAGCTATCTGTGACATTTCAGATTGCTTTCCTCCAAAGAAAATCTGAGAAAGTGGGTGCCCTTCTTCCAACATTTTCAAATTAACTTTGGGTTCTACAGGCAGAGGAAACTATAGCTCTTTATTCTGTTGGGTTTTTTGTTTTTTGCTTTTTTTTAGAAAACTATTTCATCTGAAATTGATATAGGCATAAATACCTATGTATAAATGTCAAAGTGTCTAATTGTTTTAGAAAGAAAAAAGATGCTCTGATGGAAGATTTTGAAATATCTAACGTTAACAGTCTGATATTAATTAGTCCAGTAGTTTTATCTGAGATTCCATAGAAGAACATTTGTCTTACTGTCTAGGTAACTTTAGGTGATGGGCAAAGATTTCACAATAATTAAATTTGCATAAATTTAGAGGGAATGGGAAAATCATCTACTCAATTTAGTACAGGAAAATTATTACTTCATGCTACATTAAATGGATACTTCTCACTACTGAAAAAGGTGAGTAAGAGTCAAATAAGGGACTACACAGACAGGAACCAACACTGCTGTTTTAATTTGAAAAAATCTCAGATTGGTTGTTATTTTTTTTCTAAACATTAATAGTCACATCTCAGAATAATATCTTGGATTCTTTCTCTGCTTGAGGGTATGACCCAAAAGGAACAGACTTCTGGAGAATTGAGGACAGATTTGATTATGCCATTATAATCTCTTATCCAGTTACAAGTAATATTGTAACTAAAATGTTGCTTGCTGAAAGAAGTTATAAATAAAAACTTACCGTTCAACACTCCAACTTACTATTTTATAGGAATAGTTTTTTTCCAGGTCAGTTTTCCAATAAATCAGTTCCAATAAACCAACAAATCAGACCATAAAAATTAAAACTGAATAGGTCATAATCTCATTTCTTATCTCAATGATGAGGTTTTTTGCTGCAATAGATCAAATAAAGGCATGCTCTTAAAAGTTTTCATAGGTATTCATGAAACTCTAACTTATCTTTATGGGAGTCACATGACTAAACTATTCTGTAGCACCTTAAAGTGTGCTTGCTCTAGTGTCTCAAAAAATGAACTTTGCACACTGTAAATAAGGTTGCTTAACAACATATGTGAGGTTAAATAAATACATCACTGTATAAATGCTTTATTACCCATAAGAGATAAAAATGCTTTGCCTAGAGGATATTTCCAGTTCCTGTGTGGTAACAATAAATTAATCAGGTCTACTTTGTTATTTTAGCTGCATTTGATTAAATGTGCAACAGAATAAAAGGGAAGTTTTAAAGGGAATATAAAACTCTAAATGCAATGAAACAGCAGATGAGAAGTATCTCATTTAATCCACAGGGCTTTGATTGAAAAAAAAAAGTAGATGTAACAGTCTTTTGAGTTTTTTGATGAGAGGATCTAAAGAGCAAATTATTGATCAAACTGTCACCCCAGACAGTCCTTTAAGGTAGGACACCAGGAACATTTGCTTTTGTCCCAGTGTCTGCACATAGCAGACCAAATGCTAGTGAGCATGGGAAACACAGTTAACTCAGATGAGGCAATATCAGCATAAGAAGAATGTTAAGAGAATATCCACAACATTATCCAACAGTTAGTTACTGTTTAAGATAATATTAAATTATAGATAATAATAATTTTTCTTAAGATTTATTTGATGATACATTATTCCATGATGTGTTGTCTGTCCCTATTTTGTGCATATATCAGACAAAGACCTTATGTTTAACAATTCACAACAAGCAGAAATGACAGCTCAGTTTCAGAATATTGTATCCCAATAACTGCCATGGGGGTGTCCTTATTTCTGACATATCTTAATGTCACTCAAACATGAATATCTACTCAGGGATGTGAAGATGTAGTGTAATTCATAATAATGTTTCTTTAAATGAACATTATTCTTCTAGAAACAAAACAAATCAAATTATATATTCACTAAACTGGTAAGAAAAATTCAGAACTATTTTTTGTGAATGGAGTATTTATAAAACCCTCCACTTGGAAATTTAATTTTGTAATTATTAAAAATCAGCATTAATTAATGTTTGCTTAGCTGCAACTCAAAGGAAGCTAATCAAAATCATAATCTAAGGAAAATTACTAACATCATATTATGACATGAAAAATATTTTACTGATTTGCTCCATTTATTCTGTAATTATCTAATTTATCTGAAAATCTTGAAGAAGTATTAAACAAACAGAAAAGAGAGAATTGTATTATGAAAGAAGAAAATAATCTACTGAGCCACAATTAAATATCTGCATATTTTTATCCTTGCCTGTGCTGTTTTATAAAAATTATCGCAGACAGATTTTACCTTTTGAAAAAACATATATGCAGTATGTAATTTTTTCCTGTATGGAAAGTGAAATGCATTGATATTTCTATTGTCTTTTCTGAACTCTGGATCAAAGAGATTAAAAATGTCTCCTTCATTGGGAATAGCATCATAATGGAACTCAGAAATTTCTCTGAGTGTGATCTGTCTAGTCAATTTACAGACAGAAAGTACAAGCAAAAGCTAACAATTTCCAATGCCCATTATCAATGTTCTTTCATTTCTATTGCTTCTATACATGTAAAAAAAGCCACTTTTTATGTTGAATATAATAAGTAGCTAACATTAAACCTGTTGTGAAAACACACTTCTACTTTTCGATCTGCACAGTTTCTTCCACTGAGATTGCACATCCCAAACTGAAAGCACTGGCCTTCAAATTTATTGTCATCACAAATTCTTGTGATCTCCTAAAGAAAATAATTTCTCCTGGATTTTTTTTTTCTTTTTTTTTCCCTGCAGCTGACAGAAGTCCCAAATGAGTTTTTTCATTTTTCAGGCAAAATTTCTTGGAAATCTCAGCTGAGAACATATGCTGTGCAAACCACTTGGAAAACATCTCTGCTCATGTGCATGCATGCAGCTGACCACTGGGAAAGAGGAGGAAAAACAAAGGCAAAACTAGAAATCAAGTAGGAAGGCTTTGCCCCCAGATACCTGCTTTCATACTACCTACAGTCTCTTTTGAGTTGTATCCTAGATGAATCCAAGCTCTTTTGGAATTAATTAGTTTAATGAATCTTCAATATTGCCTGTAGTAGGTAGACAAAAATCATACACTAACCAAATTGGCAGATAAAGTACAATAGATGGCATAGAACTGAACTGGCCTCTAGGGAAAAAAAAAAGAAACTACAAGTATGAAGGTGTGTGTGTGCAACACAGCAATAACAAGAATTTTAAGCACATTTATTCTAACCAAAAATTCAGAGAATAATTCAGTTTTAAAGTATCCACAGGTGGTTTAATATTAGCCACCACATAGAGGTAGAGGTATGAAACTGATATTTATTTAACGTTATGAATTCCCCTAAACATACATATAATGACAGAAAGAAAATAGAAAAAAACCCCACATTTCTGTAAAATACCTGTTCTGTATTGAGTACATGTTCAGTACTGAGAAAATTTCATGTAATTTATATCCATGTACATTTCTTTTAATTCTACCTTACAGAGGAATGTATTTTAAACTCAGAGTTGCAGTCAAAATACGTGTGAATGCTGATTAATTTTCTTTCATCCCATGGACCCCTGTGCAGCTTTGAAGTCTTTGTACTTTTACTGTTCTTTCTGATATCTGTGGATTTGGAGGACATCTTAGCTATATTTTGGTGTCTTTGATGTTTCATGTGTATTTTAGATGGTAAACCATCAATAAGAGTATGTTAGACCTTCTTGTTTTTTCTGTTTAATCTTTTTAAAACCACATTATATCCTGGTCTGCTCAGTGGGTTTAGGGGGAAGTCCTTTAATTCACTCTGGGCAGTCCACAGAAGGAACAACATTCTCATGAGGTTCAATATAAACTTTTACTTATGATTTCCCAGCATTAAGGTAGAATAAGGTACATGGCAAATTGGTTATTGATCCCTTCACCTTTGATGCTAATTTGGTCCTCTTATCAACCTTTTCCCAGACCAGATGTTTCTGATCCCTCCAGGGGGTGGTGTTCCTTAATGGCCACTTATCTCCTCTATCTTCTGGCTATTCCCAATCTATAAATGTTGAGCTCATCTTCTAATCTATAAATCTTGAGCTCATCAACCCTCATCTGATGAACAGAGTCTTAGGAGGAGAAACTCCAATTCCCTTTTCCAGCTTCAGAAGTGTAATCCTGTTCTTTGCCTTCCAACTCAATTTATATCTAAATATAAACCACAAATATTCCCTCACCACTGCTTTCTTGTGCCACATCTCCTCATTTTTCTGGGAGTGCTGTAGGTCATTTACTGTAGAGGAGCAACACAGTGACAAGGAGTTCACAGAGAAGTAGCAGCAGCAAATAATGTCAAGGAAATGACAACTGAGAAATGTTTTTTAGTTGGAAATCACTGTCTTAGATCAGATCACATCTTTGTGCCACTGCAAAGTAGCAAGCTAGCTTTTGATATTTTTCACATTACAGACAACAGTTCTTTGTCTTCTTCATTTTTAGAAGATGGATTTTCATACAAAAAGGTGCAGCACTCAAATGGATTTACTATGTTTAAAATTTTTCAATGTTATATACAAATACTTCTCATAAAATTGAAATGTGAAAATTATATTTTCATACAAACATTAAACAAGTCCATAAGTTACAAATATCCTAAAATATATTTACTCATGGAGCACTGGAAATAGTAGTAGTCTGAATGCTTTCTGTGTAAAGGATCTATATTTTCATACTTACATGATGCAGTTTTTTATCTTATATTTACTTGGTTCAAAACTTACATTAAAAGCAAATGTAAAACAGTAAAATTTGCACCTGATATGGATAATACAGTGCTCGTGAGAAAATTATTTTCCTGTGATAAGGAAGCTGACAGTCTCTACAAAATTGCTTTAATTGCTTTACAAAACCAGCTGCTCTTTCCACTGTAATTTTCTCAATGAATCTACATCCTCTTGCCAGCTACCACTGACAGCATTAGCTGCCCTGTCAAAGTGAAAATCTTTCTTCTTTCCTAACCATCTGGGTCGTCTGGTCCACATAGCTTTCCACTGTTCCATGCTTGGCTGCCTAAATATAGAATAAACATATTGGCACTACATCAAAATCCTCTTCCACACAAAAATAAATCAGCCCTCAGTTCTATATAAAAAAGTCTATCCAACACAGATTTTCATGGACTTGTTAGTAGTTCAGGAATAAGATGAGGACATTTAAGGAGAATCATCTGGGCTCTTTCATCATTTCCTTCAAGTTATAGATGCAAACATACAAACTCCCTCTTTTTCCTCATGTCTGCTTTTTCAGAGAAATACATTTTCATGTGCATAAAAAATGTATAAGAGAAATATTTTCCTTTGAGATGGGTTTCATTCAAAATCTACTGTTTTTTGAATTGCAAATTGTGTTTTTGAATCTTGTATGTGAGTCCTTTTTCGCATCTTTTAATTTTTTTCTGAAGAGTTTGCTTGGCTTCAGACTGAATAAAAGTTAAATTTATGTAAGTATTCCTTCATTTTTTCTCTCTGTACTTTAATTGCTAATAAAAACGTGCTGGCTGAGGCCTGATTTCCATAGTTACACTGGCTTTGCCATGCCCTGCTTCTATTTACTTTAGTAAAGTTACACTTAATTTGCATCACTGTAATGGAGTTATTCTTGTCCAGGCTTTTCCAAATGTGTATATGAAATAACTAAACAAGGAGGTGAAAGTCTAGCAATAGGAAGTAGACACTCTTTTGCTGTGACATTTTAAATTTTTATTCAAAGCTGGGGAAAAAAAAAATATATCTTTGGCAGAAACAGTCTCCCACTTACAGCTTATGTTCTGTTACACGAGTCTGAAGTGTCCAGGAACCCCAACCTCTCCACATTTACCCAGCTGTTTTCTGCTGGGGCACTTACACTGGCAGCCTTGGCTGCAGCAACGAGATGAGGCTCACCACCTGGAGCACTCCTGGAGGAAAAAGCTGCTATCATCATCTTCATTAACCTGGGAACCTGTCATGGGGACATATGCTATTCTGGGAAAAGGTTAGATACTCAGAGTGCTGTTTGTCGGTCTATAAGAAACCTTGGGGTATATCTTATGCCTGTTCTACAAACCAATACAAGCTAAAAATAACCTTAACAGTGGTAAAAAACAAATTCAAATCCATTAATATATTGCAATTAAAAATATAAAGGTGAATTATTAAAAATCCCTAACTGTGTGGGTTTTCAAATTCTGTTATATCAATAGCAGTATTTTTAATAGTTTTGTTTCCATGCAAACTGATTCTGTTGTTTAGTAGAAATGGTCTAGTTCTGTACCTACATGTTCAACGAGCCTGCAAGTTAGTCAGAATACAAAACATATCTGGAGTGTTCCCATCACTTTAAACATCTATGAACTGTTGTGACATTCATGGAAAGCTACAAAGGACTTGAGGAGAAGAGGTAATGGAGTAGAAGGCTTTTTTTCCTAAAGTCTTCAGGCATTTCCACTTTAAACTTAGAGTAAGAACCAAGTAACTAGATTAGCCCTTTAAAATTATCAGTCCATTGTCTTGGAAAAATAATTATTTTCCTAGAAGGAAAAAAAACGAAAAAGTGTCAAAAATGACATCTGGATTATCTTCATCTTCATGTATTATCTGATTCTAGTTGATCTGGTCCTTCAAAAGACCTATCAAATTTAACTGCTTGAATCAGAGAATATTTCCTACTAGGTTAATAAAAAAGAAATTAATCTGATTTTTGGTTATAATTAAATAAAAGTCAAGCTTTTTTTCAAAACTCAGGATATACATTTCATAATGAAGCATGCTTATCAGTATTAGTTATATTTATGCTTATCCCCATTTTGAGGGAATTATTTTCTCTTAGAATTTAAAAATTTTCCAGTCTTTAAAATAAAAAATAAATAAAATAAATGATGAGTGATGATGATGATGATAAATGAGACAGTGGTAGCTGATGGCTTTATTTTTACTTGATTCAATTGTTTGGGGTTTTTTGATAAATAAGATCCTGAACTTAAGTAAACAGTACCTGAACTTAAGAAAAGCCTGTGTGGAAATCACATATATTCTCCCCTGAGGAGTAGCATAAGTCATAGCAGAAAGTCTGTGGATTAATCTGCTTTATGTGAACCAGGGAAACCCTCCATTTCCCACGTTAAGGCCTGTGTTTTTTGCTACATCATAATTCCTCCTCAAGACAAAGCCCTCCTCAGCCTGCAGTTTCCCTGCAGCAAAACAAGATGTGCATCAGATGCAAACCATGATTCTAAGCACCATACATTTGATCTGAAAAAGGAACCAGCATCCTAGGGTTTTGCATTCCCCATCCCTCATCAGACAGACAGAATTACACTGTCCATGGTTTTAGAGTGCTGCTGCTGTCCTTGTTTCACTTTTACAAGTTTACTGGTCTGAATGTGATGTAAATTTAACATCTTGGCATTGAAAAAGGATGTGTCTTTGTAAATAATTTTGCAATTTTGAAGCACATGCATAGTGTACTGCGTATACTATATTATATAATATAATTATGGAGGAAGGGAGGGGAGTGAAGTGGAGAGAAAGGGAGAGGAGGGGACAGTCTTTCCTCTCTTTTCATCCTGTTCTCTTCCTTAAGAGAGTATAGAAAATTTGTTTCTATTACATCTGACTCCTGTAATGTTCTCATGCAGAGACTACTAACAGCACAGTATGAAATCTAGATTTCAGCTTTCACCTGACCTGCATCTCTCCCTGGACAGAACTAAGTAGCCCTTAGCACTGTGTTCACATCTTTTGTTTCACATCACACATATCAAACAGTGAAACACTCTTTTCCTTTAACAAAGAGGGTAATATATAGTCAGAATGATCATACCATGCAGATATAATGAATACTTGAATTCAAAAGGTATTTCATATAGTTACTTCCATGTTCATTGTGCCAGAAATCATGTAAGTGAGAAAGACTGTAGTCTGTCAGTTAGTACCACAGAATCACAGATCAGCCTGAGCTGGAAAGAGCACAGAAGGATCATGGATCCCAACTCTTGAGTGGATGGCCCATATGGGGATCAAACCTGCAGCCTTGCACCTTGCTCTAACCAATGGAGTTAACCTCAGGGCCAGAATTAACCACAGAACTGAAGCAGATGCTTTCTAGAAGGATTTCTGGAATGGATTCTGGAGTACACTCTGGCCTACTGATCCCTTTGGAGCTATGGGACCAGGATTTAAAGAACTGGATCAGTGCTGTTATGCTGGAATCCAAGTGCACTGAGTTGTGCAAAAGGAACCCCCTCTAGCAGTTTTGTAAATGCAGTGAGAACATGGGAAAAACAGTCTCTAAGTTTTGTACATTGTTTCATAGTTTAATTAAATGGCTAAATCAGTGTTTAGGGGAAAAAAAAAAAACTAATGCTTTATTAAATATGTTCAGGATTCCTGAATCATTGCTTTTGAGAGAACTACATGAAATTAATTTCCTGCATATTGTAATATTCTTGCATTTCTAAATCCTAATTTAATTGCATTTAAAGTTAGAGAGCACTTGCTTCTCAGTTCAGCTTCTGTTTTCTTTCTCTTCTTTTAAATTTATTCCTGGAGAAATAATAAAACAAATAAATTCAGTAAAATTATTAGCAACTCTTTTATTCACAAAATTTGGCAGTGAAATCTGGACAGTTGAGAGAATGATTTGGACTATATGAAGCCCATTGATGCACAAAGGAGATCAAGAGCTTTTATTGATTACAACATTTGAATAATTTGAAGATAGATCTGTGTTTGCTGACACAGAGTACACAGTAGAATACAATGTTAAAATCTGCAAAAAAAACCTGGTTTCTCCTACCTGATAGTTTTTGGTAATTTCGTTAAATGCAGTAGGAAATCTCTATAAAAAAAATCTTACTATTTATTATATATATATCAATTACTATTGTAAGTATTTTTAGCCTAATGTTCTTCTCAGATCTCTTTCAAACAATCAAGCAAATATTTTCATTTTTTTTAGTTTAAAAAAATGTGCCAGAAAAAAATAAAAAGCCAGTCATATATTTTTCAAATCTTATATCAGTATATTTCTACAACAAAAACTTTTTTTGTTTTGGGTTCTGTAATACACTATAAACTTCTATGGGAGAAAAAGCTGTGATGGAGACCTTACCAAAATACTTGAAAGTGACGTGTGCTTCTCTTCTGCAGCTAATATTTCTTAAGCAAATAAAATTCAATAAGCAGACTGCAAAACTTACTGCAGTCTCTTCAATACAGTATGCAGACATCAAATTAATATGTTCTCCCAAACAGGAGACTGAGGATATTTCATAATTTTTAAAAAACCAAACAAATTCAGTTCAGAACTACTTGAATCTACGACAGGTCAGTCTCAAAAGTTTTTCTTTAAGAGGAAGATGTGACCTAGAAGCTTAATCAGGCAAGGAATTATGGCGACAGCAGGAGCTGTTAAAGTAGCTGAAAAAGTAGAAATTAGGCAAATTGACCAGGAAATAGAATAAGTGCATAGACACATAATCAGAAATGCTGAAATGTAATATAAGCTTCAACTAGTAGAGAATACAAAAATAAGCAGAAAAAATTTCGACTTATATGTTAAAAGGAAGATAAAAGCAAAGGAATAAGAAAGTTCATTAAATACTATGACTGTTAAACAAATAAATCAAGATGTTTGAAATATTCAAAATCTTCATGCTTCCACCTTCACAGGAAAGAGAAAACAACAAAGAAAGGAATAAGGGAGAATGCTGGAAATAACAGACCAATTGGCCTAACTTTGTCTCCTTCAATATTTTTGGAACAAGTTATTAAATAATTTGCAATAAACAAAACCACAAGGAAGTAGTAACAGGAGGACACAGTCAAGACAGACTTTTCAAGATTGTTCAGTGAGAAAATCCCTTCTTCAACTGACAGGATGTAAAGGGTAGTCAAGATTTGTACTAAATCTGACATATAAAGGGACAGTTAAGTCTATTGTTCACAAGCACAAAGGAAGGAACGGCAAAGTGCAGAGGTATTCTAGGTCATGCTCAGGTCAGCATTTTTGAAAATGCAATAGGTGTAGCAGACAGAAAAATTATATGTTTGTGCATCAAACTTAGCTGGCTTTAGAAGGATTGTAAGTTATTGAAGACAAGATAATAATATGATCTTTTAAAATTTAGACTTCAAATAAAAAAAAACAATATACAACACAAAGGAGAACTTAAGAGCTATATTGAAGAATATGAACTTGAATCAACTAATATAAAGAAGAGAAAATACCTACCTATGTGTAAATACGACAAAAGCCAGGACTGTGATACATGAAATCAAAGCCATAATGCTACTGGAGAACTTGCATGTACAGAGAGAAGTCTGCAAGTTCTCGCAGGTGTGGTCATCCACAGTTGTGCTTCCTTGCTTACAGATATTTTTAAAAATGGGAAATTTTTGATAGAAGAGTCAAAAATTTTAAATGAGCATGGCTAAGTAAAAAAAAAAAAAAAAAAGTTGGAATAAAGGCATCACTTTCAGTTTAGAGAATAAAACAGAGAAGATATTTATTTTAAACAACTCTCATATGGTGTTGGTGAAAAAGTGTTCTTGTGGCCTTTGTGAGACTCCTTCCAACCTGTGGTTGTGTTCTTCAGAGGTCAGAACCCCAGCAGGTTTTATCTGTGCATCAGTGCCCCTAGTTCCCTGAATGGCATTTTGTAACTTTTCAAGATACAAGATAGCCTTCTGTTAGTTGGAGTAACATGGCATAGTTCAGATAGTCTGCTTAAATATCATTATAATGCCCTTTGACTCAAACATTCAAACAGTCTATTTATTTCTCTTCACCTGACATGAAATCCACATTAAGACTTCTTGATTCTCTGCCAGTTTTATAGTCAGAGAGAAAGCACTGGCAAGAAAGAACATTTAGCTGATCATAGGCACTCACTTCCTGGATATGTTCCACAAGATTTATCTGGAAACTGGCTGGAAGCTCAAGAATGATGTCATCTGTGTTTCATGTATCTTAGTCTATTGCACAGGGAGACCTTTATATTCTTGATGCCAAATCTTGCAAATGTTCAGTCACGCATTTCACTTCAGCATGAAGCAACCAGAAACATCAGATGAAAGTGTCTATTCATCAGAGCTGAAATATTCACACCTCAATAAGAAGCCAAGAAGAGATCTGGTATTGGAGCAACACACGAAGGAACTGCACATTATGTCAAATATTCACCAGCAATTTGATCATTTCTTACTGTCTTTTGGCAAGGAACTTTGTGAATGGAACAAGAAATATCTATTATGGAACTGTCTCCAGCTAGTTTTACATTTACCATTCCTAACCAATTTAATAAATTAGGCCTGGCTGACATGTCACAGCCACCTCTCTGAAAAGTCACAGAATCACAGAATATTCTGAATTGGAGGGATCTGACAAGGATCATCAAGTCTGTCTCTTAAATGAACAACCCAAATGGGGTTCAGACTCACAACCCTGGCATTATTAGCCCAGTGCTCAAGTCATTTTACTGAATCACAACTATGTATGTGACATCTCAGGAATTGTACAGTCTGTATTACTTGCTTTTGAAAATCAACTCTTTTGACCAATATAGGCCTGATGCAAATACCCAGTGCATGCCTTCTCTGGTATTATTAAATATTTTTGTTAAATATTTTGTAGAAAACTTGCCCATGCTAGAATATTTTTAATTACTGTTGTGTCTATTTTTATCATGTTGTACTTCACTCTTTCTGGATTATTTTTAACATTCTGTATCAGATGAAGATAATACTGCAGAGGTGTAGTCAAGTCCTTGTATGTCAGGGACCCTCAGCTGAGCAAATGACATCTGAAAACCCAGGTCTGTACCACTGAGAAATTCACATCTTCAAAATGGATATTACAGAGGGAAATGAAAATCTGTAAGAAGACACAGAGCATTCAAAACATAAAATGTCTCTGATATGAAGAGAAACTGAATCCACTAAGATTCTTCTAAAAGCCTATAGCATAGACAAATCTATGCAAGACATTATGAATGGCAGATACAGTGTGGTGCACTAAGATATAGTGTAAGTTAACACAGCTTTTGAACACAAAAAGAAACACAAGAGCTGTGGAAAAGACTATTTTACTCTAAGATGAGCAGAAAGGGTCTAATCTGAGGCAAGGAGACTACAATTACAAAGTTTTTCAGCAGTGAGAGCCTTTTCATACTAAATGTCTAGTTTTGTCATAAGTATTGGTTCTCTCTGATACACTTCTGTAACCACTATTGATTTCAACAAAAAGAAGTGCATGAAGAGTAATTGTCTTTTCTCAGAAAATAAAACATGTTGAATATGGTCCCTAGTGGTTTTGTTGGGAATTTAATTTGTTTGTTTGTCTTTGTGTTGCTTTTTTGTCCTGAAAGAGAGTAAAAAAACCCCAAAAAAACCCAAACCCAAAGCCAAAACAAAACAACAACAACAACAACAACAAAACACAACAAAAAAAATGCAAAATCAGAAAGCAACAAAACCAAATTACCAGAAAGATACTTTTTTAAAATTTCACATGATGTTCTTTTCCAGAAAAAATATAATTGAGCTGTATTTTTTGAGTTTTCTACTCGCTTATATAGGAGGCTTTTATGAGTTTCACATTCTGTTTATTGCCAAAGATTATGCTATAAAAGCCTTATGACAGGGCAGGTCTGTTGAAAAGGAAGCAGTCTTGCTAAAGGAAGGGAATTTTTTTTTCCCCTTTGTGTTTCAAATTTTCTGCTCTCTATCCTTCCATCAAATTCAGCTGCTTCTTGCCAGTTAGCTGTTTCAGATGGATGACAAGTTTAGTTTCTCCTTGAAAGCAAATAAAACTTGACAAGATGGATCAAGGCATCTAGGCAAATTACAGCACTGAATGCTCTGACAGTATTTAAATCTAGAGTAAAAACATTCTTCTAACCAAACATAATTTCATAATATTAATGGTTTACCACAAAGACTTCTAATTTTTTAACCAAAATAATTACATTCCCTATGCCTGGATTTGCATTTTGTTTTTACTTTTTCCTTTTCTTTTATTTCTTGAATTTATTCCAAAGCCCTTTGTATTAGGGGTTATAATGACAGTATCCTTTGTCTTTTGAAATCCACAAATACATGTAAATAGATTTTCAGATTCTGTTGCCATGTTTCATTTCAAAAAAGCCAAAAATATTCCTTGGAATACAAAAGCACATATTTCTTGTTTTGCTGCCTTTTATAGAAGCTGCTGAGAAATCATTTAAAAGCTAAAGTCTGTATATTTTCCATTGAAAGACTCTGAATTATTTACTTTTCCCATTCAATTTTCTATGATCTCTCTTCTATTCATATAAATGTTAATGCCATAGACAATTCCTTTTTTTCTGTTATATTCAATGTATCTTCTGGGGGGAAAAAAACCTTTTTCTTAAAATTTGGTTGCACTTAGTTTTCCCTACGTAATAGTCTTTCAATAGTTCATCTGAATTATATGTCTTCTTTTTTTAAAAAACCTTTCAGCTAAAGAAAGGTTATTATTCCTTTAATAAACCCCAGTCAAGAGGAAATGGGACCCGATCCTTACCTTGGCTATATTAGCAAATGCATAACTAATCCAGAATCTAACTGAATTGAATCATATTTAATTGAATCAAAATAAAGAAATATAATAAGGTCCCTTGTAGAAAGGGACCTATAACAATTATCTGGTCCAACTGCCTGATCACTTCAGGGCTGACTGAAAGTTAAAACATATTATTAAGAACATTGTCCAAATGCCTCTTAAACACTGACAGGCCTGGAGCATTGACCACCTCTCTAAGAAGCTTGTTCCAGGCTTTGACCCTCTTGGTAAAGCAATGTTACCTAATGACAAGTCTACACCTCCCCCTGGTGCAGCTTAGAACTACTCACAGGAATCCTATCACTGGATACCTGGGAGAAGTGATGTCCCCATCTCAGAAAACTGCAGAGAAAAACAAGATCACTCCTCAGCCTCCTTTTCTGCAAACTAGACAACTTAAATATTCCCCTCTGCTCCTCACTGGACATTTCCTCCAGTCCCTTCACCAGCTTTGTTTATCACTTCCTTTGGACATAATAAAGGACCATTACATCCTTCTTGGATTGTGGGGCCCTGATCCACTGCTTGTGGTGAGGCTGCATCAACAATAGGTACAGCTTGATGATCACATCTTTTCCCCAGCTGGTCATGCAGTGTTTGATGCACTCCAGGATGCATTTTGCCCTCTAGGCTGCCAGGGCTCACTGCTGACTCCTGTGGAGCCTGCTGCCAACCAGCTTCCCCATACCCTATCCTGCAGGGTTGCTCTCCAATCACTCCTGTTCCCATTTATACTTGTGTCCAATGTTATTCTATCCTGGGTGCAGAATCTGTTCTTGTTAAACTACACGTCATTATTGCTAAGTCATCATACTGAAAAGAAAGACTATGATCTCCACCAGGCTCCTTCCTTAGCCTTCCACCATGTTCATTCCCTCACTAAAAGGTAGTTTAGCACAAATGAAGATATAATAATTATTTCAGAGGTAGTCTTGGCAAGTTAAATAGTTCAATGATTATATATCATGATAATATAGTGCTAACTCATTAACATAGTGAAATAAAGTACAGGGCTTGAGACACAGAAGGTGCAGATTTTTCTTCACAAAACTAATCCGAGTATTGCAAGAGAAGAGTGAGTTCCTGTGATTGCATCCTAAAGCTCCACGTGGCTGGCTCTAAAGGAGGACATGCACCTCCCCAACTGACTTTTTGAAACTTTGGATCAGAGCAGCAGTACCTGGAAAGTCAGGAACACTCCTAGAGAGGAAGAACAGTTAAAAGTGCTCAAGGAGTGTCTCAGTTTTGTAGACAGTATCTTCCTACCATCATCAACAATTGAAGAGGAGAGTTTTCCAGACCTTTGTTGCTTCTCTATGCACACTTTGGATATTTCTGAAACTGCCCCATCCTGCATGTAGTGAGAGGAGCTTCACTTACAGGGTGTTACAAGACATTGTGGGCATCATCTGAAAAGGCAAGGAGTAAGGGAAGATTTTATTCAACCAATGTGTTTAGCCTGGGTTGAAAGAAACTAGGAGGATCTTCCTTTTAGCAGCCTCATAGAGCATTATCTTATGCAAATAGTCAAAACAAATATATCCTTTATATAAAAATATGTTATTGTTAAAATTATAATATCTATGAAAGTTGTCCTTGTTTTGAAGATAAAATGCAATATCCTAGAAGGCAAAAAGATCCGTGACCTAATTCTGTAAATTTGTTCCCTTGAAAGAATGAAAACCTCTGCCTTCAGAAGACTTGAAGTTAAAGATCCAAGGAGACAAATGTTCCTTCCTGAAGCACAAATGACCACATGTGTGTCTATGTTCACAGCCCATTCCTGTGCCAGGTGTTGCCCTCTGAGCAGTCATTCCATTCAGCCCCCGATGAGTGTGCCAACTCCCACTGATTCCACCTCACAGCATTTCTAGAGATGAAGGCTTTTACATCTTTAAATGAAGGACTGTGGCAAGTCTCTTCCAGTTGTATACAAGAGTGATTTATCAAATTTTTGTTTGTTAGAGTTCCTAATCTAAGAATATATTGATCAATATATTGTGACATGTAAGTTAATAACTTAAGTATTTTGAGAGCAGGAGAGCTTTGTTCTATTCGTCAGCACTGTGTACAGGATATAGAGGCCTGGGTTAAAGAACAGGAAAGTTTGAGGCCCAGACCTATCCCTGATTATAAGGTCATCTCTAACCCTGGCTCTAACCTTAATCTTAAACCCAGATGACATTGACTGAGAAAAATCTACCCTACAAAATATCAAGAGGTGCTTGGAGAAGCCTTTCTCATTCTTCTTGTCTGGACTCTTTATATCATCTCAGACAATAGGGGAACTTTCCTTTTCAGGACCACTAAGTGAAAGGCCATGACTCATCTGGGTTTAATTTATTTATTTTTTTTTAATGTCATGGCTGGATCATGTTCCTGTCAGTGTATTCAGGAGAGGAAGGAGGTGGCCCACAGAATCTATCCAAAGTAAATCCCTGAGAAAAAACTTTGGGTAAAATGACATGATGAGAAAAGACTTTGCAGGCAAAAGAGAGAAAAAGAATTCTTAATTCTTGTCCTGATTCTTTGTGATTCTTGGTCCATCTGTGGCTGGTGGATATTTGTAGACATCCCAGGTATCTACATGCCCCTCAACATTGACATCAACAACAAAGGTGTATGACTGACAGAGATCTTTCAGGAAAGGAATCTCTAGTAGTGAGAAGTAGCTGTGAACACCAAGATGAGACAGTTTTGTGCAAATATTCATGGACAGAGAATCAGTCAAGAAATAAAAAATAAATACAAACAAACAAATTAAAAATGACATAGTAACCCCACCTCAAAATCCCTATAATTATTTGTTGGGATCTTCTGCACAGAGAACATTCACAGGGGTTAGAATACAAACGGTATGACTGCTTGCTGTTCAAATAACAACAAGGATTTTGACTCAATGAAATCAACTTCTTAAATTTTTGTTTTGTTTTGTTTTGTTCTTGCATGTTTATTTCTAGTTGAGCAAATTATTCAGGAACCTTGCATTGTCTGAATCCCGTGTAGCATATCTGGAAGGTTTTTTCATGCTTGCTTGTCTGTCCACTGTAGAGACTGGAAAGATAAACTGATTTTTCATCTGAGTAAGCTACGGAGTTATCAAAATGACCAACGTTTCCACTCTATTATCATGAATGTATGGATTTCCTTTCTGGAGAATGGTTGTTCTGTGTTTTTAAATGCCATTTGGTAAATTATGTATAAGCTGTTCATCTTCTGCAAAATATTTAGAAGTCTTGATGACAACTACTGTACAGATGATTACTTCTTATCTGGTGGAAACTTAGGTCAACAGTTACTTCAGCACTAGGTAATATATCACTTTCATCACAAAGCACTGTAATATGTATATATACTATACATTATAATGTGTACAAAGTGTGATTGATAACAGCTAAAGCCATTGTTTTCTTACAGACAAAATTAAATCCCCTAGATGACAGACAGGATTTAAAATATGCAGCAAAAAGAAATAGCTCATGAATTTAAAATGTGCTATTCTCTTAATTCATGAAAATATATTCTCTATGGGGCACCCTCTAGTACTTGCACATACAGTGATCACAGAGAAGGGATAGCTCAACCCTACAGCAATATTATGTTTTTTAAAAATAATTAAGAGCACTGCAAAACTGAAGAGTAATCTTTGTATTTTACAACACAAACTATGTAATATAATTAGATAATTGAAATTGATAACAGAACATGTTAATTATTAATTAATGCCTATGCAGCTACTTTGCTGTTGGGTAGGCAAGGGTGTTCTGGAGAAATCAAAAAGCAAAAACCCTTCATGTGGGTTCCCACTAGCCCTGCTTTCTCATAAAGAAGTCAGAAGTGCTTGGAATTATGAGGCTGAGGCCCAGATTTACACAGAATTTTGAATCAGTCTCATTTACTTCCTGAGAACTTAAATATGTACTGAGTGTTACAGGCAGACTGCATTTAAGGGAGACAAGCCTTTCTTTCTTTGATCAGTTTGTCCTTACTGTTCCTAAAATCAAATAAAAGAACAAAATTAGTGCAGACAGGTGTTTGAAATGTTCTGTGAGGCATACAGAACATAGTGGGAAGCTACTGGAAATTAAACACCTAATGCTAAGGGAACAAAGAGCAAACACAGCCTAAAACAGTTCATTGCCATTAGGAATCAAAACTTCATAAGAAAAATCAAGACCACTATTTGATATATATCAGGTACCATTGGGTATCAGATACAATATCAGACATGATATTAAATAGAATTTTTTATATATGTGAAATTTTTTATGTTCCAATTTTAAACATTTTACATCACTAGAAGAAGATGTAAAAAATAGATCAGTCCAGTTGTGTTAATATTTTTCTCCTCCCAAAAAACTTGCTTTGCCAAGATGGAGAAATTTAAGTCTTTCAGTAAAACAAAAACTGTAGAGATATTTGGGTTCCTAAGTCTATTGTTAAGGAGAAGCACTCAGTATGACCTCTTGGGAAGTTCATTCAATTTTATTTCATGAAGGAGCCAGTGGTTTGTGTCAGTGGTATAGGTATACATCCTAGTCAGAGAAAAGGAAGGGACATCTCTCCTAGCTGCCACTCTTCAAGAAAATTCATCAATATACATTCCATTCCTTGACTCTATTTCTAATTTCTTTTTGGTGATTTAATGACAGCAACTCTTCACGTCCTTTTAAAAATGGTACTAAAAATATTATACGTGTCAGGATGACATGCATTCTGGAAACTGGTTCACATATGTTCCAGATAATGCCAACAGAAGTGAAGATTGGAGTCTTTTTCCCCTTTGGATTAAAAAAATGTTCCTAAATTGCATGCACTAGTTTAAGATTGAGCCTTCAATCCAATATTGAACTGGCTTTTTTCTCCCTTCAAAGTTACCATCTCAAGTCATATACTAGGGGAAAATTTAAATGCATATTTTGTGAGATTTTTCTTTTGGTTTGATATCTCCATATTTTCTCTTGAAAAAAAAAGAATTTATTTTGGAATATTTTTAAATGTTATTAAGGTCTGTATATAATGTAATCATCTGATGTGTTTCTAGTGCAGTAGCTTACTCTACTTTTGTAATTTCTATCATATAAAGGCAATGATACTCCAGACATAGAATCTGAATTTGATTATTGTTCTGTAGAAATGCATTCACACAAATGCAGAATAAATGAAACAGAAATATAACTAACACACATATTTTTAAATTGTTGTCAAAGTAAATTAAAGAGAGAGAGAGAAAGAAAAAAAAAAGATACCTGAACCTGCAAATATTCCATCAATCAAGCACCATTGTTCCTATATGCTTTCCATAAATAATATATCATTACTGAAGTATGTATAGTCAGTGTCATTAATTATATTGGGAAATCACTAATCTATGAGCAAACACCATGCAGTAATATTTTCCTACAATAAATATTAATGTATGTGTATTTAAAACAATATGTGCATGGATATACATGCACACACACATACAGGCTGGTGCTATGATATCTGTTTAATTTTTATTCACTTTTTGCTAATATTCAGAGAGATATTACATGTTGTCCTCACTGAGAGGTATGTTGTCCTTCCTTCATGCTAAGAGGAGGAATTTTCTGATTTTGATACCTTCTTTTATCCTTGCTTATTTCTTAATATATTATAGATTGAAGTAGATTATAGTTTAGTAAAGCAGAGGAAAAATGGGATAATTGTTATTAATTTATTTTGGAAGATTTTCTGGCCTGTATCTGGTATAAGTGAGCTGCAACCTTTATGAAGATTTATTATGAAGAAAAAAATTAGACAGAAACCCATACTCCAAACCACTGTCCTTCCATGTTGTATTTATATTTTGTTAAAGCAAACCTGTTCCAAAACAGAACAGCACATTAGGAAAACAAATTTCTTCCTAAGAAGAGCTCAGTTGCTCATCTGTCTCTATAATGTTCAATATATTTCTAAAAATAGTGGATGTATTATTGTGACACTTGATATTCAAAGATTGGCTCATAATTTGTATCATCCATTGGAGAAATGCACTAGGAAGACCAGAGGCAGATCCTCCACATCTGATTTACAATAGGCAAATATAAACATATTTTTGTTAGATCTTCTTCCAACATAGGCATTTCATGTGGGGAAAATAATTTAGGTTATATTACAGGCAGCAAGTTTGTGTGCCACTCCAGGTGTTTTCATGATTATTAGAAAAATATGTATATATATACTTTCAGTTGTATAAAAAATTTATTTTCATTTTTATATGCTAATGAATGCTCAGTTTGGAAAGCAAACAGCTTGGTAATGAAAATCAGAACAGTGTTCTTTTTGGGAATTTAATAAGCTACTGGAAAGATAATTCCCTAAGTGATTATTTTTGAAGACTTTCCACAAAATAATACTCATCATACTAAAGCATTGACAGAATGGTTTAAAATGAAGAAAAATTAGATGAGTTTAAAAAATCTTTTGGAAGTTTAAACCTCAGTAGAATTCTGGAGCAGAGGCTACGGCTTTTAATTTCCTAGTTATACCTGCTGCAAAAGGAGAAAAGTAAAATTAACTTCTGTTCTTTGCAGGATAAAATGTTAAATCAGCATTATTTGTTATGAAGGAAATATGATTTCTCAGGCTTAATATTTAGCAGATATGGCTGTATTAGATTAACTGTTAATATTCTGAAAAATTAGATAAATAAAACACTATTGCAGAACTGCAATCTGTATAAGTTTTGCTTTGGTAAAGCCACTGAATTTGTAATTTTGATGAGGTGTGTTTCTATTTTTTTCAGTGTATGTGTCATGTCATTGGCAAAACTTGAGATGCATGTTTCAAACACATTGTAAGTTACATTGTAATCACTCTTATTTTATCTCTGACGACTATTACTATCCTTTATATTTTAGTGTAATTTTTTCAAATCGCTTGATATTAAAGGATAACATGAATTCCACATTAAATTTGTTACAAAGGATTCTGGGCACATTTAAGCATATACATAAACTACCCATCTGGCAGCTAAAAAACCATCTTTATTGTTACTGACTGACTAATTAATTGTAATCCACAGTAGAGTCAGGACACTGCTCTCCTACACATACACAGACGTATCAATGGTCATCAAAATGTTTCAGTAGATAAATTTGCCTACTGTCACTTGTATTGTTGGGGAGACAATGGTGATTAAGATGATGTTGATGGGTGACTTCAACAGAGTGAGAGAGCATGTCTTGCCACCAAACCAGAAAGGCTGCATTAATGGAAAAGTAAGGTTTTGATAAAATCCATTAGTGTCAAAGCCTCCAGGAGAGTAAAGCATGTCTGTGTTGATAAAAAGACCTTTCATGCCAGTCAGAATCAGTAAGTCTTCCTGGGTGGATTCACATTTATACCTAATGGTGTGTAGCTTAACCATATGTGACATCAGCCTCTTTAGCCCAGAAGTAGAATGTTCATAAGATGATAATAGTTTAAAATCACATGTCACCAGAATAATTTAACCGACACAATTCAAGTCTATGTAACTTTCCTATATATTTGAAACCTTAAACAATTTTCCAGGTTTTCAGACTTTAAAAGCTTCAATATGCTAGACAAAAACCTTTGAAAACATCAAAACAGAAAAAAAAGCAAATAATAAATAATGAATAATATTCTGTCACACACCCCCAGTAAAAAGATACCTGGTAGTCCAATTTAGATTATATTAGGAATATGTCAAATTAACAGAATGTGATCAACTGTGTTAATGATTTATGATGACATTGGTGTTCATCACATACTTATCTTTATCTTCCATGCCCCAAATCAAATATCTTGTTCTTTCCAAGTCTGATGAAGAATAAGTAAATTTTCAGTTTACAGGGGGCACAGAACAATGAGAAAGAGTTTGTCTAAACTATTGTTTTCTCCAGTGTTGTTGACAGTAGATTTACAGTCACACCGATGACGTGCCATTTTAAATGAAAGGTGAATATGACTGATTTGATTAGGTAACCCCATAGCAATGCATTAGACTGATACATCAGAAAATAATAAACTGATCATGATAGCCTTGACCTGAATCCTCAATAAAAGAAAATTAAGAGTAATTTTTAGATGCTGCTTTAAATATTGCTCTAAAAGCTGATATGCTGACACCTGAGAGAAAATGAAAATGAGGCAAGCAGATGGTCTGGAACTTAAAAAGGCAACATCAGCTGATTCCTGACAGCAGGGAGGTAGAGATTTGGCAGCTTTTACAATCTCCATTCATTCTTATTACGTGGAAGTCTAAGTCCTTCTCTCACCACAGGCTGATATAAGTCAAGGTACTATACTGGCCAGCCAGTGTACACATTTCATGTTTTGTCAGATCACTAGATAGATGAACAGGAATTATACATTTTGCTGAGTGATTATAGGGCATAGAAGGCTGATTTATGCATTTACTCTAATTTACTGACCCATGAAGTTGGTGCTCTGAATGCCTTTTAATAGAAGGATGTGCTGATACAGAGGCAGGAGGTATGGGTTCAGTAGATACAAAGAGCATGGCTGCTAGCCTGGAGCCAAGGCTAAAAGAATCATTCCAATGACTGCTTTGCCCTTCCCTTTCACAGAGATATCTGCTGTGTGTCAAAGTAGCAGCATCTTCTTGAACGTGCATGCCCTCTCTGAAACTTTCTGGTATTTTTCTTCCCTCCATTCTGCTGATTACTGACAGCTCTGTGTTTGCTGCTATGTTTTGTTGTTCTACAATTCTTCCAGGTGATGAATGCTGAAACACAGACTACAGAACCTGCCTTCAACCATAAAGATGACAGAGGAAGACTATGCTGTTTGGATGCAAAATTATATAACTATAGTCCTTAGTTTCCTGCTTTCCATGGGAAGAAAATCATGCCTGGTACTGAAAAACAATATAAAAAATATGATAATTTAGAAATGCTAATTTGTTAAAAGTCAGAGGCTACTGTTATAAGATCTTTGATTGACTAGATGGAGGAATATATTTGTGTTTTTCTCTTAGTTTTTTCAACGTCACAGATTTTATGGGTCCATTAGGGGTGTTCTGTTTTGTAGCATGTGACCTGAACTATCTCCTGCAAGCCCAAACCTGAAGAAAATGAAGCCAGGCATCTGTCTCCTCAAATAAGTTAGCCAGAGATAAAGAAAAGGCCAGCAAGTCTCCTACCCTGCTACTTTGAACATTTCTTTTATATTTTCCTGTTTATGTCTACTGTTGCTTACCCAGTCGATGAATCAGATATTTTATTTTTATTTCTGCCTCTAAATTAAGCTTTTTCACACACAGAAAATTCCAATTTTACTTGAAACACTCAAGAAACAACAAAAGATTATGAAGCCACATTGAAGTTTCATTGATTTCCACTGAAATCATCACAAAAATAAAGTTTCATTTCCTTTTATTTTGTTTTATATAAACTTAATCATATTGTGGGTTCTTTTTTCTTTTTTCTTTTGTTTTGAGTATAATGTCTCTGAAATTGTATTTGAAATCTCTCTTTTGGTTTAATATACATTTTACAGTGTCTATAACTGCCATATTCTCCTTTCTGCTGCATATATTCTTCCAGCAGATTTTGTTTCTGTTGTTTTCTTTTTCAGTTTTTCATTTTTTTTTTAAAGCACACTAACATTGCCACTGAAAGAGATTTATTATAAAATGACAGTAGTAATAGAGAAGTAGAGTTACAGTTTAGCTTATTTAAAAGTTTCAAGGCCAGACAATTAAAGTGGACAAGTAAAATATAAATGATTTGCACATTTTGGACTATTAAACCACAAAGTTCTTTAGACTGTTCTAATGACAAGTGTAGGTTTATTAGCAGTGATCTGTTCTTTTTGCCATCCAGAAACAGGGAAGCTATGTTGTTTGAAAAATTTGTTCTGATAGTTTCCAGACTAGCATGCAATTCCCTTTAAATGAAGTCTTAAAGTAAATTTATATTGTTTACAGATACTTCTCTCAGTTTACTGGTTAAAGTAAATATGAATATAGAGTTAATGCTAACATGCATCAACAAATACACCCCCATTTTAATTGCAAAATAAACAATTATTCCCTAGGAAGGACTCCCTTTGCTTTGGAAGGGATGAATTTGCCCAGCTTCCTCCCTATTTCCATGTTAAATGACACCCCTCAACACTGTAAATCCAGCTGTTCTGCAGATGCTTTGTCTGTTAACTTGCTTTGATTCTTTGTACATTGATCTTTTGTTGTAACTGTGATGGTGCTTGCTGAGTCCTGACACTCTTCACACATCTGCTCCTGATCCTCTTCTCACCTCCTGCTTTTTGAACAGAGGAATTATATAGGATTTCTTGAGGACTTGTTCCTCAGCTCCTCCTACGTGGTAACTTAAATATCCCTGTGTTTTGATTTACTAGGTTTTATACTATGACATCATGGCATATTAGATGGCTGTAAAGTGTATCTCCAGAGATGTGTTCAGCATAGCCACACTAACAGGAAACAGGTTTCATCTAAAAATATCTGTGATTTTCCTGATCTGTCCAGTTTCTCTCAACAGCATAATTATGGAAAGCAGTGGTAAAACAGGGTGGACAGGGCATTAACAGGGTTGCATTAGGAGTTCAGGGTGTGAATGTGTTATGAAATCTGAGCCATTGCTCATATCTGAGAACAGCTTGTGTGTATAATCAGCCCCTTGGGTAAACTAAACACTCCCCACCCTCTTGTGCAGAAGGACAACTTTGAATAATCTGAAGTTACCATAAATATTGATTTGAGCTGGCAATGAAGGCCAAGTCACAAAGTCCTTAATATATGAAAATTTCTAACTTAAGTGGAAATTTTGCCTGAATTAAAACAGGTGGGCTAGATATAGTTGAGGAATAAATAAGGTGCTTTGTGTTCAACAGATAAGAATGAGATGGTGGTCTAACTTGTTCTGCTGAAAATAAAAATAGATTCCCCAAGCTAGTAAACTGCCTCTAAGCAAAACAAAAGCTTATACAAGAGAAACATGAGTATGTATAAAACAAAAATAGGGTGCCTTCCCATCTGTTAACATCTTTCTATTTTCCCTATTTTAAACTGTTTTTTATTGTGTCACTAATAAATTACTTTTTGTTTTGACAAACCATAATATTCATTATACAGTATGGTTAAAAGTACTAACCTTAAATTGCTATTAAGGCAAAAGTTCATTTTGTAAAGGTTTTCAGAATTCATAAATTTAGGGAGAATTCTGAATGAGAAAAGTTTCTGAAAAATAGCCCCTTATTAAAGCCTAATACAAAAGAATTTGATTTACAAATATATATATATTGTGGGGCAATCAAAATGCTTTTCTTCAGTTTCAGCTTTTTGGTTTGCTATTGTAGTGAAATATAATGCAAAATTTTTTAAAAAGAATCGGGGAAAACAAATTTTGTTTCCAGAAAGGTTCAAATTAAAAGCTTTTTTTGGATCAATAGGAGAAATTAAAAACAACAAAAGCAAAAAAATCATGAAAGCAATTCCTTATATTAATGTCATGTAACTTTGTCAATTATAGGTAGAAGTGTGATTCTCCTCAATGACCATATCTACTTCTGACAGCTGTTAGTAGAAATCCTTCTCCAAATATTTCTCTGAATAAAAGCTATAAAATTTTTGTAAATTAGCTGGATTCAGAAAACCATATGTGGGACTATGATATGTAGCAGTCATTAATATTTAAGAAAACCTTCTGTAATTGTAATTGACATAGCAGTTAAATTCTGATTAAAATTAGTGTATAATAAGTTTCTGGCAACTTTGTTATCAATGGATCATTTTTCCAGCTAAAAAAGAACTACGAAGTGTTCACATCATAGCTTTAGTATCATCATGCATGCTAATATTATGATTCCCATATTAAAATATTTACCCAAAAAGGGAGCACGTCCTTTATCATCCATTTATCATGTCCTCTTTGTATTCAGTCAACACCAATTTCAGTACAATTTACTTAAACTTGCAGGGCTTCTATTTGGGTAAACTTACCCACATGAATAATTTTGAAATTATCATAAACAGTAGGTATTTAAATTTGTGTCTTCTAAAGAAAAAGATTTTTAAAAGCAGGAAACTCAAATTATAACCCAGTATGTTCCCAATTTCTGTCAGTTTAATTTATTCCAGTGTAAAACAATGAAATTATGTGAAGATATTTCCATCTGTAATGGACTTTTAACTGTACCACTTACAGGGCTCCATCTTCAATTATCAATGAGATTCTTTACTCTCAGAATCTGAAACACCCAAGTAGCTCAGGAGATGGCCTTTCCCTGGGACAGAAAACACAGCTGGCACCATAAACAAACTGACAGCCCTTCCTCTGACAAAGGAGAGGAGTTGCATTTTAATCATTGCATGGTGATTGCAGACCAGCTCTGGACAAAAAGGGATATTGACTTTTTGACTACTTGGCATGACTTTGAAATGCTACCCCTTTGGTTCTGAAAGTGTCTCCAGGTATATGTGAGGAGATCAAAATGTCTTCTGAACTCATTAGCCCTAAAGGGCACATTCTGAAGGATGTCTGAGAGTGACATTTCAAAGGCAGAACTGATCTCACTTGTTCTTCTTTCCTAAAATAACTATGTATGTAAAATCATGCAGGAAGTCTGTAGACTTATCTCTTTAAGCGTATTTGTCTTGGTTCTTACTTCATTTTTTTCCTATGAGAATTAATTATATTCATAGATCTACAAGAGCTACTTTCCATTATAATTTTGGACAATAATAAAAATTCTCTGTCTAAACAAAGGGAAGTTTTTGGCAGCCTGCCAGTCAAACTCCCAGTACTACACATTTTCCATATATTTTTTGTTATTTTTTCCATCACCATAGCTACATGCATTAAATTTTTCACACCTGCAAATGACAAAAAGCCAACTTTCTAATTATTTTGACATCCATATCTTTGGGAAAAGCCTAGGCCAAAAGTCTGCCATTGACCCCATCTCTACATTGTTTAAGTCAAGTGAGCAGATATTTATGTGTCTAGTTAAACTGTGCTCTAAGATTTTTGAAGTTTCTTGATTACAGAAAACACAAGTTAAAGAAAACAATTGTTTGTTATGTATATGCAAATATTTATAGGTAAATAATTTTATTTTATAGTATGTTAAGTATTTTATAGTATCTCAAGGCATAAAACTTTTTAATGCCGCTAAATATCTTGCAACTCTGCAGAAGTCTTAAATTACTTGCTAGCCAAAATGTTTATCATCTCATTTCAAATGTTAAGGGCAGTAATATATAAATTTTGATAACTTACAATGTAGGACTTCATTTAACTAATGATGCACAGACTGAAGTCTAACCATCTTTTCAGTAACTCACATGAAGATCAAGTTTTCCACACAGACTTCATGGAAGAATATTTCAAGACTATTATATAAGTTAAACATTTAATTTATTGAATTATCACATATTTTCTTGTCACATAGTTATTTTCTACCCACTGTCCCTATTTTTTCCATACATTTTTATTAAAAATTGGAACATATCAGCAAGAATAGAGAAAGAAAATAAACAATTTAAGACAAGTTTGAAAAAAAACCCCAAAATAACAAACCAACCAACCAACCAAAAAGCCCCAAACCAAATCAAAACTGAACATATTAAAAATATTTTCAGTCACTTCAGAACAGTTTCTCTAAATTATAAATGGTCTGGCTTTTTTAAAGGAATGGTTTTCTCAAATTTCCCAGTATTCAACCTCTTCTAGACTACTATTTTACATTCGAGTCCCCTAGAGAATATGAAGCACTAAAAGAGATCTTGTTAGAGCTGCTCTTTGGTTCTAAGGCATATGTTTTACTAACTGTATAACAGGATGAAGCAAAAATGGAAAAAAATATTTGATTCCCATCAGACTAGATTTCAGAAAGCTAGGTCTGGTATATTTACTTTGTCTGACCACTTGGATGACCTCCTTCAAGCTGCCTAGAGAGTATTTTTAACTGTCTGTGAAAGACATAATGTGGGGAGAGACAGAAAAGAGAACCTCCAGGGTCTCAATCAAACCTCTTAACTGTAACTGAGTTTTTTTCCTGAAGTGAAAAGATTTTTTTACAGTAAACTTAGAGATTCTCTTATAAGACAGAGGGCTTGTGGAATCTGGGAAGGGGAATGCAGCAATGAGCAAAACAGCTCCTTTTGAGAGTCCTTTTCAGGGCTAATAATTTTCAGTCTTAGATTATTCAGGAGGATACCTCAGAGCATCTCACTGAAAAAATAGCTTTTTAAAAGGGTCAAGGTTGTATAACAGTATGCAGACTGGTTGTGAGCAATTCAATAATTTAATTGCACCACCAAAATCACATTTATGACTAAATCTAATTAAAATAAAAATGACTAGTAGCTAGAGATGATTTGGAAGTGTATGTAATGTTATAGTTTTGATACTGATTGAAAATTTTGAAAACCTGGTGGTCTTGCTTCTGATGTTGGTCATTCTCATTGTGCTTTTGATGACACAAGAGAGCAGTTCAGGGGTGTGACTAATAAACTTTGTGCTGTGTGGGGAAGGTCATATTGGGGCTTACATTAAAAATAACTTAGAAAAAACTCTTGGGGAGGAAACACATCCTTATCCATTCCTAGTAGCATACAATGTGCTCTGTGCTCATTTATATTGTCATAAGATGATAACAAGTTACCCACTTTGGCAAGACAGATTATAGCTGGAGAAACAAAAGATATAATTATATAACAAGTATATAGTTTATTCCTTCTGCACTACATTTCCTACCACTTTAATCTTCTATGGTAGCTGTTGATTTTCTAAATTATTTCAGATCAGCATACCTCTGCAAAATAAATATCATCAGGGAAATTTCCTTGTGACCAAATAAATAAACACGCTCAAGATAGATATGGGACAGTGCTTCTTCTTTTTGTCTTTCAAGACAAAACTTAATGTTAGGAAATCAAGTGCCCAAACTTTTGTGACAAGTAGTCAACTGGCTAAAACCCAAGAAAAAAAAACAAATATCATGAAATTCT
The DNA here is from genome assembly GCA_034336665.1 of Luscinia megarhynchos. Lineage (NCBI taxonomy): Eukaryota > Metazoa > Chordata > Aves > Passeriformes > Muscicapidae > Luscinia > Luscinia megarhynchos. Next base: position 31,741,896 of record CM067564.1, read on the forward strand.
TTAATCCCATTTTTCTCCCTTTTTTCCTTTTTCCTTTTTGCCTTTTTTTTTTTAACAATCTGATGATTGTCTTTTCTTTCCAATTTTCTTTTGGTTTCAGTTGAGCAAAGTCTGCTTGTCTATCTTGACAAATATCCCAGAAGAAAGGGGGTAATTGCTTCACTTAGTAATGGATGCCCAGCTGAAGTGATGTAGATCAGTGGCATTACGAAATGGGGCTGATAAAAACATTAAAAGGCTTTGAAAGAGTATCCTGGAAAAAATAGGAAAGCTTCCTTGTTTTAAATACTATGTACTTGAAAAAATACTGAAGAATACTGATCTGAAGAAGCAGAGCAAAGCTTTGGCATTTTGAGACATTCAATACAATTTCTCTGTACTTTTGTACTGTATGAGTGAGAACACTCCTTTTGTAGTAGGGTCATTTTACTGATGTTTTGATCACAGCAGATAAACTGTGTTTTTCTATACAGAACTTAACATATGCTAGATCTTTGTGTGATTATTCTCTATTCCTTGCAGAAAGAAATAAGTGGTATGAGTAAATGTAACATTAACAATATTTAAGAAAATAATATTGAGTATTTTCATAGCGTTTTTTGTTCTTGAGCATGTACTTCAAAAAAAGATTGTTCCCCTGTCATGTTTTAACATTTCTTCTTCCACATGGAAATCTAAAAAACATAGAAATTCCGGTTGTGTGGTTGATTTTTTTCTTGTTTTAGTTTATTATATTTGCAATTTTTTCCATTTGGAGAGTAAAATTCACTTTATATTTAGAAGGTTCTAGATTTTATGAGCCAGTGAGTTTTATAGGTATTATTTCAAACGTTTCCTTTCTCAGCATTTAAAGACACATCCCAATGGAAATCCCTCCTTTGCAATTAGCTTCCCTGACTGCACTGATGCAATTTATTATCTGTTTATTTTATATCATTTTTTCTAAGGAGCAAATTTTGCCCTTGGATGCACAAATGTGGCTTTCATTAATTTAATGAAAATTGCATGTTCATCCAAGGGTCAAATCTTTCCTTAAAAGTGAGATTTATCTTCAAATTAGCTACTCTGAGAGCCCTGGCTAGGACTTCTGCATTAATCAATTTTATTAAGAAAAGATGAACTGAACTGGAATTCTTTTTAAACCCTACTTGTTAAAATGTGCGGAGATGAGATTTAGATACCAGCAGCAGTCTAACTCTATAAACATTTTCTCTGGTGTAAATCTGGCTTATTTCCAATGATTCTTTCTGATACTTTGGCTCTAATGATATTTAGGTTGACTGTCCTAGAAAACAATTATCTTGTGCCTTTGCAAAATCCTTTTGAAGTTAATGAGAATCCATGTGCATAAAATTCCCTGTGCAAGATTAGATCCTGAATAACCAAGAAATTTGGATAAGTATCAAAGACAGTAAAGAAAAGAAAATTTAAAAAATCTTCTCTAGACATTTAAGTTTCCTTTATGTTTCCTGAAGGAGACATATAACTCCTCATTTGTGAGCTGTAACATGTGACTACTTGGTAGGTTTGGGTGGATACGTGACTATATTTAAATAAATATTGCATATATTTATGAGTCAATTCTGCCTATTGAACTGGTTAACTCTGCTGAATTATGGTTCCTTTAGTTAAAAGAGTAATGATTACTTTAGGAATGGAGCTTATTTTGCAGATTATGTACAGCAAGATATGCTATTATCAATAATGATCAGAGCAGTTAATTCTGAGCTTATTCAATTACTGTGCTAAAATAAAAATTACCTCCAAATTGTCAAAGTAACCAGATGGTTCACATTTAGAAATACTTCCATAAGCATTACTGTGTCTTTTAAATGAAGACTTTCTTAAAATCTTTTTCTCTTATGCAGACAGCTTAAACTATTTTTTATTCTTTCCTGGAATAGTAACACATCATTATGTACAGGCATACAGAAATTACAAGGAGTTGAGAGGTGGGTCACTTTTTATAGGTATCTTACTTGGAAAATTAAATAGTAGTCTTCTGTTTCTGTCCTTCAGTACATAATTTACTTATAGCTTGTTTAAAACAACTTGTACACCCATGTTTATTTTTCACTTCATAAAAATGTAACTGACAGCTAAATTTTAAAGAGTGCATATTATTCCCCCTTTCAACATAAGTTTACTTCATTTCCCAGTGTTTCTGTGTTTCAAATATTTGGCCTATAGGGAGCACTAGATTTGGTGGTCAGAATACAAGTTTATTTACTGCCAAGTGCTCAGCAGAGACAGGCAGATCCAGTCTTCATCCCACCTTGGATCCTGAGCTGCATCTGAAGCTATACCAACAGATACTCTGGATATATTCGTGTCAAAAGCATAGTTTAAGTAACCAGGAAAATTAAAGACTTGCTCTTTTATACATTTGACCATTATTAGATCCTCATCATTCTATTAAATGATGAACTATAAATTAAATGCAAAAAATATTTTGTTTCATCTTAAATATAGTGGAGGCTTTTTTCCTCTATTGAGCACATGCTAGGTTCTGCAAAAGAAATTGAAATCTTTATCCTTAAAACACAATTTTTAATCACATAATTTCAGTGGATATAAACACATTTGCATAGTTACTGAAGCATATAGTTAATATTCTTGGGCTCATAATCATTTAGCAGAAAGGTCCAACTCCCACAGCCTTCAGATTAACAGAATACTGATTACTAAGGTTAATGACTATGAAGCAGAAATGCAATTTTGAGAAAAATAACAATTTTTAAGGAGGATAAGACAGCTTTTATATTGGTTTTTGTTAGGTTTTTCCCCCTTCTATCTTTAGTTCTGAATTGAGTGAACCTTAAATAAAAATATTTTTGAGAATTCTATGGCCTAAAAAATGCTGGTTTAAAAAGTTAATCTCATTTCCCTCTTCTGTCTGTTGCTACATAGTAATCATAGACCAAACTCTTCTCTTGAAGAATAGACTCCTTGGTTAGCCTGTATATTGTGTGACAGAGAAGTCCTTCTTTTTTCTGATAGAATGGTCTGTGGTGTTTTGGGAATAATACAGCTGTAGGTATAGGAAAGAAATACTATCCAATATGGGATCAGTTTTATAAATTATGAAGAAAGCACTCAGTAACAAAAACTGCATTCCCATGAAGAAATCTACCCCAGCAAAGAGACTGAGTTTAATGGGAGTGACTAAAAACCAGTCCAGTTGTATAATATTCTTTCTATATTTTTTATATTCTGTCATTGGAATAATTTCCATTGGAAACAAAAAAACAACGAAAAAATATTGCTGCAGTATGAACTTTCATTCCATTTCAGGACTATTTCAGTATGTGTTGATGTACTCAGTGTCCCACAAACCTGCAAATTCACACTTTCTGATTATCTCTGGCAACTGAGAAGACAATCAAAAATAATCTTTTACAGACTTGTTACAGAGCTATTATATTTGAAGGAGGATTATTTATCTCAGATGGTGGGGTGTCAGTGGATCAGAAATAATGACAGCTAAATGTGGATGCCTGCACAGATGTATCTGTGACTGAGCCAGGTTCTTAAGCTCTCGCTGTTCACTGATCTCAGAGATATTTGATGTCATTTCAGATGCTCACAGGGTCAATTAATTCTCCACATGGGATTATATGTGGCAGAAGACCCACAGGAGAACAGAAGTGGCCCTAGAGCCTGAATGGTGGCATCAGAATTGCACTATTTTTGATAGAGTGACTCGTACACCTACTGACTTCCACAGGGTAAATTCAAGGGCAGTATGTCCAGCAGAGGATAGCAACAGATTAGGCAGGGATGTACTCTCCAAAACCTGTAATACTAAACTAGACAATTACAGGGGCATGGGAGAGCAATGGACTTCAAACAAAAAGCAGCCAGACTTCCATGCTACAGGATGTGTCACACTCCCCTATGAGCCTGCATGAGTACTCCCACCGAGGCCAGAGCACTGCCATAAGTGGATCATTGGTACAAGCCTGCAGGAAGTTTCTTTTATCAGTGGAGTCATTCTGCAGGGTCTGTCAACTTCACTAACTAAATCTTTCTTGAATATAAGAGAAGGGTACTTAGTTCACATATAGCTCATGTTCACATGGGAACGAATGGCTCTAGATCTGAAGTGAATGCCACAGTCCATGGCGTGTCTTGGAAGAATAGAAATAGAACACGCCCCTGCTTTTCCTAAATGGAATTTCTCCATTTGCAGAGAATTTTAAAGATTTTCTTTAGAGACATTTCTTGGACAATGTGTCCAAACATCATTCCTATGGACAGGCTCTAACTGAAAAGTAGTCCATGAGGTGTTTTAGCAGAGGCAGTTGATTTTTGATGTTACTGTGTGTTAGAATGGATTTAATTGCTTTCCCTTCATCTCTCTCTCTCTTTATAACAACCAAATAATCTCATGCTGTCCTCTGTTCACAAATGTTATTGCCTAATCATGTTAAGGTTTTTTAATGCTACTATAATAATACAAGCAGAAATTGTATTTGCCCTTTCAGAGGTGTATTTTAGGAAATGAACCTGAGGTATCTTTTTTCTACAACTATGTGATTCTAACCCTTAATTCCCAGTGATAATGCTTACAGAAAATTTCCTGGCACATTTGAGATTCATTTGTCTCAGAACTCATTTTTATTTAATTTTGACCTGTAGTTTTTATTCCATGAAGTCATGTAGTCAAAGACATTCATTCTGCTTTCTCTTCTGAATTCTCTCTGGTACTTTAATAATTTTTAGCCTTATTATAATGTAATTCACATGTATATTTTATTGGACAGGGACTTGAAAGTCAGATCCCTATGTTAATTTTCTCTTTAAGGAGAAATTAGATGTTAGCTATTTTCTTTAATAAAAATACTGTGTAGAAAGCCTGGTGTTATACAGCCAATGTGCAGGATACATAAGCATTTGAAAAATTGAGAAGAAAATTAAACAGAAAGTATATTTTAAAAGTTCCAAAAGAGTTCACTTCTGGGTCAGAATAGGTATAAATCACTGCTCTGGAGTTTGAGGTTTCTGTATAATAGGAAACTGCAAAAAAGTTAGACTTCTATTGTTAGATACAAATCCATGATATAATAACATCATGATTGCTAAAAATCTAATACAGCAAATATTTCCAGCCAAATTCAGCAAATTTCCATCTGATTTCTGCATTGTAGAAGCTCCTGTTAAATTTAGAGTGTTGATGGGTTTCAGAGGTGGAGTGAGTTTGTCCATCCCTTGCCAGTTTCCACAATGTGAGAGTCTGAGTTTTATTTAATCTGTCTAGTAGCTATCACAAATCAGAATAAATGGACAGGCACAGAATCCATCTATCATCTTTTCTCCATACTTTAATTAGTTAAAGTCTGATTATATTTTGAACAACAAACTGAAACTCTGTATTCTATAAATGTGTTGGAAATTATTGGCTTGATCACTTACCTACAATTCTGTTTTTTTGGCCTAAATTAACTGATTTGTTCTTTTTTATCTACCTAATATAATTCCTTAAGTAGATTGCATTAATGACATATATGATCATTACCTTAATAACTTGGAGACAGTGAAGGAGTATCTGAATTATTGTTCAATTTTTCTAAGGTTTAAAATAGAGCTTACTGGTGCTCACACGAATAATTTACTACAAATGCAGCAAAATAAGTAGTGGGATCTATTATTTTCATGCTGCTGCAGAAAATAAAATATTTTTACTATGCTCAGAGTTTAAATGTTACACTAAGGGTCCATTGGCAGAAAAAAAAAAGATCCCTAAAGAATTTTTTCTCTTCCTCTTTCTCTGAAAGACTATATTTATTTCATATTTGTATCTTTTTATCTAGAGCAAACACGTAGAATTTAGTTTGAAAATTATTACTAAAGGGCCATATTTTCATTAGCACAAGAATGTTATTGTTAAATATATTTTTGTTTTAAGGAAAAAGAGATAGATGTGGATTGAAGATCAGGCAGAATAAAAGTCACATCTAGACAAGTCCTGAATCTGTGAATGTTCATAGAATTTTCTTTTTTTTTTTGCAGTTTAAATTTCTAAAGAACTTCAAACTAACTTCCTGACAAGAAAGACTGAAAGCTGCAACTTCATTCCCAATTTATTGTTCTAAACACAACATTGATTCTTCAGAACTGACTTTGCTCACTGCTGTCTTCTCAGACCTGTATTCTTCCTTGTTTACTGCACACCCAGATTTATCTAATCTAAGATATTGGGTAAATGATACCACCTACTATGCTCTAAACAGCTTTCCAAAGTAGCAAAGCCTCTATGAATCCAAACCTTAGAAATAATAATGGGACTCTTAAAGATATTCTATGAATTGGTTGTAACATATTTTCCTCTTTTAAATTTCTTAGCTTTAGAAACTCAGAATAACACTCAAAATCTAAGAGTCTAAGAAATACATAGAGTTGACATGTTTGTCTAATTTTATATAACTTGCATTGACACTCAAAATTGTTCATTAAATATCCATTTCACTGCTACAATTCCTTCAGTAAAGAGCTATTAAAAACTAAAATTAGTGCAGTTTAATTTTCATCTATAACTTACTGGAAAAAGGATATATTACTTCAAAAAAAGAGCATCAGGAAAGACAGAAAATTTCATATTGATTTATTTTTCACCCCTTTAAGTAGCATTCAGGGGTTTTTAGTTTCTTTTTTTTTTTTTTTTTTGGTTTTTTTTTAGTTTGGTTTGGTTTGGTTTGGTTTTTTTTGTTTGTTTTTTTTTGTGAGTGTGTGCATGAGTTTTTGGATTGCTGTTCCCTGTCATTATTTATTGGCAGCCAAGGTAAGGAATTCATATATATCTCTCTGTATTCTTGTAAGGTCACCATTCACTCCAGTGTCACAATGAAAAATAAGCCCAGAAACCATCCTGCAGTTCTTCTGATTTATATTGATGCATTTCTATTTCTACTACAGCAGGTTTTTATGGCAGATACCCTCTGAGAAAATGTCACACTTACTGTGGTATCCTTCAGTACCTGGAATCTCAATACATCAGTCTGGCTCCAGTTATCATCCCAAAATGGTAAATCACCAGCATAAGTTCTTATTCAAGACCCAGAAGAGTGTCACATGTATTGAACTTTTTGGATACATTTAGATGCATCAAAAATGATTAAAGGTGATTAAATTATTTAGATGAATAAAAAATGGGAGTTTATGTGCATCACATAAGGTGATGGACTTTCAGTGGATCATAGTCCCATGATCATGTGAGTTATAATTTCTTTACCTGGTGAGTGCAGAACGAGTTTTTGAATTTTTTCCATCAATGAAACCTGAGTTCAATAGCCTAAAAAAATCAATGACATTTTGCAACTGTCTTTTGATTTGCAGAGAGATTAGATGCTTGTCTGTTTTTTATCACTGACATGACTCAAGTATTTAAGATATGAAATAACTTGTCAGCTGTATGGAGTTACCTCAGAGCATCTGCATGGAGCCAATCTGGTTTTCTGTCTTCTGTTTCTTGGGTCAGCCTGGGATTTTTGTCTGAAGCAGCAGAGCAGCTTCAGAACTGCTGTATGCTACCCCTGGCTGTAACCAGCTTCCAGAGAGAGTGTAGAACTAATGAACTAAATCTCTCTTCTCTAGCTCATGAGTTTTTCATCAATTAGCAAAACAAAGCCCTATCCTACCAAACCTACTCACCACTTGAGTCTCATTAGATGGAAAGAAGTCAAAAAGAGTAGAGTTTTACTACAAGTAATGTGAAAAAAATTTACTGATGATTTGTGGTATTTTTCTGGCATGACATATGAACAGAATGCTTCGACCTCACTCCTCTTGAGGTTTGGCATGCTGATGGAAGCTTGTGTCATGCCTTGAATAGCTATATTCTAGCAAATGACTTTTTTTGGATGAGCTTATGAATACTTGAATAAATATTCATATATCAAGTGTAATTTAAATTTCTCAGATGAAATTTTAAAAAAGGGGCTTGAATTCCTGATAGATATCCACAGAAATATAATATTAATACCAATAAAATTAAATGTTCATTTTTTTCACGGTTAAAAGCACAAATATAAAACTCATCTACAGATTCTTAAAATGACCAAAAAATCTAAATAGTTACAACTAGAACATATGTGTTACCAAGTAACTTAATGTGTAAAGTAACCTTTATTCGATACTCAAGGAGAGGATTTGTAACAATTTGTAAAATGCAAAGGGACTATGAAAATAAATGGGGATATTTGCATAATGTGAAACACTTTGGCGCATCACTGCTGCTGGGAATCATCGATAAAGGAAAAGAAGGGCAATGACTGCTTTTTCCTCTAAAGTGCAAGCTTCTAACCTAGTTGAAATATGGCAAATTTAACAAGGATTAAGGTGAAAATATTGTAAGAAAATACTCTAAGGTCAGGTTCACAATTCTCAAACCGAAAGGGAACAAGCTTGACAACCATTTTAAAACATTTCAGTAGAATACCTTTTTCATAAAATACGTTCATATAATAGACCTACAAATGAACACAGAGCAGTAATTTAATGTTCTGAAACTAGTTATCTCACAGTCACTAAATTCACTAGTCTCAACATGTCACTAAATTCTACTACAATCTGTTATGACTATGACTAAAGCTGCCAACTGAAGGAAAACTATTATCCTATTCTGAAGGATTTACTTTAGTGCAGTGCAATTCAGAGTTAGAAAAAGCACACTTGTTTTATAGTTCAGAAGCTGGTGAGCTGTTTCAGTTGAAATAAGGACAATTCTGCTATTTTTATTCCATTCCTCAAATGAGACAAAGCTTATGTTAGTTTTATATTAATTTGTAGTGACACACGTGCTACTCTTATCCTTCTTCCAGAATGCCTGTATCAAAATAAAACACTGAAAAGTCTTTATTTCCATCTAAGAGACAGAAAACATCCCCAGGGTAGTCTGATTTCAAGACAATCTGATTTCAGTCTGAGTCTATGACATTTTAATCTCTCATTTTAAAGAAAGAAAAACAATACCAAAATTAAACTATGAACTTCCTATTTATTATTAATCTGCCATTATATTTTAATTACTTTTATTAATTCTTTTAACTGCTAGATCTTGCTTAGATCCCACCTGGTGCCTCACTGTCCCTCCTGAGATAGTCTGACTTAGAGCAACCATCCCTTACCAAGTTTACACCTGAACTATTCCATGGTCCAACCATGCCCTGGAAAGCAGTGGATATCTCACAACACTTGAAGAAGTTTTCTGTTTTGTTCCAGGAACAAAAGTAATTTATTGAAAGCCTGGTTTTTACCCCATTGCTGTTACACCACCCGTCCTTGTCAAGTATAGAGCTCCAAAAAGAAAATAAATGTTGAGCAGTCTATGAGAATAACCTTCAGAATTTTCAGGTATTAGTAAATCTGCAATTATATGTCTGCTGTGTGCTGTTTTACACTTACTCCTCATTCAGACATTCCTGCAGGTGCTTCTGAATGTCTCCCCTCACTTCAGAAAGAGGCTGCATTTTCCAAAGTACTCTGTATTCAGAAAGTCTTCTGAGTATAATGAGAATATTGAAGAAAATGTAGGCTGCTGAACACTCGAAGTCAAAATCTATTTAGATTTTTAATCAGATTTTTCAATTCTAGTGGCAACAATTAAAAATAAAACTGTGAGAAGAGTACTTAAATTTTAATTTCTCTTGTGAATAAGCATTATTTCTTCTTAGTGGTGTAATTATTTCTATGTATTATTTAGTCAAGGTCTCAAGCATGCCTGAAGTGTTCCAGGTAAATTACCATTTACAAAATAACAAATGTTGGTTGATTGATTAATTCCAGTTAGACAACATGCCTAAAAATTCCCATACTTAAAGAAATACAGAACAAGTTCCAGCTCCAGGTGTCTGGAGGAATATTTGCTTTTTTCCCCCTTTTTTTTTTTTCTTTTTTCTACTTTTATCAAGAGAAAAAGAATATTAACGATTTTGATTTACGTGTGAATAGGAAACAGACTGTAAAGAAAGTGAGGAAAGTGGCTTTCTCTTTAGTTTAGATTATCAGATCATAAACTTGTAGGTCTCAAGAGCAGAGGATATAAGCACCAACAGTTAAAATCTTATTACTCTGATATTTTTTACAATTTGAACTAATCATTTAATAAAATAACAGCCTTGGAGAGATTGCAAGAAAAAGTAAAATGCCTGTTGTAGGGAGCAAAAACACTAGAAGAGGTCATACAGCTGAAATGTCTGAAAAATAACCAGAAAAAGAAATTTTTCATACGATTTTATTTCATGTCATAGTAACTAGGTTATTTGTTATGATTTGCAAATCAGCTTATATTTTCTTAGAAGAGTAGTAAATTTTTTTTAATGTAAAGAAAACTCTTCCCAAACCTCAATATTTATTTACTGTTAGAATTCAAATAGGAGGCTCATGGGACAAAGCTTCTAACAGTGTCATCCTGTTACTTTATATTATTTACTTTATATTATTTACTTTATATTATTTACTTTTTGCTTTTTCACTTGTTGATTTCTGTCTAAAATATTTATATAATCTCTTTGGAGAGAGACATAATGGAAAACAAATCAAATCTAGCCTTCACATCTAGTTTATCTGGCTTAAGGACCATTTAGATATTTCACCATTCTACATCTTCTATGCCCAGTGCCACATGCACATCTCCCACCCTACCATTGTTAAACCCCACTACCTCCATCAGCAAGAAGACTGTGGATGCAGATCACTTACCAGTAATTTGTTGGATTTATCTCACAATCCTGAGAACTCTTAATCCCACGTCAATGTTTACTCATGTGAGCATTTCTAATGAATCATGGGCAGAGTATACATGTATACCAGATAGTTGCTTAATTATGGCAGGATTAAGGTGTTATGCAAAGATACTCAAACATTTCATACAGGTTTTGGTACTTAAGATGCCACTTTTAATTAAACTTTCTACTTCTGTTTCATTTCTTCCTTTTCCCCTTTTAGCCCCTCTTTCACCACCCAAAATTCTGTTGAACAGCAAAAAGTTCATGGCAAAGAATGATGATGAAACCTGCTGACAGAGAGGCTCATTATGCATCATATTTACCAAAACGTGTGCAATGGTACTACTAAATAGTGAAATTATTCATATATCAACCAGAATAAAATGTCTAGGGAGAATATACAAATGCTGAGTAAGTATGCAAGGATACAAGAACTGATTTTCTCATTTCCTTTTATGACAACATAACCCACGTAGCTGATTAAGAGAAGTTGGTTGATGTAATCTTTTTGGATTTCAGTAAAACTTTCGATAGTCTCTCACAGTATCCTTCTGGAAAAAGTATCAAACACACAGCTGGACAAAGACATCCTGTGAATGGTTAGCAACTGGCTCACAGCTCTGGCACAAAGGGTTACAGTGAAAGGGGTGGCATGGGACTGGGGTCCTGCCATTAGTGGGGTTCCACAGGGTTCATTCTCAACCTTGTGTTCTTCAGCATCTTCAGAAATGGCTTGAAATGCAGGACTGAGAGGGATACCAAGTGAGTTTGCAGATGATACAAAACTGGGAGAAACTGTTCACACCCTGGAAGGAAGGGAGGCCTTGACAAATCAGGGAGATGGGAAATGACCGACCATATGAGATTCAACAAGAGCAAGTACTGGATTCTGCACCTGGGATGGGGCAACCTCGGATGTATGGACAGGCTGGGGAATGAGATGCTGGAGAGCAGTGCCTTGGAAAGGACCCTGGGGGTCCTGGTTGATGGAAAGTTTAACAGAGTCAGCAGTGCCCTGGCAGCCAAGAGGGTGAGCCCTGTCCTGGGATGTATCAGGCACAGCATCACAGCCAGGCAAGGGAGGGGATTGTCCTGCTCTGCTCTGAGCTGGGGCAGCCTCACCTCGAGTGCTGTGTGCGGTTTTGGGTGCCACAATATCAGAAAGATCTTAAACTATTAGAGAGTTTACAGAGGACAGCCATGAAGATGGTGAAAGGCATTGAGGAGAAGCTGTATGAGGAGTGGCTGAGGTCACTTGGTCTGCTCAATCTGGAGAAAAGGAAGCTGAGGAGAGCCCTCATTCCTCTCTACATCTTCCTTGTCAAGGGAAGTGGAAGGGAGTCAGTGATGTGTTCCCTGTGGTGACTAGAGACAGAATCCAGGGGAATGGCCTGAAGTTGTGTCAGGGCAGGTTTAGGTTGGATTATAGGAAAAGATTTTTCACCCAGAGGGTTGGCTGGGCACTGGAGCAGTCTCCCCAAGGAAGTGGTCACAGAACCAATCCTGACAGCGTTCTAGTGTTTGGACTGTGCTTTCAGGCACATGGTGTGATTCTTAGGGATGGTGCTGTTCATGGGAGTTGAACCTGATGATCCTCGTGGGTCACTTCCAACTCTGCATATTCTGTGATTCTGTACAGATGGAGTGAGGGAAAAGTAGTCTCCTATACTGTTTTCTGAGTGTAGATCCCAGTAACCGTGTCTTAGGGTACCTGCAGTATCTTCTGACAAGAAGTGAAGAAAAAAATTATGTGGAGGATCTGCAGTGCTGACTTTGGTGCATTTTGATCCAAAGCCTGTTGGCACTGAAAGAAAGAAATTCATCTTGATGTTAATGATTTGGCGTAGGACTTATATTATCATATACCTCAAGCCAGAAATGGATGAAACCTCTGCATAGCACAGCTCTGAGACCCTAAGAATAAAAATTTTCTCCCTGTCCTCTCTTTCTGATTCTCAAATATCAAGATCAAGCTTTCATGTTCAAAGCAAGAACTTGCCTATGTTTGCCTTCTCTTTATCCAGTTTGACAGGGAATTTCAGGATCGCCTTCCACAGAGAAGATGATGTTCCTGGTATCTATTTCATATTTGAATACAGTTTGAAATTAAAGACTGATGAAATATCTTTAATATTGGTACTTTCAAAAATGTAGTGGTATAACTATAGTCTTCATTACTGTGATTTATGATTCCTGGATTTTATGTCATTTAAAGAAAAAATATGAGCCAAACACATATGTGTGTGTTTTGCAGATATGGATGTTTTTATGACTACATGTATTATTAAAAAGACACTTTGAATTAGATTGTTGAATAGTAAATGGTGCAAATATGAAGAATTATTTTGTAAAAAAATACATTCAAATAAAGCTGTATGATATATACTAGCAGATAGTATTATCCCATCTGATTAATAAAAATTTCCCCATGGCCAGGGTAATTTCAAATTTGTAGTAATTCCAACATCTTTTTTTTTCTGTTTAATTTTCAGAGGCTGCTGAGGTTAGACAGATTTCCTCCTCAGCTGTTTCAGGAAAAAGCAGGAGGGAGGATGAAATTCATGATTTGATATCTTCTTAAACAAAGACAGAAATCTCTCGCAAATGTATTACATACGATTTAGTCTATTTTTCTCTTCAATGCATTAAACTAGCAATCATAAATTTAACAAAATTTAAACTGCAAACTGCAGTTAAATAATCTTAGAGCAAGACACAAAATGAGTTATTTATTTCTGTTTGGTTTATTACCACCACTTGACCTAATTATTTTGACACTTCTACAGTAACACTTAGAAATCAAAATAAATTGATGAAAGATGCAACTTTTTTCCTCCCTTAGGGATAAAAGTAGGAAGTAACATTTTTCTAAAATGGAATCAAAATAAGCTATCTTTAAAAACTGTAATGTGAATATTTTAATTAAAATTTCTTACCACAGATTGAGTGAAGATCTTCTCTGAAAGATGAGAATGAAAATATAGAGCCTTCTAACAAAAAAAAAGAGATTAAACCTAAACTCTACATTTTGATTATTTTTATGCCAGATTTGTGTTATATACACCAAATGAGCTGAGACTACAAAAAAAATGGATAATATGGATTCATGTTCAACTCAGAAAATGTTAATATTAATATTGTTACCAGGAAAAATAAACACAGGTATCTTCCTTCCTTAATTAAGATTATAGACAGGCATGTACTAGTAGAGTGACAGAAAAGGCCTTTTGTTTTACCAGCAACATACTGTCAATTTTTCAGAAAGTGCCAATGGCTCAGAACACTCCAACTCCAATCTTCAAACCAGTTTACAGATATGAACAACTGGGCTGCTGTGATGAAGCCAAGGAAATTATTAGGCAGATGGCATCTTTTTTTAAGAATAAATGTGCATTTACAGACAAATATAGACACAGGGACACCAAATTCTGCAAATTCTGATTTTGCAAAGAAAAAATATATTTTTGGAGATGTTCTGCTTATTTTGTGGGGAAGAGAGAAAACCAGTTACTTAAAACACAGTGCTTCGAGGAAAATTTAAGAGAAAGTGGGTTTTAAAAATTATGGACATTTTCTTTAAAGTTATAGACTTTCTTTCTTCAGGAAAAGACAGATTTAAGAATAGTTTCCTGTTGAGAAAATGAGATAAAAGTATCTTTATTTTTAATATGTATTTGAGTCCCTCTGGTATAATTCTACTACTATTTATTTTTTCAAGATATAAGCTTTGAAGAAGGTTGTTCTCAATTTCCTAAATCAGCCCCTCTCATGTAGCACAGGACTCCCATCACACATCTTATCACCTCAACCATATGGTGAGGCCAAATAGGAATTCTTCAATTTTAAGAAAACAAATGAAAAAAATCAAAAAGAGGAAAATAATGCTGAGCCTTACATGAACCATTGCATTGGCAGATTTGGAATGATGAGAGGTCAGCAATAATAACATTTAAGACCTGTCCTTTCCTCTAGCCAACCGGTGAAGGAACAGCTTGAACAGTGGCAGCAGACCAAAACCACTGAAGCTGGTAAACCCACAAAGATAAGGCTGGCACTGAGTTTTATACCCTTTTGTCTTCACTGGATTACTTCCAGAAGCACATACAAAGGTCTTTCAGATGCTTTTGTCCAAATATATCCATCTCTGAGGACACTGTCACTTTCTTTTCTCCTTACTTTGTTGCATGAAAGGGCAGCACCAGGAGGAAAAGGCCTTGCCAAACAACAGTGTGCAAAATCCTGCCAAGACCTCTAATCTAAGCTTTTAGGATCTCAGTGATTTACCTGCTCTCAAAACCAGCAGGTCAGAACCCCAGACCTTTACCAGTCTCTGCTTCCTCCATGGCTGTCAAGGACCACAATTTCTCTTCCTGTGTGACTGCTATCCATTCATGGCTGAAACTTTAAAAAAAAAGCATTGAATCAGATCACTGCTAGCAAGGTCAGAAATCTCCTGACAGTCAGATAAACTGAGTAATGCAGCTGATTAACTTCAAAAATAAACATTCCCATCTTATTCACAGGCAGCAGAGGGTGATGAACATTTGTCAACAAATTTATTTTCCATAAGAATATTATATATTTGGTGCTTAAGATACTCATTTATTTTGACAAACTTGACTTTGTCTCCTGCAGTTTTTTTCAAGGCAGTGATAAAAAAATCTGCTTAATTCAATCCTGAGAAGTTCTTTAAATGGTATTTTATTTTCACATCCTTGATATGAAGTCACCAAAATTCTTTTTAGTGCAAAAGATAAGGCAAGTCTTGTATGTTTTATGAAAGTTTCTCCAAATCAAATGCAGGTTTTCAAATGATGTCACTTTTATAGAAAAGTGAAAATCTCGAGTACAGCTATGTAATTAGAACAGTGTGGTGGTGTGATTCCCCTCCCCTTCTCCCTAAGATCTTGCATGCCATGACCTTCCCCTTGAATAGGGATGCCTTTCAAGGTTATTCCTTGAGGTTGAGAAATTCCTTGCTGCAGCAGATTTTCAGCTTAAACTGAAGAATCTGATATTTTTTCCCTAGAATTGTTGCAGTGATAAACTATTTTACCTTCATCTAGGTTAAATATAAAGAACTGATCCTTTTCCAAACTGAATCTTCCATTAGGGAAGATTTTATTTCTTTATTTAATTCCACCACCCTCACACCCCCAACTACCCAGTGAAAGTCTGAACGTGTTTCTTATTCAACAGTTACAAAAGTATTTCCACAGAAAAATGCAAAATTTTTCTTTGGACATAATATGTTTTAGAAGACTGAACTAGTCCTGGCAATTTCTACATGGATGAATCTAAGATTTGAGCCTGGGAATTTAATAATTTGAAGAATTTTAAGGTATACATCCTTATAGTAGAATCTCTCCATCATGTCCTTCTAGTTCATACATGATTTCCCTGGGATGAGCAGCATCTGCTGAAGGTGGTTTATTACACAGCAATCCCTCGACTCCCTTCCCATCTTGCTGCATACTATTGATAATTTTCTCATGATCTGCTGCAGCAAAAGCCAAGCAAAAAATATTAATTTATTAAAATCTAATCCAGTAAAACTTTGGATGTAAGTGCTGTCACTTACACAGAGCAAGATGCAAGCTGTTTACAAAGCCATGATGAAATTTCTACCTTTTGGAAATTTCTTTCCACCATTTTTCTTTGAATTTTAAATATTCCATAAATGTATAATCTTTATCAGTACTTGTGTACATGGTAAATGCCACTGTTGTGTTAATTTCTATCTACTTTTATGAACAATTCACCCATTGAGATATGCAGGGTTATTTTAAACAAAAGTCCAGATGAAAGCTGCCGGAATTAGGCGCAAAATGCTGACATAACATTTTAATTTTCTATAGAAAGTTCAAGAAATTTTTTAATACTCATTTGCACAGTTTTTCCATGGCCTAGGCTTTTTAAAATCGGATTTCATTTTTGAAACAAACCATAAACTCTGATGAATACACTCAAAAAACCAACAATGCAAACAACAACAGCAACAACACATTAAAAGATGTGAATCGAACCTTATAATGTTCTTGGAAAAAGTTCAGAGGGAACTCATACAGCTTCTTCATTGGAAATCAATATAGATGCATTATTGCATTTTCCTGCAGATAAGCTGCCAAGTCTCTAACTTACTATGAATACAGAAATCAACACATGAGACAAAGAAAAAAATTGTGGTAGAACCGATGGTTTGTTATTTCATCATTGATCTGTAAATGTAGGATTTCAGAGAAGTAATTTTTAATTTGCACCAGTAATTCAATAAACCTAACATAAATTCATGCCCTTTAATCCTATAAACTACAGAGGAATTAATACAAAAGTTCTTATTTTAGTCATTAAACCTTTACTGCCTTGGATACAACACTTGCGTTGTGTATTATATCAAATTTAGTCCAGTGTATCTTTCAAATAAGTTTTGCAGTATGTTGTGCTTTTAAAGCTCTTCTCATTGCTAAACATTCAAGAAATTATTCTTTACTAAAATACCATGTTAATCAAAAGAGGAGGCACAAAGGATTGTACAAAATCCTTTAGAAATTCTGCAGCAGTCTTGCATGTCTGATGGACTGAATGCTGAGCACAGAATTTGCATAAGACCTGTCAAATTGAATAGGAAAAGCACTCTTTTCTCTTTAATTAGGAGCTAGGCAGTGAAACACCAGCACTACTCAGATCTTACATTCCTTCCCCATTGCTGTCATACCGAATAAGCCTAACAGAAAAATATGTGTATCTAAACAGTTAAAGAATAAGTGTCAACAGATTGCATCAGATAAGGTGTTATCACAGTATTTCTTCCACTCTACAGGGGAAGGAAAAAGACAGCTGCAACCTTACATGTCAGCAAAGCTGCTAAATTCTTTTGTAATTATTTCTGTGAACAAATTACAAGGATAAAGTACTTTAATGTAGCTATTGATGATACCTCTGCTACTTCAGTAAAAAGGCGCTTTCTATCAACAGTGGATGTAGAGAAGATCCTTCTTTTTTTTTCCCAGTTAGAGCCCTCTAATTCTATCATCACTGCAAAATTGTGCAAAGTGTTTTTCACCTAAAATAAGAATTTGCTAAATGTTATACAAAAGCAAGATAGCACAATGATAGTACAATGTTCTCTACCATATGGAAGTAGTATTTATTGCCTAATGTTGACTGCCATCAACTTTCCACTAACCTGAAAAATATGGAGCTGGGCTAAGGACTAAACCTAGAAAATACATAGTGTCTATAGTAGTACATTAAGCAGCAATGGCTACCATTGCCATGCACTGGAATTACTTCACTGATTTAAACTGTTCAAATGGCTCCTGGCATGCCTTTGTCCCCCAAATTGCAGTGTGCCAAACAATCTAAATTGGAAGAGCTGGCCAGTAATTGTGGGGCAGAGACTATTGGAAATAGAAAATTTTATGTGGCTACTGGAAAGAGGAGCTATATGGAGAGCTCCAGTTCTCTGTGTGTCTGCAAAAAACCTATTTTGGTGAGACAGGATTGTTAACTTTATGTCAGCAATAGTCATGCCAGACTTAGTTTGGCTCCTGCAGAGTCACTTGGATTTCTGCTTTACTTTACCCACATTTGGAAGAAGTGACTCATTAAAGCAAGACTCTGGCCTTGCCAGCATGGAGTTTCAGCTGATATGCAGCACTGCACCAGAATGCCATCTGGAAAGGGCCATAATGCTCCTTCTGCCCTAATGGGCACACAAGATCAGTGTGAAAAACTGATTCCCTGGGAGTTGGCTTGGCTATACCACTCAGAGAGTCCAGCTGGGATGAGCCTGTGTTGGAATACCCTGCCACAGCAGGCTTAGACCCAGGACCTCAAGGTGTTTAAGGGACAGTCTTTAAGTGATGCCAGCTTATTCCTTTTTCTTGCTGAAGATCCATGTGTCCCAAAAGCCTTGGAAGCAGTACAGCTGCCCACACACAGCGCTGAACCTCCATTAAACTGGGGGGGTCTGGGCTCTTTCTGGGCATCCAGCTGCTTCATTAAACCATTGAATATGTTTCCCAATTGAATGTTAAGGTATATGAATACATGGGAAAAAAGCCCAAACTTCTGCGCTTTGCTCCCCTGCTTGCTGAATTTAAGGAAGTTTTAACTAACGTGATGAAAATGGGACAATATTATCATTGTCGCATGGTTGCTTAATCAAAGAGACAGTGAGCAGTGGTTAGTGGACTTCTTTTCTTTTCACCTAAGAAGTTCACAGCAGATTCAGAAAGAGATGGTGAAATAACGACTAATATTATATACATAATATTTTTAATTTCTATTGGATAACGCATCAGGAAAACATTAAAGAAGTATTTTATAGGTTTTTTTAGAGAATGTCATGTCACAGTGTCTTAGAATGTCATTGATGCAAAAAATTAAATTTCTTTCTTTAGTGTTAAGAAGAAATTAAATTAATAGATGTTATGACCACATTCAGATCACCAGCAAATATCCTAGATACTGAAAGGTCTGCAAGAGTATACATTTTCTAATTAGAGAAATACAGTTCATAAATTCAATTAGGAATTTAAGAGATGGAGGTTAAGAGAAGTCTATAAGCCCTGAGTATGTATTCAGATGTCCTAAATATAGTGCCTACGTTTTTAAATGGTGATTTGATCACAGAAATGCAAAGGAAAAGAAGTGACCATGTGAATGTGAAAACTTGTCAGCAAATAAATAATTCCAGACCAAGAATGCCCTAACATTAACCAATTTTGGTAGGTACTGTCTGCACCTGTTTCTAGTTATTTGCTACTAAAGTAGTCAGCAATAATTTGCAATTGTTTATAAATCTGATCTGGCATATTGTACATGTTGTTTCTCCTCTCAAAATCATAATAATATTGGTCCTAGCAGTAGGTCTGTCTGACCTGCATGGAGATTTTCAACAAAGGAAGCCAAAGGAATCACCTTTAGGTCGTGATTTATTTTTTTTTTTTCATTCCCTGTCACATTAATAAAACATTTTCCAGGAAAAGAAAAAGAGATTATACTGAAAATAAAAGAGAATACTTTTACTAGCCTCTACATATGCAGAGCAAGATATTTTTGCATATTTATACATTTTGTAATTTAAAATTAGGCTCACTGTAGTCGCCTTACAAGCTCCATGACACTGGGATGCTGGCAAACTGCAGCAGAGTATTCAAATGATCTCTGCACCCTTTTCCCTGCCCTCACAGAGGATTTATGGAGGAGAGTTTCCAAACCAGTGATGTGGAACTGCAAGCATTTGATGCATCTCTGCTGGATTTAGGGCAATGCACAAGAAGTTTCCAGCTGTAGAAGGTGCAAGAAAATACATGGAGAAACTAAGAAACATTAGCAATCATTGGAGGAAGGAAAAAAACACATGCATACTCATTAATCTTATGGACACAGCTGTTTTGCCAGTATTTCCACTGTACATAGAGGAGCTCTGAGCTGTGCACTCACTCTGGATTAAGGACTGTTGTTTGGTCTTTTTTGTTACTGAGTGTCTTTAATTTGAAAAATATATCAGACAAAAAATAAATTCTAAAAAATATTAGTAATTGAAGAAAAAATATTTCCCAGGCTTATTATGTGCATGGAGCCAATACTGTTAATCCTTTCAATTTCACAATGACTTTCATGTCTTTACCAGAGGTTTCCTGAACTTCTTGTCTATATTCTTGAGTGTCTAAGTGAAAGGAAGTATTTTCATTCTTCAGTCTGTATGGCCATAAGAGGCATGTTTGATAGACTTTGCCAAACTTAGTTCATCAGGTTATTTCATTTACCAATTCAAGTACATTTAGGTGGATTTTTTGTGAAGGCTATTTATATTTCAGAATAAAATATATAAATGAAAATCAGTTATCTCATAATGGATTTATTTTGGAATAAAAGGTTGACACAGCACAGGAATCCAGTTTTCTATCGCATATTGTGTAGAATATGGATTGTGAAAGAGCTAGCCAAGGTAGTGGGTCCTTAAAAGTTGTTTATATCTCTATTCAGTGATTTTGTACAAGACCCTTTATACTGTAATAAGGCTTTACATGTGGAAGAGATCATGAGAAATTTGAACGGGATTTTTTTCTTTAGTGTATAAACTTGGTCAGATTCTTGACAATGACAGGCCTATCAAAGCACTATGGCCTCCAGCTGGGCAGCATATCCCAGCCAGCCCCACAGCAGACTGATCCTTAGGCAATTTCCTTGGATGCCAACACAAGCAGCGTTAGAGCCAGTTCTCTCCATGGTGCAGCCAGCCAAGCATCCAGATGCTTTTGCTAGAAAATGTATATCACAGCAGAGCACCTGGATTTTGCAGCTGTAATGTTCAATGTTTAGCTTGCAGTTAAACCTTCTCAAAGTATCTGGTATGAATACTAGGAATAAGAAAGACAAAAGAAGTTCATTTGGAGCAGCAGCAGAAAGCAACTGCAGGACTGGGAGTGCAAAGTATTTTCCATGTGGCAAAGCCTTTATACAGTTATCTTTGTGACCTCACCTTCCATTATCTCCCATTCCTTTACATATTCCATCAACCCAAGAATTCACTTTTTTTTGTTGTTGTTGCCAAGTCGTACCTAATTGAGGGGAATTACTTTCTTAGAGTACCTGTCAACACAATAGGACCCTCAAAGTTCCCAGCTGTAATGACAAAGGTGCATTTTACAGACAAGATATGATTTCGTAATGAGCACAAAGTTCAGTGCTGCAGTCTGAAAAACACAATGTGAATGTGTGCCTGCTGGAAATTGACCTGAAATTCTTTAGTATAGAAACATAACTTGCTAGAAGTTTCAACTGTGGGAAAACTTATACCCTTGATGGTACAATATTTTAAAGAATGAAATAGTTCTTTTATGATGTTCTGCAATTGAACATTCTTTTGGTTTCTCTATAAAATACTGAGTATTTTCTACAAATGTAACTCCGTGTCATAAGGTTTCAGTGCAAAACTTTTTTATGGATTTAGGTTTTATTAAAATAATTTTTAAATTTTCTCATAAATCCAAGGAGGAAGCTACTAGAGGATGCCACCTTTCCTCTTGTTCTTCCTTTCTTAGAAATAGAAATGCTGTGAAAGTAAAGAACAATTACATAATATGTCATAGAACTTTCTCAGCAACAGTTCCTAGAAAAATTACATCAGTTTAATGTAAGCTGGAAGAAGATGAATCTGTGAATGTTCTCTGAGTTACATCCTGTCACATTCTAACCTACATTTTCCCTTACTTTCACAAAGTCTCAGGATATTGAGCAGATATTAGAGACAGCAGAATGCATTGCAACGTGACACAATTATTAACAATTATTAAAATACACTTTACATTTTTGATTTAATGCAATGGAAATTCATGCTCTGAAGAGTCAGACACATAGAAAGTACTTGGATTTTCTGATAATTCACTACTCAGAGCTGCTGCCTTTTGCTATAGAGGTATCAGTTGGTTTGTCCTGTTAAATCAAAGCTCTTCAATGATGTATGGATGTATAGTGCACTAACAGGATGTTCAGAAATATCTATCACTTGCCTAATGGGTTTTTGTATCACAGAAACTGAAAATCCAAAATATCCCTCTAAAATAATGGAAAACCTTGTCATCCCAGTTCAGGATAAAAACTAAAAATACAACTTTTATGTGCAAAGGGATTCCCAGGAAAATTTAGGTTTGGAACAACATAAAGAGAAACATTTTGGCTTGCTTTCTGCCCAAAATTCCTGCCAATTTTAATGGTGGCAAGTGAAATTGCTGAAAGCATCACTGGCAGCAAAAAAGTACTCCTGGTCCCTATTAGCTCACTGCCTTTCTGCAATTAATTTTTATTTTCATGACCAAAAAAAGGAGCAAATTCTTCAAAACTACAGACTTAAAACATCGTTTTTGATGACAAGTATTCCAATAGCAATTTTTCAAGTAGGTTTAGTTCTGGAATAATAAATATTGGACAAACACTTTTGACTTAACATTAATTTAACCAACATAATATACATAATACCATCCAAATTGCATTCTTTCACATCTCGAACTTTGTTGTATATAAAAGATGAAGGAATACAACAAATAAGGCAATGTCTGGTATACAAGACTGTCAAGATTCTTGACAAAGATGGTTAGACTGAACTTCATAACTCTCTATTTACTAGACAAACATAATTTCCTTTTTACAAGTGGGGAAATAAATTCATGTGGGTTGCTCAATTCAGCAAGATCACACACAAATTCTTCAGAAGATGATCTTTTAAACTAAGCACTCCTCATTTTTGGTCTCTCATTATCCAGTATACAGTTCATCTTTGGTTTGGCATGGCTTAGATTGATTATTATAAGCTTCTTGTAGGAAGAGTAATACAAGGGTGCACCTGACAGCAACCTGAGACAGTGCCTAGTGCTGTCTTGTAAAATCTATACAATATATAAATTAATGCTATGACCAACTGTGTTCTATATGCAATTCAACATCTATTTTCTATTAGTCTTGGACACATTTATTACTAATAAGTTGATCTACAGTATCTAATGCTCCTACTCAGGCAATTATTATGTATGTCTCTGCAGATTTATTTCTTCCAATAATTTAGTTTGTAAATATGATTCATCATTTTGGAAAACTGGTTGTTTGTTATAGACATATGGAATTGAATGGAGAACACTGGCAGCTATGAATGTTGAAAACTAGCATTGCCTCAGAATGTTTAATTTTTTCAATTTCATCTTGATCACAAAATCCATCAGTTTCTTGATTTGATATATTTCATATTAACTTACTACCCATAGAACTCTGTTTCCAAGGCAAAACAGAATGAAATTTACTCCTTAACTGCAAGAGCTAGGAAAAGACAGCACTTCAAAAGAGCAGGCAGGAAGGGTTTAGAAGCTGAAAAGTTAATCAAAAAGCTGACCAAAAATATGGCTTTCAAATTGCTTCCTCCTTCTCAGAACACCAGCCTTTTGTTTGGCTTTATATGGGAAATAAGACACTAATTACCTGCTACAATGGGTACAATAATTACCTGTTACAGAACCTGATGGGCTTTGTTTCTTTTTGACATTTTTTGCTCACACTGGCTGGTTAGTGCTCTGGATTACCATTGCAGATGACCTGCAGACAGCAGAAGAATTGAGCAGAAATCGACAAGCGTAAAAGAACAACTTTTTCTTTTATTTTTTTCCTTTTTCTAAAATGAAAAGTGTCAGGTGTTTGGCTTTGAAGGCATTTCAGTAATGTTTTTCTGCAGCAACAGAGCAGAAAGTGAAAAGGAAAAAAAGGTTGCAAAATTAGAGGGAGAAGCATCTTGTCTGGTGTTATCACTGTGTATCTGTGTTGGATTTGGGCAATGCTGACAGTTCTTTTTTTTTTGTTTAGAGTTTTTATAGCTTACACTAGGCTGCATATATTATGCCTGAGGCAGGTTTTTTTAACATGCATGATTCTAAAAACCATAGGAGCATGATCTTCATTCATATTTTTCAAAAATCCTTTACAATTGATAGACTTCTTTCTCAAGATATGTATCTTTCACGTGTTTTGTAGCATGGAACAAAATGGGGTCCTGTGTGTTGCTGGAAGCTCAGGAAGGATGCTTACCTCTGTGAGTGATGCTGCTCACTTCACAAACCCAATAGTTTAAACACAGTGGGCGTACTGGATAGGGATTTTATTTTGAAGCTGCATCATCAACCAGCATTACAACTTTGTCATTTCAATTTCTACACTCCTGGTTTAGAATAAAGCACAGCTAGTGTTTAAACATAAAGGTAATTTTGATAGTTTTGAAAGATAGTTTTGAAAATCCATTACTGATGGCATTTTGGCATTCTTCTAGCAAGACACAATCACTGAATGAGTAGTCTTGCATCTGCCAGAGTTATAGGACCTTCATGTGTTAGAAGCAAATTAATTCATGCTCATTGTATACTACCATTGCTTGTCCTTTATCCATCTACAATCTTGTGTCTAACTTAAACCCAGCTGGGTGGGTGAAAGCCACTTTAATTTAGGACAATATTGTGACTTCTGAAGGCTGGCAGTGGTATCCAATGAATGATACTTACATGTGGGACCAGTGTAAATATTGGAGTATACTGTCCTGCTCTGGGGAGGAAAAACCTACATTTACACCTAGATTTAGCCAGCACACTTGAAGTTTTTTCTTATTCAGGTAAGTTGTGATGCCTTAGGAGTGACATTAAAGCTAAAATGGCAAGCGTTCATCTCTTAACTGACTAAAAGAGCAGATGAGTTGCTGTCAGGCAAAATTCAGGCTGTTTACTAGGAAAATCAGATGTTAAAAAAGATGTTAAATCCTCAAAACCAGCAAGAAAAATCTCTGTAACATCAATACAGAAACACTGCTAAAGAGACACTACCCCATTTCTCCGCCCTGAAACAAGACATTCCTTTTTTTACTTTTTTTTTTTTTTTTTCCTGTAAATCAGCTTTCCATAAGCCTAGAAAATGCCACTTTGTACAACTTTACAAGGCAAACAAAACCCTCCTATAAGCTCAACCACCTCATGGAGGTAGAAGGAAGAAGACAACTAAAGCCAGAGAGGTAAAAATCTCACTGTGGCTGAACACTTCAGAAATCTGTTAAGAGATTTAGAAGATATTATCCTCTTTTTCCTCTTTGCTTCTGATAAAAGTAATGATTACTTAATGCAGTGTATCACACATGAAATTTTTAATAAATTTAAATTTGCATTGTCCTTTGAGATAACTCAGAGGTTCTTCAATTTTATGAGCATTCTTGCCTGCTAATTGCCAAAAATCAGAGTAATATTTTAAAGGTCTATCAAATGAAACAGGATGAATGCTCATGCCAGGGATAAAAAGATTCATATTTAAAATGTGTATATTAAAAGATGGTTTTTTCAATCAACTTCATAGGCTGAGAAGTACAAAATAAAAAATGGTACTAATGGAGCTTCAGGTTTTCAGAGCTTTCCCTGGAGAACTCTCCAGCTAAAATGAAAGCTACTAGCAGTAAGTACCTGCAGTGCAAAAGAACAGGATTAAGGAATAGAAGTTGAAAAGTGGATATAAAATGCCTAATCACAGAAACCCACGTGTGCCCAGATGGTTCTTTCTCATACTTTTCAAGCTTTTCAGAGAAGAAATGAGAACAAAATATGAAAATGTCAGACCTTTTCTTCTTAAATTCCTCACTTGAATGGGGCTTCTTTATACATTCTGTATAAAGAAATGTTTCCCAGGAGGTGTCCAGGATCATTTGTACAAAACAGAATGGTTTTGTTGTATTGAGACACCTTTTGATGATTATGAAAATGAAATGACTTCAGGAAAACACATATCTTTCACAAAATGCTTAAGGCCCACAGGAACATTATTATTCAATTTTGCTGAAGATGTTTCCCACAAAGACATTTTACAGCAGTCAGTCCCTTCTGGCAATTTGAAATCACTCTGTGACTAAGAGACCAATCTCACCCTCACAGATTGAGCTATTGTGCTATTACTACTTTATTCCTTATCACAGAAAGCTGTTTTTCAAAACCTATGAGGATTTTGGTAAGGATGCAGCAATTCTGACAAAAATCTTGGATTTTGTGCAAATGGAAGTAGGTATATTTAATATTGACACAAAATAAACTTCTATATTGTCCCTTGATAAATCTAGAAATATGATGTAGCACTTATTTATGTGCTATTCTGTGAGATCCTCAAGACTACTGCTACAAAAAAATTGCAAATTAACTCCACATAATATTGCATTGGGGAGGGGAAGTGACTTTTATAATATATGTCAAAGATGGAATGTTTTTCCTTCATATCAATGGTAATGCTTGGTAGTTGATTCTTGGATCTACCTAGGGTTAATCTTAATCTTAATCTAAAACCATTTTCCTTAGTAATAAAATTGACTCTTACTAATCAAAAGTGGTTTTGCTTATTTCATGTAAATAAAATATAACTAATCTGAGGTCTGAGCAGAAATTAAAGTCACACAAAGTGCAATTTTCCAGTTCTTTTAATTTGATGTGACATAAACCCATGTACAGTGTAGCAACAGGGAATTGCGAGCAAAAGCTTAAGAAAACTCAGAAATTATACAAATTGGAATATTTTATATAATTCAGTTAGTTGTGATAATTTTTAGATGAAAATACCAAAAGAAATCAATTGACAAAATTATCTATTATTTTATTGTTGTAAGGTAGTTGCAAAATGAGACAATACATCATATAATGTTATTCACAGACTTGGTTAGTGTTGTTGAAGATTTATAACAATATATACCAAATTTTGTTTTCTCCTACACTATATATAGCTTTGAACATGCAACAGATTATTTTTAAACATTCATACACTCCAAGAATTTTGACTTTACAATCACATACTTTAAATTTAATAAGTTTAAAAAATGCAGACAGATGTTCATAGCCCAATATGTAATTGCTAATAAGATCCCTTAGAGGCTGGTCAAGAGTTATAGAAAGAAATTGGAAATAGATTGATGAAATGTAAGTTGAATTGTCTGAAGAATGCACCTAAGAAATACAGTTTCACAGGCCATCTTTTTTTCTTGATAGTGTGAGATATTTTTGCAATTTCAGCCCAGCAGGAAAACTATTGAACAGATAATTTCTTACAAAAATATGCAACTTTCATAGTAACTAGTATTAAGTATTACAATTTGGATCAAAAATCATATTGTTTAAACAAAAACTAGTTAACATTTAATCTATTCATTATCAATTCCTACCCTTGCACATAAAATGGAAGCATGCAAATATTTGATATAATTCAGGAGTGGAAATTTTCAGTATGGAAAGAAAAGACCTAAACAGCTATAGGCAGTGGTGGTCTTAATGTTCTTTGCAACCACCTGAAAGGAGCTCGTGGGTAGGTGAGGGTAAGTCTCTTCTCCCAAGTGACAAGTGATAGGACGAGAGGAAAGTGCCTCAAGTCACACCAAGGAAGGTTTAGAATGGATATTAGGAAAAATTTCTCCACCTACAGAATGGTCAGTTATTGGCTGTTTGTCAAGCCTAGTTCAATGCAGTAAACAAAATTCATATGTACCATACTGAAATCATTAGAATTTATGGAGGTGTTTTGGTTTTTTTTAATCCATCAACTGAAGAGTTAATGTTTCCATCATTGTTTAGAAATCCAAAATCATCAAAGATAAAACAGCCTCACTCTTCCTCAGATATCATAGAATAGAAATAAACAGTGAACGGAAATAAAGTAATTTATAATAGTCAAATATGGCTATTATAATAGTCATAATAACAATAATGAGTTCCAGAATATTTCTTTTAGAGTATATGATTATTAAAGATAAAGCACTCACTTTATTAACAGATTTAAATAACGTAATATTTTTCATAGTCCAGAGTGAAAAGTCTGAAATGTGAAGACAGCCTAGTTCCAATGACCCAGTAGTAGCAATACAAAATAATTTGCAAGACAAAGGCCAAAATTCCTACTTTAAGATGTTTTATTATTCAGTCATATATCTGATTTTTCAACAAAGGCATAGTTTCTAAAATTGTTTCCTGAAAAATTAAATAAACTTTGTGAGAGTTGATGTTGAAACTGCAGCATTGCAGCCAACTTTTTACTGTTAAGAATGCTAAATAAGAAAAGCTGGATTAAGCCCTGCAGATATATTCTACAGTGTTTGTTGAACAGTTTAGATTTAATATGTGAGTTAGCAATAGATACATCACAGCACACTGGGGACACTTTAAAGGATTGTTATTATTCCTGTTTATTGGTGTGGTTTTTCTGCAGTTTATGTACTGCACAGTAGAGTAATTGCTTTCAAGAAAACAGTAAGTATTAACCCCCAGTGAGGGTGTTCTACAGAAAAATATGTTGTCTAAAATTAACAGGCAATGATACATTTTTCCTCTAGGTTCACTTAGCTATTTCAGTTTTATCGCATTTTATCCTTTTTGTGCTTGAAGAAATCTTTTGTATTAACTTTGCTACTTGAACAGGGCCAAGTCATAAACTCAGGTAGATTTATTACTTCCTTCACCATTACATTTATCTGGCTTTTGTTATGAGGAACAGCAAATATAAGCAAATATCTTATTACCATACTTCCAAGAGGTGCAAGAACACAAAATGGAATTCTTATCATATAATGAAATGAATATGGTGCAATTTAAAAAGCATTTCATTTTTCTCAGCAGAAAAACTAGTTTAAGATGAAGTGCTTGTATCCAAAGGTCCATAGAAGTGGCTCATGGAAAGCTTAAGAAATACATTTTAACAAAGAGTATGCAGGGATACAGGATGACTTGGGTCATAATTTGCTGATTTTAGCTTCCCAACACAAATGACCATGTGCCAGCTGGATCATTTGGAAACCAGGCAAAGGTTGAAGTCATCCAGAGAAGTTCCTCTTTAGCTTCTTTGTTAAGACAACCTCAAAGTATGGTTAGTGCCTAAAACTACCTATTAACCAACTTTGCATCATTACTTGAAAAAAGGTAAAAAGCTTACTGTAAAATATGATAAAATAAAACAAAATAATAAAAAGTATCTTTTTAACAATACAAAACTGCATCAACTGGTATTATCAACAGCATTATTTGACAAAATCTAGTTTGATATTTCTGAGAAAGGTGATACATCAAAGAGTTTTGAATGTTCTTTAATATACTAAAATGCTTTATATTATTATGATGAGTTTTATCTAATGCAACTTTGTGTGATATTGCTCACATAATGGTATTTCACTGCTATAAATTCAGCTCCTAAATTCCTTCCTATCTGTCAAATGATGCTTTCCACATAAAGACTCAGAAAACTCTGGGATAGTTAAAATTTTGATATGCTAGAAGGCCACATTAGGTTATTCATAGACTATATTTTATTTGAAGACTGCATCTCTGGCAAATAGGTTGTAAAAGAATAAACTAAATAATTGAAAAATAGCCAAAGCCTTTAATAAACATCTGATTATCTAATGACATGAAAAATGGCTTGTCAACAAAATCCTTATGTAAGGTCACTTCAAGACTAATTGTTTTAGAAATTTGATATTGAAAATACGCAAACACATTCAGAGATAAAAAAAAACTAAATATAGAACATTTGAAAATTTAATGTATCATAGAATTCAGGCACCCACTTACTCTTACTGATATCTTAACTCATTGTTTAGAAATAGTTTATCCTGAAATGTAAGGGCTTTCTAGTTGTAGATATTAATATTTTTATTTTCAAAACTCATTTAAATCAAAGAGACCCAAATTTAAAAGAAAAATAAATGTTAAAATGTGCAAGAACAATCTGTTTTGGGCAGCAAACAAATCAGAATCTTTATATTTTCTTTCTAAAGTGGAACTGGTCATTTTAAAATCTATTTTGTTTTCAGTTATCTTCAGTTAACTTCAGTGTTAATAATATTTGTTATAAAAAAGAAAAACATTACTAAATGGCATAATCTCTCCCAATTTTATGTCATTCTTGTTTTTAGTTTTCCTGCTGCTGCTCTGTGAAGGAAAACATGGCCCTTCACATACTGAGAACACCTTTGGAAATTGTTTGGATACAATAGAATTTTTTTTTCCTTCACTGACAGCTACCTGAAGAGGGTGGTGCTCACCATCACATTTTTGACAAACACACTAATCCTTCATCTACTCAAATATATAGTTCACTGATAATAGCTCTAACATGCTATCTGCAAGAAACCCCTCAGGAAACAGTTTAATGGTTTACCAGTAAATTCAGTTTCTGAGTTTGCTTTAAAAAAAAAATTGCTAAGCCTAAATTCAAACATATATTAATAATAAAACAACAGTTCAGGATGAACAAAAGAATTCATTAGATCAATTGGTTTTTTAAGCATTGTGGTTTGAATATCAGTTTAGAAGCAGAACTAAAAAGCAGTGAATGAGGTCCAGACACTTCAATTTTTAAAAATTTATTTTATGGGGTTAAGCAGCCCTTTTTTTTGTCCTCATGCCAGTAAAAGTTCTTGCAGTGAATAACTTTGGAACTGTTACGTTGCATCCATTTAATTAAAGGAGGCTTTTTTGAAGTGTCTTAAAAAATTGGAAAGTTAAGAGTTTGCTACTCTTTGTGTTTAGCTTAAGCCATTTCCTTTAAGTAGAAATCAATAAAAGTGTCTTCATCTATTTTTTAGGATTTAAATAGAATTGAAATAACTTTTAATTCAGTTGCTAACTATCACCAAAAAGAAAAGTATAGCTGTATTATAGCAAGCCATTAACTTCTGTTGGTTTAGAAAAACAGTAGTACAGAATTATTGCATTATACCATACACAGGCTGAAAAATTGACAGCTACTGCAGAATACATATTGATTTTTGTGTGCTCAATAGCCCTAATATGAAAGTATTTCAGCAATTATTTCCATTAGATAAAATGCAAATATATCTTATTTGTACATAACTAGAACAAAGAAGACACCTCTCAAGAACAGAACTCCTGCTGTCTCTAAGACCAGAGATCCTTAAACCCAGAAACTCAAATTATTAAGCAGAAATATTTCCCATAATGCTACTGATAGCTATGATTGCTGTTTCCTAACAAAATAAATACAACACCATGCTGAAGTAGTGCATGCCATCTGGTGTAAAATTACCTGCTTTGGCAGTACCAGGGCATAAAGAAACACATAATAAATATCAAAATATATTCCCTCAGACTGAAACCTTGAATAAAATTTTTGTAGAACCCAAATGACCAAGAAACTTCATGGTTAGAGCATCTGCCAAAAGCAGATATTTTAAATTATTCAAAGAATCTTCTGAGCATGATTTAATACACACTTTACACCATTAACCACCCCACAATCTCTCATCCTGCAGCCACTCCTTTTTGAAAGGTTCTTTACCTAGGTTGTTTTTATTCACTAAAATTTGTATCCTGGCTGCTGTTGTTGCTGTCACTATTTGCTATCTTCCTGCTATTCTAATTGTGAAATTCCTCAGTCTCACAGGGGGTGAGCAGGGAAGACATTGTGGTTGAAATAACATGTAATTAAGTAAATAAGTAAAGAAATAAATTTAGATATATAATACTGTTCTGTAGCAAAGATATATGCAGTAGGGACATATTCATTTTGAAGTACAGTGACTAAAGAAGACAAGAGGTGACTTGAGGCTAACTAAGTGTGATCACATCTCTCTGTCACTTTTACCTAATGAGAAGTGAGGAATGATGAAAATAATGAGTTTTATTGTTGAGATTGCCATTGCAGAATTAAGCTTATGAAAAATTTGGGCCAGAAGATTTTTGAGGTAGACGAAGAAAAACATGATAGAGACTTGACAGTAAAAAATGCAGAAAATTTTAAGGAAACAGTAAATGCAATAATATTCATTGAAATGTCATCTTTCCTAAAAGAATACTGTATTCCCCTCATGTAGTGTATGGGTTAAGGGTCCTCAACAAAAGCACATGGCATGGACAAATAGTAAACAAAGGCAAAAATGTTGGAAAAAAAATCCAGATTAATCGCATAAATTGTCTATACTCTTTGAATGAAGAGAAAAAAACTACATTCTTTTAAAATTGACCCACTAATAAAATGGAAGCAATTTCATCACAGATGCAGATTCTATAAAAAAAACATTGTTTTATTAAAATCTTCTGTGATTATCTTCCCTAGAGAAGTGAAAAAGATTTGGCAAGTGGAAGAAAAACAAGAAAATAGTATTGAAAAGAGGCAAAAGGATCACTGCTTGAAAAATTAAAATAGTGCAAATTTCTTATTTCTCTGAATGTTGTTCACACAGAAAGTGAACAACACAGCCAGAGAGTTTGTAATTCTCCAAGGGCTGGACTCAACTTGTGTTCTACTGTAATCTTGTTCTGTATCTATTCTGTCTGGAAATAAACTGATGTTAGGAACAGCTTAAAGGAAAGAGATCTCTTCTGTTAGAAGTGGATACTTCCCTGGATCATGATCTTGTGTTAAAGTACCTTATCAGGATGGAATGAATGGCTGTACTAGGAATATCTGCTACTTGCACTCTCATTTATACATACACCAGTATATAAACCAGAAACATCCTGCAGCTTGCAGCAATTGAAACCATGATGTTAAAAGCCCATTTTAATGAATGCAATTGTTCACAGATAGTCCCCAATTCACCCCATCAGATTAATGATGGGTTGAGAGGGTCTGCTTTTTCTCAAAGTATATGAGTAAATGAGCTAATGAACTGATAAAGACTCTACAATAATGCTGACTGTATCAAAACAAATAAAATACTGTATTATTGTTTTATGGCCCCAATATGAGCTCAAGGACACTGTCAAATTCTTACATATTTTAAACTTCTCCTTCTTATTATGCTTTCTTGTGTGGATTACCAGAATTTTATTAGCCACTTCTCAACTCTCCTGTTTATTTTCACTTAATATATTTACCTGAATGTATAAGATACAGTAAGTTAAATGAATACATATTGTATAAATTCTTTTGACTTGAATCTTGTATATTTTTTCCCATTTTGAATATACTTTCTTTATGCTTTCTCAAAGTGCATTTCTGCAATCTTTTTAGAAATCCTCCAGAATGCTCCAGTGTTTCACTATCTTACTTTTGAAAGGATTTTCCCAATAGCTTGAATTTCTTCTTCATTGAAACCTACAGCTTTTTGTCTGAGCCACAGTAAATTATTGTTTCCTATTGTAGCATCAGTCACTGGAATGTATTCCTGATGTGAGTTAAGTCAAATGATTGATGAAAAGCAATTAACCAGCAATCTCTGAATTATACATACAGAATCAAATTGGGGAATCACAAAATGTTTGTAAACATCTACAAATCTCGTCTCCCTTGTATAACAGTCTCCAGAAAATCCTTTCCCTCTTCTGCTCCCTCGTTTGCCAAATATTCTTGGTTACGTGCCCTTCTCCCAACTCTCTTACAAGAGACCTGGGTTACAAATGCTGCCCACCCTTTTCAGGAGTACCTTCCCTTACTTACCTACACATTTTGTTAGAGATGGAAGGGTGGCTTCTAGCTTAATATGCAGCCATGCTGTTCCCCACAACCCACTAATCCACACACCAGTGAGAAAGCACCCTTAAGTCATATACACAAACCTGATTTATGAGTCCCTGCTTGCTCCTCTCCTTAGCATCAAATGCCTATTTAAATTTAAACTCCTCATGGCATTCAAAGGGAAATATGTTCATAAACGCCTAGAAAATGTTCACATGGAACCCAGCCTGATTAATGCTCTGTTGTGCAATACTCACTGTCACAAATTTCTGTGCTTCTTTTACATGTCTTTACAAACTGACTAATTTTCTCAGAAGTCTCAAACTACAAAACCTACTTTTCCTTCATAGAATGAAATTAAATATCTTTGTCCTGGATTTTTTTTTTTAAATCGGCATGATTTTTCCTAATCTATTTTTCCCATTTGGTTACAGATAGCTATTTGGCTATGTCCTTCTTTAAAGCATGTTTGAATTTTCCATTATTTGTAGATGTTATACTCAAGGTCTTTTTATGGGTAAAAGAGGTGTCATGGAACTAAGAATCATGATTTTGTTAATTATGGCCTAATAAACATATCAAATTCTTTATTATAATATGTAGGAGTCCTATACAGCTATAAAGGTTGTACAAACCTTCCAGTTATGTACCCCCTTTCTCTTGTGTCAAAGCCATTCTCCTAAAAATTGTCTGGTCCTAATTCTGTCACTTCAATTTTGCTCAAAGAGAAGGAAGAGGAAATTACTGAAAGCAATTAGTATGCTAAGATATTTGCTGGGACCTCATGGTGATGACCTCTCCCTCCTCTCTCTGGGAGGAGTGTGATGGAGAAATTCCTTTCATATCACTGTACTCTGCTTGGATTTCCCTCTTTCCCTGTTTGTCCTGAGGGAAAAGCTCCTCAAAAGATTGCTTCTTAGATTTACTGCTCTAACTTACATGTGATATATGCACATGCTAGCTCATCTGAACACTATTTGCTCCTCAGATTCAAAAAAACTAAACTCTATTGAACAGTGTCAAATTACAGTAATTAAAAAACTATTTAGCCCCGGTGTTATGCTGTGTAGAAATTTGGGTGGCCTCAAAAAGAAATGATATTTTACTAGGTCACAATCATTAATAAAGAGGAAAGTCTATACTCCAAGAAGTGTAGTCTTATGTGGCAAGAACAGCTATATGTGTGCACACTTTACACTATTGGGTTCTCTAGGCCACACTGTATGGCTTCTCACTACTTGAGAAAAATTCTTCAAAGTAATTGGTTTATTTTAGGACAACATGAAGGAACTGCAAACCAGTCTTTTCCCTACAAAAAAAGTCAAACCCAGGAGAAGTCAGTAGTGTTAATGAAAAGAATTGCACAAGATACTGAAGAATCACAGTAGCCTTCTAGTAAGCAATGATAAATATAATGTATTCTCCAAAGCACAAACCTAAACAGTGTATCAGCTGTGTAAAGGAAATGCTCTATTTCTTACTAATATTTGGCATCTAAGACACCTGAAGAAATAGTTAGGATTAGGAAACATTTTACCCGATAAAAAGGGAAATAATGAAGTTGAATTGGGGAACATATTTACAGGCAGTGAGATTCCCTTGTGTGTAGACTCTTGGTGTGCACTGCAGGAACACCAGTGTCTTTGTAAACTTAAAATTGGAGAGGACAAAGCATTTCAAATTGTGTTTAGGGAATAATGTTTCATTAGTAGTAAGATGAACTGCGTTATACCTTGGTGGAACTCTTCCATTTATGATTCAAATGATCCTAAAAACACTCCCTGCAGGTATCAAGTAGATATAAAATATCATTAAGTGTTGAAGAGCATTTGTATATGCCATACAGAATCTTAGTTTCTCTTGGTTTACATTTTATTCTATTTTATATGATCAGAATTCTAATTTTACAGTCTATCTATGAAGACAAAACTGCAGTTTTTTTATCAAATTCAACCCAACAAATTCTTCTTTCCTTGTCAGATTAAAATTTTTTTATTTTGAACTCTCTGTTAAACTTTATTGTTACTTAGAAAATAGAATCTAAGTTTATGACTAAGGTAAGTTTATCATTCAAGACACAATACACACTTTTCCAGTAGAGTATAGTATTAATGTCTTTTATTAGCTTTTCCAAGAGTCTGGCAACAGACCAGAGAGCACTTCAATATAAATGATAATTTCTGGCATTCAGACAGTTTTTCCCATTGTCTTTTGAGCAATAATTATAAGCAGAGTGTGAGATGAAAACAAAGCTGTTTAGCTGCTAGAAATAACTACCAACTCATATTTGTAAATTGAGTTGGTTTTTTTTTTTTGTTCTGAACTATACCAGTGGGGCAGGGCATAACAGAGTATTTTAAGATGATTTATTAATCTAAAATGTGGATTTAATTGACTCTTAGTCGATCTGTAAAGCACTCCACAAAGACCCTTTCACTCAAGAATCTTAAAGTAACATTATCAGTAGCAGAGATGACAGCAATGCTTACACGAGGTTAACATCATGGACAAGGTTGACTTTATCAAAGGAAAGAAGTGTTGCTTTAGAACTGGTCACTGAAACATGCACTCCTACATGTTATGACATAATTGCATTCATGCTGCTGGACAGATTTTTCTTATCATTAGCCCTTGTCTACAATTATAATTAGCTTTCCTTCTCTCAGCCAAATCTTACAGCACATGGAAAGACTAGAGGTACTGCTTATGACCTGGCCACAAAAAAATAATTACCATAGAGAAAACAAAAATCTTACCAACTAGAATAAATTATTTTAAAGGGGATATCTTTTTGGCAGCTTAACTGGATATCCTGTTATTCAGAAGCAAGTTATTGCAATAAATGAAAAACAATTCTAACCTTTCCTAATTAGATGTGGATTTCTGAAATTCTGAAAACCACTTTCTTAACTGAAGTATTTTGAAACCATATATACCTCCTTTCAGAGGGGAAAACATATTCTACAAAAAACAGGGCAAATTGCAGAGTGAAGGAAGAACTCTTTTGGTTGCTATACCAACTCTCACTGCATTGCACAGAGTTTAAAGATGGAAGGATGCTCACACACATGAAAAGACAGGAGAAGAGCCAGCAGAAGAGCCAGTGATAACCTTGTGTTATCGCTAGAGGTATTTTCCTGCTAGAAGGTCTTTGTGTGGCTTTATGCATCCAGGAGCTGGAAGTGGCCTCTCCTCTTCTGCTCTGCCCTCATTAGGTAGGCAGCAGACCCATGACTCCTTTTTAGAGATCTTGTTGCTCTCTCAGATAGCTGCTTACTTTATTTCTGGGTTGTCTGCCCTCCTTTTTTCCACTGCAGCCTTGTGCTCTTCCTGGCAAGCCACTCTCAATGTCCACACCATCATCTGTAAAGCACTGCAAGTTTTATTGAGCTGAACTGACAGTGCCAGAAGAAAGTCAGTCTTTTGATCATCCCTACCAACAACTCAGCCCTCTCATCTCTTCAAGGACTGGCAGAGATATTCCCAAATGCTATGCTCAGATTCCCCCACAATCTTGAGTCTTTTTTGTTCAGCACTTGTGGCAACCAAACATATTGTCTAGAAACACCATCTGAAAACATGTCCTTCTCAGTACATTTTTCATAGCCTGTTTTTCATGTTTGGCCTCATATGGTTTTGCATGGAAAGGTTTGGTAGTGGAGCATCTTCTAGTGGGGCTTCAGGGGCCCTTCTCTGACTGTTGGAAACTTCCCCCATATCTCACAGAGCTGGTGCCAGCCCACCCCAAATTGGACCTGCTGGCCAAGGCCAAGCCCATCAGAGACACTGGTTTCACCTATGGGATAGTGTATTTAAGAGGAAAGATGCTATGGAAACAATTGTAGCCAGAGAAGAGAGGAGTGAGAATATGTGAGAGCAGACACCAAGGTCAGTGAAGGAGAAGGATGAGGTGGTCCAGGCATGAGGACAGAGATCCCCCTGCAGCCTGTGATGCAGTGTATCATGAGACCATTGCCCCCCTCTAACCCATGGAGGTTAATGGGGAAGAAAATATCCATCTGCAGCCCATGAAGGACTCCATACCAGAACAGCTGGAGGTCCAAATGAGGTTGTGACCCCTTGGGCAGCTGCAAATTTGCTGGGCAGGACCTGTAATCCTCTGGGAAACCCATGCTGGATCAGTGAAGCTACTTCTAAGATTCAGTTTTACTTTTCATAATCCTACTGTGATTTTGGTTGCTAATAAATTCATTTAATTTCCCCTCACTCAATCTGTGCTGACCAAGACAGGGAGTGATATCTCACTGTCCTTAACCAAGGAGCCTTTTCTTGCATTTTCTGTCCTCTGTCCCATCAAGGAGGGGAGGGACAGAGTGGCTTTGGTGGGCACTTGGATCTCATCTGGGGCAAACCCCCACAGGCCTCTCAGTAGCCCCAGTTCCTTGAACTCATATAATCATGTACTGTGTCTCTTTAGCTTCTAGTATTACATGTGAACCAGATTATAATTTTTCAACACAGTATTTATATTCCATAAGGCTGCAAATTTTTTCCATAACTGAACAGCTGAGGATTCTCTTTGTAGTTCTTTCCAGAATATGTTTCCTATTGGGCATTCAGTCTGGGACAAAATAGATTCTTCAGTTTGTTTTTATTTGCTTTGTCCTCTCCTCAGCTTCTGACATTTTTAGTTTCTAAGTTTATGTATTAGTAACAAAACCAAGATGTTAAAAATATATTTCAGTCTAGAATATGCACAAGAAATATTTCCATTGTTATGGGTTTTTTTTCCAGTGGAAGGAAGAAATATTTTCAAGACAGGATTAAAAAACCAACAACAAACCATTTTTTGACATTAATTTACACTTTTAGAGAGTTTGCAATAAACTCAAAGCAATCATAGAATCACAGAGTGTCTTGTGTTGGCAGGGACCTTAAAGATCAACCCCCCTGCTGTGGGCAGAGACACCTTCACTAGATCAGGTTACCCAGAGCTCCATCCAAGGTGGCTTTGAACACTTCTGAGGATGGGACACCCACAGCTCTGGGCAGAAGTGGTGAGCTGTAACTTTGTCCCTAGTATAAGAAGAAAGTGATGCTCTACTGTTTTTTCACATGAGTTTTATATTTAAGAGGAGTGGAAAAGGAATGTCTTTTGCATTTGGGCACATCCCAGAGCATCTTAGCCACATATATCCCTAGTTTGTTACATGAATATTGCATTGATATACTACAGTTTTTTTAAAAGATTTTTGAGAGCTCTAGAAACAGGGCAGTCTTGGTTTAAAATTTTGTTAACTGAAAGAAAATGTACTGAAAGAAAATGCACTGATTCCCTTATTTCAGATAAGTTCCCTATACATTATGCTATTCCCAAAATTTTAGCTAGTTTGAAGGAAAAATATTATTTATTCCATTCCTTCTCTTCTGTACCACTATTTCTATCTGTTTGTATTCTGTACTTCTTTTTCTACCTTTTTTTTTTCTCCACAGGACAATTAATACTCCTAATAACATATGAACTGGGAAATAGTGTCTCAGTTTTGGAGTCAGTATGCATAATTTTCTGGGTCCTTTAGTGATAAGTCTGAGTACATGTTCTGTCACAGGAATTATTATGAAAGGAATTGTCTCCAGTAGACCTTGTTAATCCTCAGAACATCTGTTTCTTTCACAACTCCCACATTAAATTCTGTCAGGGATAAAGAAAGTATGATATCTAAGGCAGGAATACTATTCATCTTACTCTGTTTCTGTGCTTCTTGTTTTGGGCAGAAACAAAGACAACCACAGTAGCAGACATTCAGTGTGCTTACAATCTCATTCCATCCAAGATCACACTGGCATGATCCATTTAGATGTGTGAAGGTAAGCTCTCAGGAAAAAACTTTCAGATTCTTCCTTGTCACTCATGTTCCCCACAGGAGAGCAAAAATTTAAGCAATCTTATACAAAATCATTCTCTATCACCTCATCTTTATTCCTCTGATTAGTCCTGTATATGCTTTATCAATGTTTCTCAACATGAAAATCTTATCTCTGCCAAAAAACCCCAATGTCTGATGCACTTTGAGATATTTAATTTACATTTGTTACAGACAGGGTGCACTGGTAGCTGGTGGTGAACTAATAATCTGACTTTTTTGTCTTCCTCTCTTTCCAAATTATAAGATCTCAGTTTCTAGTAGAAACTGTTCTTAGTCCCCAGGTGCATGGCCCTTGTGCTATTGAATGATATTCTACTTCTTCTAGCCTCATTTATATCAATAGGAATATGCTGAAAATATTTCCCTACGGAGACTGGGTTTCCTTTTGTGTAATTAAGTTTATCAAAAACAAGGAAATACTTAAGAAATTTGCTTTGCCTTGCATATCAAAATTAATTTGATATCACATTTGTTCATTTCCTCTATGCGTAATTCCAAATTTTGCAAGGATCATAGAGGCATTATAAGTTT
Organism: Luscinia megarhynchos; assembly: GCA_034336665.1. NCBI lineage: Eukaryota > Metazoa > Chordata > Aves > Passeriformes > Muscicapidae > Luscinia > Luscinia megarhynchos. The sequence goes on from CM067564.1 coordinate 31,781,998, forward strand.
TTGGATTAGTTTAATTATCCAGACTTGAAAAAAAACCATATCCTCTCCACCTCCCCCCAAAATCCCAGTACTTGCATAAAACACTTATCTAAGGAGTTTTAGGCTACAAAAACCATTCACATCTGATGTGCTAATTTATGTACTTTATGTCCCTTGTTCTATGCATCTGTTCATCAAAAAGCAGGAAGAGAGTCAGCTTCATTTGATGCCTTAATAACCTTATTTAGGATCAGACAATAAAGATTTCCCCATACAAATGCATGCTGATAAGAAATTAATTTTCAGTGATTGTTATTTAATGAATGAAAGAAATAGGGCCTTTGGAGGGAAACAGACAAAGCAGAGATTTGTGTTTATGTTTACATTATTATGTGCTTGACTAATTGTTGAACAATAAATTAATTTTTCATTTGGGTGATATAACTCAGTTTACATAGCCAATGCAGAGATGAGGAACTAGTAAATAGTCAGTAGGAACTATTCCTGTCAGCTCTGGAATGATCACTTGGTGCTTTAGCTTGCCCTTTGGAATAATGGCAGCAGGCACTGTGCATGGGTGTAAGGGTGCTGATCAACAGTGGCTGAACATGAGCCAGTGTGTGCCCAGGTGGCCAAGAAGGCCAAAGGCATCCTGGCCTGGATCAGCAATAGTGTGGAATTGTCCCCCTGTACTTGGCTGGTGAGGCCACACCTCGAGTGCTGTGTCTGGTTCTGGGCCACTCACTTCAAGAAGGACATTGAGGTGCTGGAGTGAGTCCAGAGAAGGGAAAGGGACCTGGGGAAGGGTCTGGAGCAAAGTCTTATGAGAAAGAGTCAATGGGGTGTTTAGCCTGGAGAAGAGGAGCTTGAGGGAGATTCTAACTCTGTGCAACTCCCTGGAAGGAGGCTGTGGCCAGGTGGGGGTGGGCTCTTCCCAGGCAACAAGAAACAGTATGAGAAAACATAGTCTTAGGTCGTGCTAGGGAATGAAGCTGGACATTAGGAGGAATTTCTTCAGAGAAGGGATGATCAGACATTGGAATGAGCTGCCCAGGAAGGTGGCCAAGTCACCATCTCTGGAGATGTCTAAGGAAAGACTGGATGTGGCACTTAGTGCCATGGTCTTGTTAACAAGGTGTCATTTCATTGGTGGGACTTGACGATGTCAAAGTTCTTTTCCAACCTGTTTGATTCTGTGATTCTAAGTGGTCAGCTACCTATATGAGTTTAGCAGAACAGATTTGGAAGGAGTTTCATTCCACCTAGCCCGAGAAAACTTTGTGAATGCCCTTCAACACACAGACAGTGGCACACTACTCTGTTCAAAGAGCCAGTTCTGTGCAGAAGCTTCACCTTTATGCAAAGAATTCCATTAAATTGGAATGCTTGGGTTTCGGTTTTCTGTAGTGATCTCCTGGAGTGTCTATGCAGTAAGACTGGTACACTTAGGTAGTGTCTCCTAACCAGTTTTGAGAAAGTTTTCCTCAGGTAAAGTTGCCAGAGAGTCAAATAAGTATAAATAAATATAATTAATGCAGATTTTCAATGAAGCAGAGAGGACACTATTCATGTGGTCTGGATTTATGCTGGCCCACTTATAACCTACTTTTGCCTAGACATCTTAGGCTGATATTACTATTTCAAACTGATATTGTTTGGGTTTGTTGTTGTTTTTTTGCTTGGGGTTTTACCTTTTTTTTTTTTTTTTTTTTTTTTAATCTGGGAAAAAATGATGTAATTCAACAAGGAATCTGGCAGTATACATAGGCAAACATATATATCATGGATAAATTATCAGCAAATGCCACATTCTGTAATTTCAAGTATATATGAAATAATATTTCTGTCCCACCCCTCTTCCCCCCTAGAACTAGTTAGAGAAATAAGTCTTGGAGAGGTTAGCTTAACTTACATTATATTGAGGATGGTGTCAGAAGCTGTTAGGGGTGGATCAGAGTAAAAAAAGCTGAGTTGCAGATTGTGGAACAATTGTGTCAGAAATTTAAAATTAAAGACTTGAATTTTTAATAGAAGCAGTGATTCATAATAACCCCCTATAAACTGAAAATATTTCGTTGGCTTTTAGAAACACCAGAAGTCAACACTAAGTAGCTCCTTCACCTGCCCTAAATTGGTAATGCTTTGTAACTGCTTTCTCAGAGAGGCAGATGATTTGCTACTGTTATCCATACAGTGAAACTATGCATTTAATTTCCCTTACTTTCCAAAGCTATTATAGCTTCCATTAAAAATAATAGTTTAATATATTGCTTATTTACAACTGGAAAGTATAAATATAGGGAAAACTCTACATCAGGGAGCAGAATACATATAGGACTTGCAGCCAGCCATACTTTGGAAAGTTAGAACATTTTAGTTTCTAGTAGCAATTCAAGCAATCCTTAAACTTTGTCTGACCCATGATGTCACAGAGTTGTCAAAAGGAAAAATAATTTAAAAGCCTGCTACCCTAACTTGTTAACACAGTAATCTTTCACTACTACATAATTTGGGACTTAACTCTATGACAGACAGCCCATACAGAAAGCAATGTGATAAGTACAGGAATTTTGTCCTTTAAAGCATCTTCTAATGTTTTGCCAAAATGCTGCTTCTGAACAACAGTTTGATACCTATTGATTCTATTTTATTAAAATTTTCAGTGGAAAACATTGTCAATAATGTAAGTAATAAATATAAATATATCCACCATAAGACATATGTGAGGATATATTTGTTGTTAATAGTTACATACCTCTCATTGTATGCAGCATTTCAAGTTGCATTACTGCTTGTTAATAATACCAAAAAATGATGCCAAATGTTCTGGAAGCAAGTCACACAATGTATCATTCTCTCAATTGCTTTTCTTTCTGTTTCTTATATCAATTACTCTTTGCTCTGTATCAGCTCAGTGTAATTTTTGTGAGTTACTATATGCAAGAAAAGTAAAATCTTAGTCTTATTGCTCCTCTTTGGGTTGGAACAGCTTGCAGTTAATTCTGTCATAGTTTGTTTTCAGCTTTCAGTCATGATCAGTAATGTTGACAATATTGAAATATCAATCATATGCAATCCATAGAGTTCAGCTATACCCTTTTCTGTTGGAAATAATATTTTTTGATTCTTTGGTTGTAAATAAATACTTGCAGACTTTAGGGGGAGGGGTGTTTCTTTTGATTAGTTGGAGTTTTTGGTTGGTATATGTTCAAGTATCTTACTGCTGTTTACTTTAGAACTGACTAAACCTTTTAGCAGGTGCCAATTCAATTACCTTAATTATGCTGTGTTGTAAAAGGTGGTCAGAGTTAAACCTAGGAAGGAAATACAAACATGCTTTCCACCCAAGCTAAAATTTAACTACCCATGTGGTCAATATTTTGTTTGTGGATATCTTTTTGTGGGTTTTCTCCAAGTCCATTTAAAACTACAAAGAAACAGAACTTTATCTGCTCTTGTCTTATTTGCTGACTTATATGGATTAAGTTCTTGTATCATAGTGGGAGGAAAAAAAACTGAAAAAAACAAACCAAAGATCAAGGAGTAGTTTATCTGCAACATGTCAGATCCACACTTTAAAGTGGATGCTATCTCAACAGTGGAATTTGTGTAGGGCCTTAATTGCCCACATAAAACCACGTAAAAAACTCCTCAGAAAATAATATTACCTGAAAGATAAAATAATTCAGAATGATATAAGGATGCATGTGCAGCCTCACAACCACCTGTCCTCAAGGTGGTCCCAGAAGAAGTTCTATGTTCAATAGTGCAGCAAACTCATCAGCAAGTTTCTGAATAAGCCAAGGAAAAAGAACTGTTCCTTGAAAAATATAAAAGGCTTACAGGACTCTATGCTTTGGATAGGCTATTTTTTAGAATAATTGGCAGTGTGTCACAGTGTAAAACTTGATCTCTCCAATGTGCTTGTGCCATTTGTCAGATGTTGAAGGACTGAATGACTTTTTGCATGCAGGAAAAGGCACTGCAATGAACAGGCAGTCACTGGACTGTGAGCAGTGAAGGTACTCACAACACTTGAGGAAAATTTTATAAAGGTGCATGTAGTGCCAACACCAACAGAAAACTCCCCCAAAGAGAGGTTGAAGACTAATGAATGAACACTGTATAATTTTTGGAAAGATCTTTCAATAGAAAAAGTAAAGCAATAACAAATCTAGAATTACAGAAACAAGGAACCTCTGTAAGAATAACACAATCATGGCCAGCTAGTGACTATTGACAAAGCTGGAGAGCAAAATTCAGAAGAGGCTGTGTTTTCAGCTTTGTTTTGTTTTGTATTGTTGGCCAGGGAGATGGGTGTGGGGGGAGGATTTAGTAACGTGATCACTTCTGCAAAAACAAAAGTATAATTCATATATTCTCTGTCTTGTTGTCCCCAAAAATTACAATTTTATCACATGAGGGAAAATAAAGTATTATAAACAAATGTGTGGAAGAACCAACAGTAAGATAATAAAAAAGAGAAGGAAGGAAGGAAGGAAGGAAGGAAGGAAGGAAGGAAGGAAGGAAGGAAGGAAGGAAGGAAGGAAGGAAGGAAGGAAAGAAAGAAAGAAAGAAAGAAAGAAAGAAAGAAAGAAAGAAAGAAAGAAAGAAAGAAAGAAAGAAAGAAAGAAAGAAAGAAAGAAAGAAAGAAAGAAAGAAAGAAAGAAAGAAAGAAAGAAAGAAAGAAAGTCACCAGATAGAATTTTTTTAAAGATAAAAGACCACCTTTAGGGGCCTATCAACATCATACAATGTTCAACTGAGATTTTAAACAGCTGGCATCCAGAATCCATGGATATACCTTTAAAATTGTATTTGTGTCACTCAAGATAATAAAATCTTAACTCCATTTCTATTTTTTATCTGACTAATAGATAAATAATTTGTTTGGCTAAATAATTTATTTTATTTGTTTCTTGTTTTTAAAAGAAGTCATTATACTTAAAAAGTACACTAATTAACAGAGGAAGATTTCTTCTTTTAAAAGGATAATAATGAACTGAATATTCGGGAATGTTTGGTAGTGGATCAAAGCTTGTGGGGTCAACCAGCACCTTCATAGTAATGAGTTTATTCTTAATAAGATCATGATTTTCATCATATTATAAAATTATGTTATTTTTACTCCAGAGAGAATAAGGAAAAATCCTTAAATTGTGAGTTTTGTTCTTAATGGAGAGGATATAAATAAATATCTTTGCTAAACTACCTATGCAGATTTCATTATTTATATTTGATTAATGTCTTTTACTACAAATTTGTAAAATAAAACCTCATAGACTGTGGTTTATATCAATAAACCACATGAAGCATTCTGTAACTTTTTGATGTGGGAAAAAAATTCTCATTCAAACACATGGATTTTCACAATGGGAAATGCAGGCAATAGACAGTGGCACTGCACTTTATGGAGTGGGGAATCAATGTCGGACTCTCATAATTATATCAGCATGAACACAGCAGATATTCTGTGTATCACTCACTTCTACAGAGCTGCTATTAAAACTGAACGAACTCCTCAGATCTCCTTAGCAGCTGAGATCTGCTTGGGTGTTCCTTTCATTATTTTTTTTCCATCATTTATCCCAGATTGCTGTGTGGTTGCAGCAGAATAGAAATGAGGATGGTGAGCTTGACTGTTATTCTTCTGTGCAACAAAAGTGTTCTTATCTGAGTACAGGAAGTGTTATATCAGTAAAGGGTGATGAGGTTGAGGTACACAGTAAGGCTTTTTCTTAATTCAGCAAAAAAAAGACAAGGCATATTCTACTGACTGCCAGATGATTCCCTCTGTGGCATTCTCTGTGAAACAAAGAATGTATACAACAGAAATCGCAACCTTATTTTAGACTGTAATGCTGGAAATCCAAGAAAGGAGACAAATTTTTATTCTTATAAGAATGATAGAACTGTAGGGATAGAAACCATGTCACAAAGGTAACTACATATGTCACTGGGAACATTAATTTCTCCCTCCTTGCCAGAACTCTCCAGTTCAAATTTTTCTGGACGAATGTTCCTTGCTTTAGAGGACCCACTGGGATTCCATGCAGATTTTTCAAAGCCAAAGACTGCTTACACCTTGATTAGTACCATTTTAACATAGCTTCCCTACCCTTCCCCTCCCAAACAGAAAAGTGAATAAGACATCTCATAGAACTGATAATTTAATAAGATTATTTGAAATTCTGAACCTATTCAGTCCATCCCCATTTGGCCTGTATTTGTCCATTTTGGTGCAGATAGAATGAAAATTGAGAATTGCATTTATAATTACTAATTACCTATGCATTTATCATTATAGAAACTCTACTTTATGGTAGTATATATTTCTAAAACCATGTTTGCATTTTATTATCTAAACTGGCATTATTTTGGAATGGAGGTGAACTAAAATTTTCATTTTTTAAATGCAAGAACTGAATTGTTATAATCACATATTTTATGTACAGATATGCTGATAAACCCTTTTCACCATCAATAATCTCCTTAGATAATTAAGCACCATCCATAGGCAGCAGTTCACTGTAAACTGGCTAGACTGAGTATAACATTAACAAATATTATTTTGAAATATTCTGTACCAATCAAGTCTCTTGTCCCTCACTGCAGCATGACTGAACACAAATATAGCAAAAAAAAAAAAAAAAAAATCTGTGTTTATCTTCTTGAAATCTTGTACAATTGGCCAGAGTTTCCGTAAAGGAAGACATTTGTTTCATCAAACCAAGGTCATATGGAATGGTGCTTTCAGTCTCATTGAACTCAAAAGTTTTATATAATGTTAAATGTCAAAAATGCTGAGTATTAATCTGACAGATAAAGAATCAGAGAAATTGCCTTTATCAATACAGGCAAGTATCCTAGTACCCAGAATAGTCTAAATACAGGACATAGGTTGCATAAACATAATTTCCTTACTAACAGCTTTTTAAGCAATCTTTTATTACAGTGCAGCCCAGTGAAGCCAATAATTTCATAACTAAGAAATATATTGCACAGTTTACTTATTTTTGAAAATATCTATTACTTTCACAGAGGCTTTCATTGTCTTTACAGCTGTGTACAGTGGCATATTTTGTAAGCAAAGCTTGAGACACTAAACAGATTTGTATCAACATCCAAGTAGACATTATTGTTAACATATTACATGCTTGACCACTGTTATCAATTTGTTGTAATGAGAATGCTCTTGCTTTGGGAGGGGATTTTCCAAATTTTTTTAGGAATAACTACAAACATTTATCAAGTGTTTTATGATCTAAAGCAAATTGAAGATAAACAGAGAGAAGACTTTATTTTAAAATTAATAGATAACAGTCTACAATTTCAAAATCACCAATCCATGCTTCGAGAAATGGATTTCTTAAATGTAATACTGACCATTAATTAAATCAGTTGAAAATGATTTAAAAAAATAAATTAAGCCAAGCAATCAAATTTGACCATGAATTGTGCTATTTGGACATATAGTTACTTATTACTATATCCTTCTGAGGAACTGTAAATGGTGGTTATCCTTACTTTTTTAAATATTGGGAGCTTTTAAACTTGTAAATTATTGCACACCAGCAAATGGGAAATAAACAATTTATGACAGGAGAATCCAGGAACACTTTATTCATTCACTTACTTACATCTTTATTGTATTTCAGATTTCTGTCTTCATGGCCCCTTCTCCTACCCTCTTTTTCTTCCCTACTTCTTTTATGAATGTCCTAAAAGCCCAGATAAAGAAAAATGTTTGAGCCAAGCTTCTCCTAAAGATTGGAAAATAGTTAAAACTGACCCAATTTCATCTCAGTTTCCCAAATTCAATAGCATATATTTAAAAATCTAAACAGTGAGTGACTAAACAGGAAACAAATTATACCATGTTCTGAACACTCAAAATGTACAATATGTGGAAAACTTGTTCTGCTCTTAATTTGATTCATATCTAGATCTGCCTCCACACAAATATCTGGAAGACTGGGAAAAATACAGGTTTTAAAGAAATAGAAAAATAGTTTTTTAAACTTCCAGTGAGTTATGGAAGAATATTAATAAGTTTTAAAGCTAATATAGGATTGTAATACTTACATCCTTTCAACAGATGGAAGTACAGAGTAATCAGTGGGAAAGCAAAGTTGAGCAAAGATGAGATGATTGTACAAGAGATTTGTTCTGTATTATGCAGTAAGTGGAAGAAACTCTTTGATTACAGAAGGCACAGAGCACATGATAAGACTAGAAATTAAAAGTTACATCTCTTCATATCTTCTAAATCCTGATCAAATCAGTCTTTCTGCAGAGCACTTCCTTCTCTTGTAAAGCTACATAATGTAGAGATACTGCAAAGGTGTCCAGGACACATTTTATTCTCTTTGAGCCACACCTGGAAGAATTTCATTACTGAGAGTTACACATGGATCAAAATAATACAATTAGTCTTTAACAATGGCAAAGTAACTGCTCTCACTTAAATCATCATGGGTGTCTAACAAGGTGATCGAAGACTCTCCCTCATGGTAGAGTTATGGTAAAAATCAAGTTGGTTGACGTCATCATATTCATGCACTTTCAAATGGGTCAGAACATACATCTTCCATATTTTTATTTAGTAGTGTAAGTGTAAATTACCCTACTCCACCTCTGTTAACAAAGTAGCTGACAGAAATGGATTTTTTTTTTGAAAATGAGCTTTCCTTACAGGGTTTCTGCTTATAATGTAACAGGTCAAATAGTGTATGTTGACACAAGATCTAAACAACTACCTATGGTTCATGAGCACAGTTTCTACAGTTCTTATCTACAGTTTATGCAACAATCTGCTGCCAGTAAGATTTACCTGAAAAGTAGGGAAATCTAAGAAAACAGTATCAACCATAAAGTTTGAAACCCTATTAATACAAGACGGATTGGGATCCTCAGGGAGATATTTCAAAGAGTTGTATATTTCATCCTAATTAGTGTCACTAGCAGAAAAATGCCAAAAGGGCCTTATCGTCTATGTAAAGATGCAAACTTATAGCACATGTCATGTAAATTGGATAAAATAATTTTATTACTTACCTACTTAGAGTTCAGAGGAGAAATGGAGTCTGGGAAGGGATTTGATTTGATTCTTTTACCTTTTTTTACTTTATGGGGATTATAAGAACATCAAGAAAAAGACAAGTATGAAGAAAGTGCTCTAATAGAGAAGGAGTGCTTCTCAATTAAAAACGAAAGTGTCCATACCAGACAAAACCAGAAAGATTAAAAGCTTCAAGGGACTTTACAATGAGTGACAGTCATTTTGCAGTATTGTTTAAAACAATTATCAATACTATTTCTTTAGTACAGATTGAGCACAGATCTGTGGGATCATAGAATCATGGAAGGCTGGGGGTTGGAAAGGACCTTAAAGATCCTGAAGTTCCAATCCCCTGCCATGGGCAGTGACAGCTCCCACTGGACCAGGTCTTGTCCAAACTGCCTTTGAATACTCAAAGGACTGGGGTACCCACAGCTTTCCTGGGCAGCCTGTTCCAGTGTCTCACCACCCACACAGCCAAGAATTTTTTCCTGATATCTAACCTAAATTTCCCCTCTTCCTATTTGTGCCCATTACTCTTTGTCCTATGACTACATTTCCTGACAAGGAATGGCTCTGTGGGTTCCCTGCAGTCTCCCTTCAGGTACTGGAATGTTGTTGTGAGGTATCCATGCAATCTTCTCCTCTCTGGGCTGAACAGCCCCAGCTTCCTCAGTCTGTCTTCATAGAGAAGGTGCTTCAGCCCTCTTTTCCAACTTTATGGGCCTCCTCTGGACTTGTTCCAATAGTCCCATGTCCTTCTGATATTAGGGGCAGCAGAACTGTACACAGTACTCCAGGTGGGATCTCACAACACTTAAAAAGACATTAATATCCCCTGCTTTTTTGAGTAATGTTACTGCATGGATCTATTTCCCTTAATTTACATGATTATTTGGAGATGTTTTAGTGTAAACTCAGCTCAGATTTATTTCTTTATCTCAAATGTCTCAGTTTCTTCATTTAAGTGAAAATAAGCATTTGATATAATAACTGGTACCTGTATCTTTAAAAGAAATTCACTCTCCTGATCTGTCTCACTGCTGAGACTTTGGTGGCATGAGCTACTTTATACTAGTACTATTTCCTTGAAAAGGAAATATTTGCCTTTCTTAATCCCAGGACATTTAATTAGCTCTTTAATTCACTTTTAGCTATAAAACACAGTTTATAAGTTTTTCTTAAAATCACATTTTTGGCCATGTCTGTACTGCACAAATTCAGTGTTATGGTAAAGATTACCTGCTCAACCAGCATATTTACCCAGGGAAGTCAAGATATGGGTACAACTGTGGGCCACACTAAAACTGGATTAGCCTGGCAGTTAGTGGCCAGGCTAATTGGCTCCATCTGAAGGCAACACTAATCATCTGATTCCCAGCAATATGCTGAACTGTGTTGCTCTCTTACACTTTCCCCAGTTCCTAAGCAACTTCTGTTGGATCCAACTCAAGCCCTTTGTCCTGCAGTGTGCATACACCCTGAGGCAAAATGTTCAGAGCTGTATGACCTCCAGAGCTACTTCACAGCTGTGTTTTCCACCAACTATTTCAACATACAGCAAATAATTAGATAAATATAGAGCTGCCTTCAAGCAGGGCTTCTTTCCTAAATATGGGCTGCTCTGCACTGACAATTTTCAAAATATTCTCTTAGATTTGTGTAAAAATCAATAAAATATATTTCACTTAATGATTAAAGACAATGTTATTCTTACCAGTTGAACCATTTTATCTCTTTGCTTTCCTTAGTCATATTAAACAAATATGTTGATCTTCACCCACATGAGGTCTTTTTATGAGATCAAAACTGTTTATGGTATTTTGCTGCAATTTTTTTTTTATTTACAGTTACTCCTTGTGTTGCGACATGCCAATCACTAAAGCCTGTTGCCTGAAAATTTTAAAAACCCCCAAAATTTTACAAAAATCCGTTTGTGCCACAGACTTATTTGAGATCAGAGCCTTTTTATTAAGCTTGAGAAGGTTCCCCTATACTTCAGTCAGATTAATATTAATTTAGATGTTTTAAATCACCTTTTATACAAGCCATATGGAATTTGACATAAGCAATGACACTGCACTCCAAAAATAGAGATGTAACAATTTCTAAAGTGCTTCCCCTATTGTATTAATAAGCTGATAAATTGAACCTGTTATCTGGCACTGCAAATGTTTTCAAAACTTTCTAAATCCAGATCAAAAGTCCAATGAAAATATGTTCACCCCTGAACACCAAGTAAGTAGTTCTAGTATAAGTAAGTAGGTGTAATAAAAAAACCAGATTCATTTATTTCACTGAGCATTCACTTTTGGCTAGATCTATAGATGCAATTAAATTACTGAAATGAAAATCCAGGTCTTCATTGCATTGCAGTACTGCCTCTCCCAGTGGAGATTATTTTCTTTGCATAAAACAATTAAACTTTCCAAAGTAAAAGTTAATGTTAGGGTTACAACTAACAACCCAGTCAAAACTGGAAGCTCAGCAAAGCATGGAATGTCAGAAAGGATAGGAAAAAATGATGGATTTTGATAGGCTTATAATTTTAACAAAATAATGTCACTATATATTTTGATGAAATACTTTTTAAAGATAGTGTGAAAGACAAATGGATAAAATAGAATTAAATGAAACTTGTAGGCTCCATATATTAATGTCTGTTACTATGAAAGTCTCTTTTGCTAAAATGCTTCCAGCACATTCCCTATTTTTAAAATAATTTTTTAAGCATTACTTGACTAATTATTTCATTAATAATTATTTCATTGTATTTAAAATAAATACTAAAATGGGCACATTTACGTAAGTTTAAATTATTTTTCCAATTTTTCAATTAGAGGGCATCTTTCATACTAATATTTTTGTGAGAGACGAAGAGCCTGTAAGATAAAAACCTGAAGACAGATGGGGATTCCAGTTATTAGTCACCCTAGGGCCTGACTAGAGAAACTTCAATATTAGAATTCTGAAAATTTTATTCAGAAAAGTCAACTGTGTATTTTACTTTAACAGCATTTCAGGAAACATAAAGTAATTTCTGTTGGTTAACAAAGGATCTGGAACTATAAGCAATCTCTAGTATTTCTATATGCTCCTAGACTTTTATCAAGATATTTTTAATGCTGATGATCTAATTATTTTGGCCAAAAAGGTCAAATACAATCTAAGAACAAATTCTCTGCTTTTGTGATAAGTACAGTTACAGTTACATTTTGAAAAATAGCCTCCAAACACAGCTAAAATCAGTAAAGACAAAGAGGCACATAAAATTGTATGTATTATGGATGCTTTTTGAGAAATAATAGCTGTATTTACACATAGATACACTTCTCATTTTCTGACAATTTTCTTGACATGACAGCCTTATTGATTCTGAGTGGGGTTGTTTAAAAATGTTCTAGTGAAACTCTTTCAGGCAAATGTGTTAGTTTTGGGGCCTTTGTTTAAAACATGTAGTAGATTGGTTTGTTTGGAGGGTCATTTGGTTTTGACAGCTTGTGCAGGGAAGAAGCTTTCATGACATTTAAAGAATCACAAGCACTTGAGTTTTAAAATGTCTACTCGAAGAGCAAAATATGACTACGTGTCTGCCTCTCCACTGAAAAAAAAAATATCTTCACTAAAAAAACTTAATATTGCCTTTTCATTGTCACTAAAGTGGCCAGGAGGATGCATCTCAATGGAATACTGTATGTTTCAAGATTGCCAGGAGCTCCAAAATTTCAGTCCAGCCTAATTTCAGGAGGAGGGGGGAAGGGAAGCCAAATCCAAAAACATGGAAATTTAAAAATCTTTCTTTTGGTCCAAATTCTTCAAAAAACAATATTAATCTTCCCCAATTTTTTAACATTTTATAGATTAAGACGATAAGAACCTGTTCCAAAGTCTGTCATCATTGTCAATGGTGGGACTTTAACTGACATGGCTAAATTTTGTAGCAGTGTCCCAAACTGCTCCCCTGAAAAAATTCCCTTGAAATAGGAATATTTGTATGATCAAAAGAAAAGCTACTCAGTTTTCAATAAAAAAATAGCTTGTCGTTGGTTCAGTACATATACTACAAACTTACTGAAAAAAAGAGGATCTTTGATAGATATGGGCAGTGGAATTAGATGCAAACAATGGATTTTTTTTCCTTATGTGCACATTTTACTGTGCTTTAGTTTACTGTCATAATAAGTATATATACATTTACTCTCTATCAGTCTGAACTTATTTGATCTTGGACACAGGTAAGCACCCCAGTGATGGGAATTAATGTAGATATTATAGCTGTTGCCACTCTGGAGGTTTGTGGATCATCAGCCTACTCTGAAAATGCATCTAATTCATTCACAAAGCAACATGGCAAGGAGAATTTGCCACAAATTCTCACATACTGAGGAAGTGCAAAATGCCATTTTACAACAGATGGTTAAAGAAAACAGCCCATTGGACATGCATGACTAGAAATCTTTCTGCCTCCTTTTTTTAAAAGAAAATGAAGGACAAAATAATATGTCTGATTCTTTCCTAAAGAATGCTATCTGGCTTAGTAAATTGCAACTACAGCGAGGCAAAATACCCGAAAGTTAAATTCTCTTCTTTTCTTTATAACCACATACCTTGTTTTTCCATGGAATTAAGAATTCTACTTAAGTGGTTTTCAACAATCTCACTTTTGTGTGTATTCATGCTGTGCCCAGAGTTCAGGGACTCAAGGTATCCCTGAAACTATCACTCAAGCAGAAACCATCTCTCACACTAATTTACTCTGTGTATGTCACTTCCCCCTGTCCTCTTTCTTTTTTTGGCTTGAGAAACCCGTGACATATTATCTTTGGCAATTGGTCAGGAACCATAAGCAAAGCATCTTCTCCAGGTCTGTCCCAAGGTATTAGAAATTTGCATGTTATTCCCAATCTTTCCATTACTGTTCAGAAAACTTGCCAAAATAGGAGTAATGTATAAATCACCAAAAAATCAATGATAGACCCAAAGCACCATCAAATATTTTTCCTTTTTCCTGAGTTTTAGGGTTGAAATGTCTTAAGATAATACATTTAATTGGGTTCTCAGAACTAAACACCTCTCCAGATACAACTAGAACTCAGAGTCTTACATTAGGTACAGAACTTACTAGGTCAGAGGAATCTTGATTATATTCATAAAAGGTTATTTGGATGCAAACCCTGTGGAATACACTACACTCCTTGATAGTTTTATTTAAATTAAAATTTTTAAAATAGGACAAAAACCAAGACATTGATAGTGGAGAGTGAACGATCAGACGAGGTGGTTTTTGGAGCTCCTTTAACCTTAAGTGTTCAGTAATTTACTATTGATATGCATAGGATATATATATATATATATATAGTAAAGATATGTACAACATTTTTTCTATTATTTCCTATTTATTGTCAAGATATAAATGGAGAGACCCTCCAGCTAGTTGTAAGTCTTCATGAATTTTTAAATACCTCCCACTGGTCACATTATTGCACATTTGAACTTTGTTCTCATCAAAAAAGCATAAGCAAATCATCCACATTTTGAAAGAGCCCATTACACTTTGTTACAATACAAAAATCTGGATATGACTGAAATATGTGAAGTAGGTCTAATGATCAAGATAAAAGATAATAGGTTTCCAGCAACCAATGTTAAATTGTTCATGTATATTTTTATCTGCAGAAATTATGTTTTCATCACTTACTTTTGATACTTTAGCAATCTTACTTTCCACTACTTCAATGTTCCATACATCTAACAACAACCTGTTTTTAATTAAAATTTCAGTGAAAGACCTTATGCAAGCAAGCTTTTCATCAGGCCTAAGATAAACTCGTGTGTTACATTGGCTCACTTAAGTGCTGCAATTGTCCAAGTTTTCTGCTTTGATTGAATATGTTAATTGTGTGTTTCTATTTCTGACTGACACAATATAGTTGCTTTTCTTTGAAATTTAGGATCATGATCCTGTGCATAAACTGGAATGGCTGATATCTGCACATCGTGCTTCAGCTGGTTCCATAGGCTTGCACATTTAAGGTTCTGGTTCTACTACTCTGTAGAGTCACCCCCTCTGCCTCTTACACTGGTTATAATGACATCCTTGGGAATCACAGCAGAAAGGGGACAAAAATGTGTGAGGGTTTTCCAAAGATCTTGTAACACCCTAGATTCTGCTGCATATATATAATTATTGGCAAAATGTTGCATCAGCCAAACATGAGAACGAAAGGTTGAACTATTTATACAGTTTTCTCCTAATCCTTGTGTGCAGGTCTGCTTCCAGAGGAAAATGAGGTAGAAAACACGGATGCACAGGCTGTGCCCTCCTTAATCAGAATGGGGTCCCACAGGGCCTGAGCACTGCCAGCAGAGCTGGGGGCTGGCAGGAGTGTGTTGTGACAGCCCCAGAAAGGGTGAAGGGATAAATCCAGCCCATCATTCCTCCAGGTCCAAACTGGGAGCCCAGTGGGCAGGAGCTGGAGACAGGAGTGTGGCTGGTGCAGTGCAGATCACCCCTGGGCTGGAGACAGCAATGCCTCTGCTCAGAGCTGAGCTGAGCTGGGGCTCCTGGGCCATGAGCAGGGCTGGCACTGCTCAAGAAACTGGGGACTCTCTGCTCGCCCAAGGCCCTGACAAATATTTGCCCCCGTTTCTTATGTTGAGAAAAGGTTTTATATTCTGCACATCTGTATTCTTTTCTATTTACTTAAGCAGAAAATACAGAAGACTATTCTTGGATTCTCTTAGAGTTTACATTTAAACACACAGGAAGAGATTTTACACCCAAGCTACAGCTATAAACATTATTACAGGGTCCCCAGGTAATTTTTTGGGCAAGTTTCTTTCTAAATTATCTTGCTAGGTTGCTGAAATGCTGTCTTTCTCCTTTGTATTTGCTGTTTCAGCAATAGTGGCTCAACAGGCTGATATGGTTTCCTGTGTCCTGTTTACCTTGACTCAGTCTAAGATAAAAAAAATAGTGTTTTGCATTTAAAAAAACAAGTATAAAACCCCTTAAACTTCAAGTAGACTGTAGTTTATAAATTTATTCTCATCAGTGAGACCTGAAGATTTTTTTTAATGAAAAATCACTTTACATGCTCCTTTGTTGTTAAGAACAATTTAATAATTATATTAAATTTCAAGAGGTGTATCTGCTATTGAGTTTAGTAGTATTCTAAATTTGCTTTGAATGCTTCAAATGCTTACCTAATTAGGTTATAATAAATTATATATGTAAGTTACCTTTGAGTCAGACACACTAGCAATTAACAAAAAGAGGGAATAACTTTTCACATTCCTTGTTAAAAAGGTTTTGCTAGCCAAAGAAATTTCTCAAAAAACTGAATTTCTCTCATCTTGAACCAATTATATTTCAATTATAATGTGTGTTCTGATAATCATATGGTAATAAGTTTGAGGGAGGCTTCAGCTTTTGTTTTGTTTTGGTTAGGTTTTTTTCTTGTTTTAGGTTGGTTTGGGGTTTTTTGTGTCCAGCTTTTACAAATGCATAAAACACATAAAATGTAATTAATTTTTCATAATGAATCTTTCATAGACTGAAAATATAACATCCCCATTTTATATAAGCTGCAATACCCTACAGGAGTTCTTGAATGGTCACTGAAACTGCATCTCTTCAGAATGATCTATAGGACATAAGACCTCAATCTGATAAAGAGCACCAATAAAAAGATTGAGTGTACACACCTACATCAAGAATAGTAGCCCAGGGACCTTCTAAAACACATGGAAGTAAACACATATTTTCAGACACAAATATTGGTGACTTACTCTGTGTCTGGTCTGAACACATAGATGATAATTCATCTACTTTGAAGTAGTTCTCTAGAGCCAGTTAGGTACCTGAAGAGTCTCTGAGTTTTCTGCACAAGGGTGTATTGCATAAAGACATGTCTTTTTGCAGCAAAAACTTGTCCTGCTTTGAAGGACAAGTATCTCTCAATAAAGGCAGAAACTTGTCTTTGAAATGGAGAATGTAAACCCCCTCCCTCCAAATTATTATAATTTTGAAATTAAGGGGCTCTCAGGCAAAGATATGGGAATTAAGAATAACAGTTCTTTATTAGGAAAATAAAAACAGAAATGCAGTATTACAAAGAACAATCCCAACCCTGGCAGAGTCAGAGTACAATCTGACACCCTGTCAGTCAGGGTGTTGGTAGCAGTCCCATTAAATGGTGGATGCAGTCCCCCTGCAGTGGCAGATGTGGTTCAGCTGAAGCAGTGCTCCTGTAGAAGGGTGCAGCTTTCCTCTGAAGGTCCAGAGATGATGTGGAAAGGTCCGGCTTTTCCTCTGGAATCCAGTGGAAAGAAGGTAACTTGCTGTCCAACAGCTCTGTTTTTACCTAGGTAGGAAAGGCTTGGTTCCTCCTCCTGGCTGGAGCACCTCCCAATGGGATGATGTTATTTTATCAGTCATAGTGTGGGACTGAATGGCCCACCAGCAGATGACATCTTCCTGGAGGGAGGATGGGGAGTGGAAAAATAATGATGATTGCACCATCTTGCCTTAAAGATGGACCATTAGCAGATGGTATGTGCCACGGAGATAAGGAAATCACTATCCCACACAACTTCAACAGTTGGTGATAGAATACACATTTCTGGTCACATCAACCCAACACACAGCTGAAGACCAGATTGGGTGCCATATTGTGTCTAAAATGGCTATTGAAAATTTGCCTAGGTACCTGATATTTACTTCCTAGATTCCAAGTATGAAAAAATTTGGGGCCTCCAAAAAGGATTTCTTGTCTGGTCTTTTCTGTGGAGATATATTTAAATGAGTAGTAGCTTCCTTTTCAATAGGTGAATCAAAAATGAGGAATCAAAATAGGCATTTTGGCATTTAAAATGTAACACACTGAAATGTAACCTGTTTTTGCTTTTCAAAATGTAAATTTAAGTTGGCTGTGATGGAATGCATTATGTAATTAATTTTCTTAGAGGAGGATACAAATGATTTGTTAATACTGCCATTTCAAGTTAATCACTTTCTAGAATTAGTGCATCTTAGTTCTTTTCAGGAGGTTTTCTTTTTTACCTTGTATATTAGATGTTTTGCATCAGTGGTAACAATCAATCTTGGTTTCTGATTCTCTTGTAATTTTTTTCTCTTTATTCAGCCTGTCTTCCACTCTGCTGAAAAGTAGCTGTTCCTCTCCAGCTTTGTAAATCTATTGCCTTCTGG
This sequence comes from Luscinia megarhynchos, assembly GCA_034336665.1. Taxonomy (NCBI): domain Eukaryota; kingdom Metazoa; phylum Chordata; class Aves; order Passeriformes; family Muscicapidae; genus Luscinia; species Luscinia megarhynchos. The sequence goes on from CM067564.1 coordinate 31,800,249, forward strand.
GGAGCTAGTATCCACTTGACAAGATCACAGTCAGTTATGGTAGGCTTCCACTAGGCCTCAGTGGAATGGTAAATTTGGTAAAACTTCTCTTCCAGAAAAGCAATTTGAATACTTATATGTCCTTCCCTCTAAATAGCATTCAGCACAGTTGAGAATATTAACTATTAGACCTGTTCTGGAGGGATAGGAAGACTTATAATGCTATTAAATAAGAATTTTAATTAAAAGTTGTTACAGAAATGGTTTTAAATCTCTTCATGGTTCCTTTAAGCATGAAAGTATGTTTTAATTTTATTTCTTAGGTTTCAAGTCTCTACTGCTAATTGTGATGTTCCCATATGACTTAAATTGTAATTTAAACTGTATCAAAATATGTACTGATATTAACTTCTATGTCTTTATTCAAAGTGAATCAGCCAATGTTCCAAAAGAGTAATTTTGAAATAGGATAACTTGTCTGTAGTCCCAGTGAATGTTACTTTGTCATTACTGGCAATAATCACAGGCTTTCTATGGTGAGTTGGGCTACTGAATACAGGTGCTCAGGATTTAACTGGGCTTGACCTACTTTAACTCTGCTTTGTGAAATAAATAAAAAAAAAAGTAGGTCTTACCAAATTTAGTTTGGTTAATCATGATTCCCTAAACATCAGTTTCCCTTTTACTTTCAGCCTTGTCATCAGTCCTTGTTTTAGGGAAATCCTCTTCCTACAAAGTCACAAAGTTAGTTTCCAAAATCCTTTGACATTCTTGTTCCCTTTAAAGTTATATTGTGTTATGGACAAGTAACTAAATAATCAGACAGATTGTGAAAGTCTCAAATGCATGTAAGATTTTGGGATTTTAATTAATTTTGAGAGACACATGAGGACTATTATTTTCTTTTCTCACATTTTCTTCAAATATCTGAGTTATGAAGCAATACTCTTTTAATGTGTGACTTATATATCTGTTTATACATTTAAAGATCTAGGTTTTGTTCTCTCCAAACATCAACCATCAAATGGAAATCTTTCTATAAGGATAAAACTCCACCGTGCAGAAATACAGAAATAGAATTAAAAAAAAAAAAGTCAAAAATTATCAGAATAATAAAGGATGCATAAGAGGCATGTATGCTCTCTCCCTCTGAGTTTCATCCCTCTCATAAATTTTCTGCATAATTTTTATGAAATTTACACTGAAATCTTGCCTGCTTTTATTAAGGCATCAGTGATTTTTTGTAGAAACAAAATAGCTGTTTTCTATGAAGCTGTATAAATAACAGTCTGTAACTACTGATATCTACATCAAAAGCTGCCAATATATTCAATTTCAAGCAGCACTCTACATTGTTTATTAAACTGACAGATTAATAACAAACATAAAGCCAAAAAACATGTAAAATAAAGGGTAGCCCCAGCTATTTGCAAACTACAAGAGCAAGAACAAAATCTCTATGAATAGCACCCTTCCTACAAACACAAAAGCTCTCAGTTTGTGCAGTTTTCCCCAGTCATGTAGGTAGAATCAAGGATTTTTTGGGGTCACATGACCCAGGGATAAGATTTGACTACTGAGAGATGGCTCTTCCCAAATTAAGGTGCACACAAGATGATGTACTGAAGTCAATGACATGGATTTTATTTAACAATAAAAGTGTGGTGTAGATAAAGAAATAGATAAGGGGGTGGGAGGTGAGGTGGGGGTCCCAATGCTGTTCAAAATTTTCACTATTTTCACATGTTAGCAAAAAAAAAAAAAATAAAAAGGGAATTAAAGCTCATGGCTACGCTGCTCTCTCATTCATGATTAAATGATTCTCCTGCTTCTAAGTCTAATTAGTCCCATGCTGTCTTTCTCTTCAGTCAGTGGGTTGTGAGTTGGCCACTATCTCCCCTTGCTGGAATTACCTCTTCCCCAGCCCAAACTGTTTTCAGCACAGTTTCTGAGTTTGCTTTCCTTGTGGTCCATTATCAGTGACAGATTTTTCTCCCCCAGCCTGTTAACCTCCCCCTAGGCCTGAGTAACACTCAGACAATAGTACCACCTTCTTCTTATCTCAAGTTCCCACTTGGTCCTTTCAGAGATTTATTTTGATCTCACATAAAAAGGGTTTATTCAGGGTGAGGGAGTTATTTGGGATAGGACTTTATTGGAAGAGGAAGAACAGCTGTGTGGTACTTTCACCTGACAGCTTTGTCATTTCCCCTCTTGCAGCTAGCTGGAAGGTAAGGCAGAAGAAACAAATGTGTCACCTTACTTTGTTTTTCAGAGGAAGTTCCTTATGAGAATACCCATTGCTGAGGGACAGCTTTCAATTGTAAATGTCTTTCTTTCCTCTTGTAGATGTCATCCCAACACAGGCATATTTCTGTTGCCTACTGTCTTACATAATGAGAATTACAATTACTACTAAGAATAAACAATATGCTACTGTCAAAACGTTTTTCAAATGTCATTTCAAAGCAAGATTTAAATAGAGAGGTTTGTCTGCTGAATACTATGTAATTATTGTTGTTTGGTTTGCCTTTTATTGTGAGTGAAAAGTTCTTTTCTACTTTCTAAATTGCAATATAAATAAACTAATATAAACTAAAATATAATTTCCAGTTATATAAATAATTGCTTGTTTATGTAATTCAGTATCCATTTAATAATCTTCACATCTTTGTGCTTGCTAAAACTCAATACACTTAGTCAGAAAGCCATAAAATTAAAATAATTTATAATTTATTCTAAATCTGATTAGATTCCCAGCAAGCTACCTTTTTATGGCTTAATAGATGTTTATCTCTAAATATGAAATTACAGCTAAGTTACAGCTTCCTGATTATTTTGTATCTTTCAGACATCACTCCAAAAAGACATTCAGACTAAAATATTTAATAGTTTGCATCTGGCTCATGAACCCACACCCAGCATCTCTTCTCCTGAGACCCTGTACATACCATTTCCCCTCCTTACTGCTATGGAAAATGTCCTGTGATGAGTAAGTCTTTAATGTTGAACAAGGACAACAATTTTCAAAGTGACTCGTCCCCTTCAGTCTCCCAAATGATTTGTGCAGTCAAAATAGTAAAATTTACTTTTGTAACAGTGGCTTCCAGCACTTCACACACTGAACTAGACAAGAAGAGGCTGCACACTGCATCCTTTGTATGGATTCCCATCTCCTGCAACAAAAAGCTGTTTTCTTGTCTTACTTTTCCCCCTCCTCAAGCCAACATTTTCGAGAGAAAAAAGGACAAAAATTATAACTTTAATATTTTTCCAGATTATATCTTCAGAAATTCTAGTCTTTAAAAGCTTTTTTTAGTTTCCCTAAACAGTCCTGTGGTGCACGTTTGTAGCAATTTTGAGATTTTGAGTAATTTTACACTTTTTCACATTGAATCTTCACTGTTTCATATTAACCTGCCTAATTTAGCTATGGTGAAAAGAGGTGAATGGTCTTCACGGTACAACAGGGTTTTTTTGCTTTTGTGTTACTAACACATCATTTGCTAACATGAATTTGCAATCTAAAAAATATTTGTTTTGTTCCTCAGATGTGGAAACTTCAGATTTCTGTAGTGTCTCCATGGGTTAGGGTTTTGGTTTCGTGCATTATAAGTAAATTCCTCACTGCCTATTTTGATTTATTACATTGAGAGGTGTTGAAAGTTGAATCATGAAATCTGCAGTCTGGATTCAGACCAAAAACACCACAGGCATATATTTTGCACTAGGGATGATATGAAAATAGGCCATAATGTTGCCAAACATATATTAAAAAGCCCCCCCAAATGTTAACTGTCATAATTTCAGACTCCAAAGGTTAAGAACTTTTATGCTAACTATCAAGAGATGTTTAACTTGGAGCTTGCTTATTTTACATAGTGCTTTGGTTCTCTGACCTTCTGTTTTTTTTTTATTCTGATGTATTTCCATTGTGTAAAGTTCTAACACTTGAACTGTAATGTCAACCAGAGTAAAACAGCAAATAATGATTAAGACAGTTATGTTGGGCTTTTTGGTTTAAAGTATTTTAACTGTTTGAAGAATAAGAAGCACAAAATACTTCTTGCATTTAATTAAATTTAGGTTAAAGAAAATACAAAAATATTTGGAAATAACACACTGACAATTTTTCACTGCCTTCATGTAAGTCTGTATTTTAATACACTCAGAAAAATGTTCCATTCATTCCTTAGTATTAGGTTGTCACTCTATATAATTTATATGGATGATACATTCACATTTCAGCTCACATGCTTAGACATTTTGAAAAACAATATATGTTAAAATTTGAAAAATAATTACTTTTCTAACATAAAACTATTTAAAACTGTTGAAAAATCTCTACAGTGTTTATTGAATTATGAATTAATTTGATTAACCAATGCAATACACATCACAGTGTCAGAATTACCAGACAGATTTTAAAGCTAAGAAAAAATTCCAAATACTAACGTACCTCAAGCACTCTTTGACATTATTTGTGTAGATAAAAAAGAAGAGAAAGCTGTAGTAATTATCCAAATTATCCTGTTCTCACCTCCTGAAATACATGAGTAAGATCTACAGCATTGCTGTAATTTTATGTAGTTGGAACTTGATTAATTTTGTTGTCCTTAAAACCATGACACAAACAGAAAAACAAGCATTACTATTCACATGAACTAGAATAATATAATAAAATTCAGGCTTTGGAGATGTTAACAGCACTTGTGATGGAAATGAAGAATCTAACCACTTTTAAGAATGAAGAAAGGAAAATATTTCAGTAATTTTAAAGTGAAATAATTTCGTAAGATGAACATTTATGTATCATTATATTTGATTTTTTAGAAAAGAAACAGTAACTGGGAAAACAAAGATATAAGAATCTTTGCAGATAGAGTGGAACATCCAGATATATTCCTTACTGAAAATTAGATTCTGGGTGATTGACTTCTGCATGTTCTTTTGGTTTTTCTAAGACAAGCAGACTGTTTTATTGAAATAGTTTAGGAACCCAGCATCACTTCTGTATAGCTGAATTCTCTCATGGAGAATTTGGATATTGAGTAGTGGATTATGGGTCTCTACCTAGGGTCTCTAGGTCTCTACCTGGAGGCTGCATTTGTAACAAAAATAGCAACTAGAAATGTCATCTAGCACTGGAATATGACCATCTGTAGTTTTAAATTAATATCCTGGCTCTTAGCAGAATTCTGGCCCCTGTCAGGCACCATTCTCCCAGCAGTTGCCAAAAAGAGCTGCATTGCAAAGGTCATCCCCAGCAGGCAGCTTGAATGCACTCACACTGCTGCGAGGGCCAGGGGAGTTTATTTGTACCACGGTGGGCTGCTCAGAGCCAGCTGGCCTGAGAACCAGTGAGCACTCCTGGGCACACCTGGTGCTCCCTGGCATGGGCATGGAGTCATTGTCCCACATGAAATCCTTTCTGATCCTTTTGTCAATCATCAGTAGTGCACCATGCGTCTCTTCATCACTTAAATAACCATCATTGGTTTACACTGCCATACATGAGGGCAAAAAGAAGGATTTTAGTTTTGACCATCTACTTCTAAAGCAAATTGAAACACTGTTTGTTAAAGCTATAAAGTCATTGAAGAAAAATCACAGCAATTACCTATATATGGGGAAATCTAGATAGGAGCTTTGGTTCTGCTCTCCATACTGTCACAGGTTCACAGGACTCAATACATGACCTTACTATGTAAATATATTTTCTTCTGAAAATGAGCCAAAGATGTCTATCCAGCCAGCTGCCTATTTGTTTCTCTTCACAGACTTGAGACGTCAACAAAGAAGATCCACTCTAATAAAAACCATAATATCTTTTATAGATTTTTATGTTGGTTTTGAAAAAGAAAATTACTTTAATTCACCCTTTCTGTCCTATGCCCTATAATATGCCCATTGAATTATTGAATGCCCATTTGAATTGTTATATAATGTTAAAAAAATATGAGTTTGTTGCGACTTTTTGTGTTTGATAGAAAGGAAATCAGATAGAAAATTTGCATATATAACATCAGACATTTCATATTTAGTTCATTGAACTGAAATCTCATCTGTTCTGTAAAGGAAAGAATTCATTCAAGGGAGCATAAAGTAGAAGTACTTGCTTTACATATTTTGTCTCCCCTATTCTGTTTATCTCTTGTTTTCTTCCTTAGCAATATAGTTGTTATGCTCAGTATGTTTTCCAGCTGAAAAAGGAGCTTGCCTCGTATTGAGCTGTCATTTTGACATGTCTCTCTCACACAGATACAGATGAATTCTAACTGTAGCTCTGAGCTAAACTGGTCACAGAGGAGCATAGCCCAGGGATATCACTTGCAGCCTAACACCACATGCATCAGAGTATTCTCCAGGGACAATCAGCTCTGGGGCTGGGAGAAGTGCTTCCCCCTCCTTCACTGCTTGGTTGGAGTGATAATGTTTGGTTTTATCTGGTTTAGTGGTTGGCAGTATCCTTTTCTGACAGTTTTAGTAAAGTATCAGTCCCTTCTGTGGTTTCCCTTGAATGTATTGCCTGTTGTTTTAGCATAGGTTGAGCTGCTGTGAAGATTATATGCTCTGTGTCTGGTCATTGCAGAAAGACACTTCCTCTTGAAGGAAGAAAGCAATCAGCAAAATGTGTCTGCAAATACCTGCAGCACCAAAGCCTTGTCAAGTCAAAAGGAACAAAGGAGGAAACATGAACAGCATCTATCAAGTAATGCAGCAGCTCAGCATGCCTTTTGAATTAGGGCTCATGTGCAGGTGCACTTGAAAAATATCCTTTTCAAGCACAAGCTGTTAAAGGATGGGAGTTCAGAGGCCACCTGTCCTTCTGTGGGAGTAAATCTTTTCAGGCAACAGCTGAATCAACTGCCCTAAGAATTCATGTACCACAGGCTCATAAATCACATTCCTAGGGAATCATCGTGTTGTCACCACTGATGTCAGCCTCAGTTCTCTGAAAAGAATTGCTATGTCCATATGCATGTATTCTATTACCTTAATACAATGATATTTAATGATCTTCAAATTAAAAAAAATATATATATATAATTACTACATTACCAGGAATATATTACATTCTTCAAAGTCAAATTACACTTTATCCACTTTTCAGTATGCACCATATGTTTTATGACTGCAGAGCTATCCACTACACAACTTTGTTCTGACCAGAATTTGTATTTTTCTCCATGTAATAGCTGAAATCAAGAACATTCAGAAAAAAATAGCAGTGTTAGTTGCATCTTGACACTTTTCATGATGATTGATTTAACAGAATTACTTACAAAAATTAATGAATTCTAGAGTGGCTAAGTTAAGTCAATTAAGTCAATATTCTTATTCAGTTTTAAAGTTACTTAAAAGGAATTTAACATAATTCACTTCTAATGAGGATCTACAAGTATATACTTTGATATATTTTATTTGCAGTAGGAGCCATAGAGGGACTTCTATTTGTGGCTGAGACCTTCACTGTTAGCAGGATAGGCTTGAGTACAAGACATTAAATTACATTAAACATTATTTTATTCTAAATGGGAAGAAGCTAAAAAGAGATTTATACCAGTTTCTGGAATGTTGTTTCAATTATTTAATTATTTAGTTGGAACTAAACACTTTTTTCCAGGTCCCTTCAGAACGTCTTTAATAATTCTTAATATTTCAGGAATGGGCTTGCCTATTTGCTGTTTTTTCTACCCTTAGAATTTTCCTCTTTTCCAGCTCCTTACCTTTTGAAAATGATCAAAAGTCCATGAAAGTGAGGACAAAAATCTGCAATGAGGCACATTCTATGAGAAAATAAGGAGCTAAAATAAAATACTAACATTAGGATATCATTTATATCAAATTTGGTTATAATGTTGCTGTATCTTTACAACACCATCCAAGGTATTTTACAAAGCAGAAGCATCAATACTCAGATATGGCTGTGAAATGTGTGAAAAAGTAAATATTTCTTAAGACAGTCATTATAGCCTGAGTGTTTATATTTTTTTTCAGTTTGTTATCTGACTTAAACAAAATTTTTCACTTTAGGCACCAATGTCAAGGTTTTTTCAAATGCCTTTAGGTGCTCATTTTTATAGGATATAGACTGAGAGACCTTTCAAGTTGGCAGCTTTGAAAAATCAGCACCTTTAAATTGTTTCAAGCTGGACAAAAATTCCTAGGATTTTTTTTCTCAGTCTTGACCTGAAATCTTTGCCTTTATAAACATAACAAAACTCTTGAATGTGGAATAGATTATCTCCAGTGGCCATCTAGACATGTATTACATGCTCTGTATTGTAATCTTAGGATGATGGAGCTCCAAGTATAATATATTCAAGTACCTTACATTATTCCTGATGAGGTTTCAAGAGAATTATTCTGAGCAGGGAATTTCATGCTTCACATGCATGTGCTCTAGATTTGGAGTAAAAGCAAGAATGTCTCTTGATTAGAATGTTAATGTATACATTTTTTCCTACTCAGTAAAAGGGAGGACTCCTAATTACAGCATATCTCCTGCTCTAACAAGTGCAGAATCTCCACAGCTAAAAGCAGAAAACAGTTCCAGCACAGTACATGCTTGAAATACATGCCATTCCAGGACAGTGCAAACAAGCCTGCATCAGCTGCAACACATGGAAGAACTGCAATGACTAATTGGATATCATTATAGAGGTTATATCCTGTCTGGATACAGAGCCTTGAATCCAAAAGAAGCTGTCAGTCATGGAAATGCTTCTACCAGCTCCCTGTGTTTAAAGTTATACAGGAGGTGACAGAAAGTGCTAACATTTTCTCCTCAAAGGAAATAAAGCCAGCAGCTGAAAATTTGGAAGCTATTTTCAATGTAAAACCATTTCAAGGCTGATTGTGCTCAGCAATAATTCTATCCATCACTATGCTCTGACAGAAATACACTGCAGTACTCTGCAGTGGAATAAGGATGTTCCATCTACCTAAATTGAATTTCTTTGAACAGTTACCTGAAACAATATTTTGTGTTATCACAGCCACCACAGACATTTAAAAAAAGCTCCACCCAAACTACCAGTTATGACCTCCCTTTTCCTGCCTCTTTCTCATGGCAAGTTGCATTTAATATGAGACATAAGTGCTGTGAAACTTGCAACTGATTAGGCTGTGGCTCAGTGGCTTACTTGTGAATTAAGGTCAAAAGTTTGCAGTGTTGCCAATTTTTAACTGCTTCAGACCATGATTTTTGTCACCGGAGCAGCAGAGAGGATAATGCATAAAATTGAATTATTGGTATAAGAATACCATAATTCTGATCTGATTTAAAAACTTGGGCTTTTTGGATTTCAGAGTAAAAATCTGTATATTTTTAAGGCAAACATCATCTCTATTACAAGTATGAGGAAAAATATATTCCCAGCAGATTTCTATTTTTAAAGGATCTTCTGGGTTTTTTGTGGACAAAAAAAAGTCATAGTGTGCCTTATATTCAGCCTCACAAAGCAATGGGTCACGTTCCCTGTGAACCTTGCAGTCCAGACATGTTTCTAACACCTCTGCATGAGAGGGAGCTGTGACTATCAGTGAGTGTCTGTGTGGCACTCCTGGTGCTGGGGACACATCTGTGATACCAGCTTGAGTCATAGCAGCCAAAGTGGGACGTGTTCAGCTACTCTGTGTGCTGGATCTTTACCTGCCAAAGTGCCCTCACTCAGTTCATTGATTCAGGCAGCCTATGAGCTGTCCATTTCTGCCACACTTTCCTCCAGCTGGGCTGAGGTAAGGCTGCTGGCACTAGGAATTCCCTCTGTGTATACCTGGTGCCACAAGTGGCATCTGCTTCATCCTGCAGTTTACAAGCTCTCTTGATAGATGATACCAATATGTAAAGCCCATATGGGCTTCATAAATAATTTAAGGAAGATGACATCTTTTCCTAAGGACTGTTTTGTGACTGTCTTTTCATCCACTTTTGTTCCCTAAAAATAATCTAAAAATATTTAGAAAATTCAATATGTATTCTCAGAAAGTTGATCTGGCCTCTTCTTTTCCTTCTGTGCTGTTCTGCTCATCGTTTCCTTCTCTTGATGCAAAATATCTGTGTTTTCTAAAGAATAATTTTAAATTGCATTCAGAAATTCTGTAGGACACTGATCACATATACCAAATCTATGGTTCACGCTTCTTTGCTTCCTGTCAAATATGAAGCATTTGAGTGTGCTACAGTAGTACATTATCTTTGATTGCAGAGAGTGCAGTCTGAGGTCGAATGACCTTGTTCAAGAGGCAATGTGTTGCCTGAAATGAAGTTTTATAGGAGACAGCTATAAATATGAAAGACTACAAACTCACAGTTCTTTTATAAAATAGGCCATGGACGTGAGAGAGGGAAAAAAATTAAACAAGTACATACACAGTTTCCATGGGTTTGAAACTTGGTACTTAGTTTGCTGCCCACTAAAAATACCTCATTCATTTCTTGATCAGCGAGATGCTTCAGAGAAAAGGGACAAGAAGAAAGATTTTAGAAGTCAATAGAAGAAAAGAATATAATAGTCTCTCTGTCTGTGTTCCCTGAATCTCTTATACCTGCTATTTCAGCAATTATCCTGTGAAGTTTCAACTCCTCACTGCACTATAGATGTGATTTTTCAGTAATTTGAAGGACTTTTTTTTCTACTCCCCAGGTAGTTGTCCACAGCATCTGTGCAGGGCTGGGAGCATAGAAAGCAGGTTGTCATTACCTTAACAGCTGCTTAAAAGATCACAAAGACAAGACTTAGGCTGATGTGATATTTCAAAAAGAGATCCACCTTCATAAAAAAATAAATTATGGCACTCACCTGAGCCAGTACAGATGTTAGTAATCACATTAACTTTATTCCAGATGAGAAAATGTATTTGCTAAATGTCCTGCATGAGGTTGCACTTAAAAAAATCACCATATCCAATACTGAACAGTTCATGTGTAGTCAGTGAAATCTTTCCATCAGCTAATTTAAAAATTGCAATGTATAGAATTGAGGTAATCTGAGAATTTCACACACAGGGGGATGTTCAGACAAATAATCAGAACATGAACAAGGGAAACAAAATGTGGTATTCATGATAATGAAATCCTAGAAGAATACTGCAAGGTCAATAAAGGACAAGAATATGAAGAGTAAAAATCTCTAAATAATATCAGTAGAGCTTTTCTGCAAGAGAAAATGGTCACTGTGGGAGAACGAATGAGAAAAGAAAAACAAATTTTCTTGCAAATTTTCATATGAACTAATTATAAAATATTCAATCTTTTGAGACATTTGTCCTTCTTTTTAAGATATTTATTCTTTTCTAGGTGGTTGCCGGTTCAGGCTGCTCTTTTTTTGGTTTGTTTGGGTTTTTTTTTTTTTTTTGTTTTGTTGGTTTTTTTGGGGTTTTTTTTGTTTGTTTGTTTTTTGGGTTTTTTTGGGTTTTTTTTGTTTTGTTTTGTTTTGTTTTGTTTTGTTTTTTTGTTTTTACTCCTCTTTGTGTTTCTGACGTCTTACAAGAGACAACACCTGACAGATTTGAAATACTTCTTCAGAGACACTATGAGTATTGATTCCAGTGTGTCAGGTCCCTGGGTGCAGTGCAGAACTCTGTAGTGCTGGATTGGGAGGTTCAAGCCTGCACTTGAACATAAACTCCTTCCTGCCATGTTTCATCATGCTCTGCCTCTGCTCTGCAAGAGGATCCATCTGAATCTTGAAGCTGAACACTCGAGCACAGGCAGAGAAATAAGCTCTGTGCTCAAGCTGAACCCTTGAGCACAGATGCTCAAGAACAGACAAGTCCTGATCCAAGACCTGAAAACAGCTGCTCCACATTACAGATATAACAAATTATTTTTTGTTAAATTAGTCTTGTTATTCTTCCCTGGTGGTAGCATCTATCTCCAGAAGCCACTAGACAGAAATTGTTTCATCAAATCAGACTTCCCATAGTAGCTGAAAGTCTCTGCACTTTCTGAAATGCTATCTAAAAGCTCAATTATATTTCTTTCAAATTTTTGACTTGTAAATTAATCACAAAAATATTCAAAAGAAGATTTAACAGAATTTTGACAATGAAACAAACAAGGAGGTCCAGATAGGCTAATTTCATATAATCCCCCTGAAATGTTAGTAAATAGCTGTATTTTATTTTTTTTTGCAATCCAAGTGCACCAAGTTTCTATTAGATGTGAGAAAAGAAAAGAGATCAGCTTTTAAGCATTCATTACTTATCTGGGTTCTGGAAGACAAATATTTCTGTCAGAGCATGCTTAATATAAGATAATTTTCTTATTTCTTCTATTTCTTATTTAACTAAAACTGCAGTTCTAATCAAGGTAAAGCCATCCAAAGACAAACCTGTTTAAATCCTTTTCTTATATTTACAGTTTGCTTTGGTGCAATAGTATTCTTTTTTTTTTCTTTATTTTCTTTCTGTTTTCCCTCCTCATCCTGAGTAAGCAGTTCTCTATTAACAATTCATTTGGGCTTAGATATGGATCTTAATTAACAGAAAAATTGTGAGCAGGCACTGAATCCCTGCCCAGGAATAGTAAAGTGTCCCAATGGCACAGGTTTTCCCAGCATCAATTTAATGAACTACCACTATCTAAATAGACCAGATGACCAGGAGAGGATATGTCTTTATTAGACATACTGCTACAAATATGCTGTGTGAATAAAAAAACTAAACATCATATTCTATCTTTTAGGGAGAACATAAGCTTATACTGAAAGAGGAATGTAGAAAATGAGCCATACTATAGTCTTTAAGAAGAACAAATTATAGAAAAGACTGTAGTAAGATCTGACTAATAATCTAGTCTAAACCTTTTTTTTCTCTTCTGAGTAGAGGCAAAATTAAAATTTTCTATGTTTTTTCTTGCTTGCTTTTTCAGTCCAATTCCAACATCTGTACCTACAGAGAGCTGTATAATTAGCTTCAAGAGCCAACAGCCTGATGATTTCCACTTAGGAGGGCAAGTGAAAGAAATCAAGTTCGAATCAAGAGAAAGAGAAACTTAAAATACAGACCTTCTATGTAAGGTACCTAAAAACTCACCTGTTGATGTCTTACTCACTTAAGAAATGCAATTTTATATTTTACAATATTTTATCTACAATAATTTACAATTTTTACTTACAACAACTTACAATATTTTACTTTACAATAATTTATTTACAATAAAGTAAAATAAATTCAGTGGTGGGTGTTTCCCACCCTTATTTAATCTTCCACTGTGACTTGTTTTGTAAAAGTTGTTGATAAGCTGTTGCCAATGTAAATTGCCCACTCCTTTTTGATACTTTGCTAAATAGACCAGATTCTGCGATAAGAACCTACTTTGGAAAAGCATTTTCTTCTAGTGTTCTCCTTTTCATCAATGGAAAGTGTTTTCTGTGGCTTAATTTGCTTTTGTAAATTAAACTTGCATTTTTATCTCAATTTACGTACTTTTTTTCATTATTAAGAAATATTGTGTCATATTGATATCAGGCAAATCTGTTTCTCTTAGTCCACTTTCCCCATCATTCCTCTTTCATAGTCAGAGAGAAAGACTTATGTTGAGACATGGACAATCAATTTTCTAGATATTCCATATCTGCAACTTCATCTCACAGTTCTTGGAAATTTTGTGGTGTAGATTACTTGACTTCTATAGAATGAGCACACTATTTTCTTTGAGTTCTCACTGTTACATGTAGCTTTCAATTCTTCACTTTTGTCTGCAGTAATGGTGAACATTTCCATGCAAATCTTTTGCAAAGTATTACTCTATTTTTAGGAGCACTGAGAGATTATCATTCTTATCCACCTTTTCCTGTAATGCACTGCTGTTTCACTATGAGTTTTCTTGTTGTTTTATCAATTTTTATGGTTAAGAAAGGTTTGATTTTAATTTTTCTGCTCTAAATTTCTTGACCGCTCAGACAGACCCCTCTTTGCTGGTTTCAATATCCTTTTTGAAGTCCCATTCTACAGTATGTCCCCTTTGTATGAAATACCAACTCTAATTATTCTTGTATCATTAAGGTTTCAAATAAATTTATATCCTAGTTTCATTCTCTAATCTTCTCAAACCAATTGTATCCGTTGAGTTAGTAGAAAACTTCCCTTACTTTCTAGAGGGGACTTTCTTTTGCCTTTTGAAGGCACAAAACTCGAAGTCCTACTTGCTTGAATTGGAAAGTCTTGAATTAGACTGATTCTTTGGTTACTCAGCTTAATCATCTTCAATTGTTTTGTCTAATTAACATATATATCTTCTGTCCTGACAAAAATAAAATTACGCACTTGTGTCATGGCTCTTAGACTTGATTTCATTGATGTCACTACTAGAAAAATAATCTAGGAAAAACTTTCTAAATTATTTAGATATTCACCTGCATTTGAACTTGTGCAAAATATTGGGCCATAGACATTTGTCATAAATAATCAAATTTCCGTGTCAGAATCTGTTGCATTGCCCCTTTTTCTTCTCTTTTTTATTTCTAACTTTTCTACCATTATACTTGTATAATACAATTTCGTGGGGGGAAAAAAGAAGCAGAGTTGCTGGAATGAATTATGAATAACATTTTGTTTGTGGAGAGGAAAGATCTGTGAGCATCTGTGAGATGCTCATTCTACTGCATATAAAGAAAATGAAAGACACCACTAAAATGTTCAAACCGATAGATGGAAGATTCTGACTGTTACAAAAGATAAAACTTTGCCTCTCATTTCACAGGCTTCCAAAGAGAAATAATTTCAAATTAGAAGGCATGAACGCTTCTGTGTCTTATCTCCCCGTCAGAGCTCTCTGCAATTCCTATTGAAAAGTGGACTCCTGGGGACTGCTTACTCTGCATACTGTCAACACTATGTCAAAAGCTACAGAAACACACTGTCCTCTTGTTGAGTCTGGCCTTCTTAAGACATATTCAATCTCTGTGATAGAATTCAGAGCAAGATAAATGAATGCTTTCAGATACTTCCTCTGTTAGAGACCTTTCTTAAATTAATTTGTGATTATATGAAAATTAGATTCCAAAAGCAAAAAAAGCTTGTCTGCTGGGAAATGAATGCAGCAAAAGCCTTCTAATCTACTTATAAAAGATACATCAAAACCAGTTTATTATAAAACATGATTCATACTTTTTAAGAGTAAGGTAGTATGTACCTGTCCTGCTTTGAAATGAAAACAATTGATCCTTGTAGCACACCATTACCTATTTTATTAGTTTAAATTCAATGAATGATACTTTTTTTAGATAGAAACACGTGGAACAAGATAGTCTGACAATCTTGTTCAGATTCCTTGGCTAATTACAACATGATGTTATAGTTTTTAACTGTGGCTCCCTAGAAGCATAGTACCAATAAACTGCAAGTCTTTCTTGTGATGAAAGGTTGATTCAGTCTCCAAACACAATCACTCCTGGCATTGTTCTTGCAGACACTGCCAACAGTATCAAAAGACATATTAGTTTTAGTCTTCAGTTTTTCTGCTCCCCTGGGACCTTGGATGTTTCAAACACTTCTCTTTTATGCTTGAAGTAAAATTAAATCCTTTCAAAGGAGGAAAGCTGTTTAGATAAATCCACTGAGTTACCTTGTGCTGTTTTCTCATTTAGCTCATTTTTGGAGCAGTTTCCAATGCTGTGAGCTTTTAATCCTGTAAGACTACTAAAAAGAGCTGAATCTTACTTTGTGTAAAGAAGCCGAAAACACATCTCACTCTGAGATTAACCTCCTGCTTTGTAAGTTTGAGAAGAATGCTTTAAAGGCAGAAAAAGCTAAAGGTTTACTCAAGTGGAAACGAGAAAACAGTGCAGAAAAATCCAGAGGTGAAGAAAAGGTCAGGAGGTAAAAAAAAGAGGTATTTTGTTAATATACAGCAGGTTATGCAATGCAATATTTCCTTTTAATGAGAAATACTTTTATATCTTATCTGTTCATAAGTAAGTACATACGTATGTACACACATAAACTTTTAAGAAATTATTCATCATTTAAAATTATTCTAATTCTGAATGGGTATGGGAAATCATCTCATTATCAGGAACAATATTCATGAGCCTTATTTTTTTTTTTTTGGTGTATGTGTACTGTTTAAAATACTCTGTACCCCAACCCAAAGTCAACCAAAATCACTGAGATCTACTGGACATTTAATTACTAATGTCAACAAAAGTGCTTCCAAAGGAGGCACTCATGAAAGCTCATCCTAGAATCCCAACAGCCAGTGGAAAATGTAGGAGCTACAGGAACATACAAAGGGCCTGAAATGCAGGTTCAAGATATTTTTCTGCATATCTCCAGACTGTAACATGAACAGTCAATTAATGACTGTGCTATGGTGCCTCCCCCACACTCCAATTTAGCTCTTTTAAGTAAAAGTATAAACATGACAGCCATGTTTCCAGGTAATTGTTCAACAATAACGGACTGATGATTTTCATTGAAGAGTAACAACTATCTGAATTTATTTCTTCTGGGAAGTGACCTGTAAGTTATTTACCTCCACTGATGTCTGTATTATTTTGTCATTTCAACTGGTTCTCGAAAAATATATGACTAGCAATATTTTTGTGCCTTGATTCATTTACTTTCAAATGAATTTACTTTACTTTTTTTTAATAAATACAATCAGGTCTAAAATCTCTAACATCTTTAAAATAGCATAATGGACTTTCAAGGTATGCCTTTGTATTATAAATCTCTTTTTTAAATTAGTTTGAAAATCTCCATTCTGTCTTATTGTTCATATACATGATGAAATATGAAATTAATATCAACTATGAAATGACACAGAAGAAAATTTTTAAAAAAGCAACAGTATGCAGCTCAATTTTATACTACGATTCTCTGTTTTTCCTTTTTAAAGAAAAAAATCACTGTATTATCACTGATTAAGAATTGAAAGAACATAGCTGAAGTTAAGAATTATGAGTGTTTCTTCTACAATCAATCTAAGATAAATAATCACATGGGCAGGCAAACACACAGGGAGCAGAGCAGCGAAAAAAAATCTCAGTTTGCAGTCTTATTTTTCTGGGAATACATAGGAGGAGCTAAAAATAAGAGTGCAACATGAAAACAAGATACACTTTCAGATTTAAACATGTTTTGGGTTATGCAAGACAGAAGTGTCAAGCTGGTCTGGATGAAGAGTGCAACAGCAACAGTAGAATTGACTCCTAATAGCCAAAAAGAGGTGTCACCCCAAGCTTCATCACTGGACAGTGTTGTCCTCTACAGCTGGCTGACTACATCAGAGCACTACCAACAGACCAGTCAAGTCTTCTTTATGTCATGATATCCTATAAATCTATCAATTATGGAAATAAATCAGTTTGACGTGTCTCATCATTTTAACCAATATTCCAGGTTAACAGATCATGTTCAAACTGTAAATACTTCATACATACTCTACTGAAAGTTAATCAATACACTCAAAAATAAGAATCTCAGTCTGAAGGTTTGTGATTGATTATAAATGTCACTTGCAGATTCTATAAAATACTTTAACAAAATTAAATTAAATTAAAGTAACAATCTGTGCCAACATCTCTCCCTTCCCATAGGCTTAGCTCCTGATCCATTTAATGATTTGTTTCAATTACTTAGTAATACAACTATGAAAGCCTGGCAATCCAAACATCTTTATAAAACATATTTTATATTACTTTTTGCTTACTGACATGTCTTTAACAGTTAGCTGTAATGTAAGGATCTGAGGACAAAAAAATTGAAATAACATCTAATTTTGCACTTCGTAAATTTGTGAACAGGGCTAAACATTTTTGCACCCTTTGATCCAAGTATCAGCTATCTAATGTGCAATTATTATTTCAGTTTTAAGGAGAAGTGCTCTTTGCTACTGCACTGGAGTTTAGTTTCAGTATAAACTCCTGCAAAGAGTTATCTAAATTTAAATTCAGACCTCAGCCATGTTTCAGGTCTAGCAAAGGAAGTTTCGTTCAATTACCTCATAGATTAGAAATTTATCAAATAAGAACACGTTTTGAAAAGAAATACAAGTAAATTTAAAAGCAAGAAAATACTAATTTCTAGACTTCTACTTTATGCTTAAGGCAGAAAAAAGTGTTTCCATATGTGAATCATCCTGTACCTTATTGAGCAGATCCAGCTATTTTTAAACTGTTCTGTTTAATTATATTTGATATTAAAACCTATTATGTTATTCAAAATGTCAGTGGTATGACTTGTCAAACTTTCATATTTAGTAAGATTTGGTGATGAAACCTGGAGTTAGCCTTGAACAGAAACACTTAAGAACAGAAACTCTGAATCACTACAATCTACTTGTAATTCCTGCTTCAATTTCCATGCTCAGGCAAATCATGGAACACAAAGAGGCTCAAGTCTGCTTCCAGAGTACAAGCTGGAGGCAAAATGATATGATTAAGATGAGGCATCATAGATTAAACTGGAGAAAACATGCAAGAAAGTAACTCACTTTTGCACAGCCTCATAGAGCCAAAGCACCTATAACAATCACCTTTCTTGGTGTTAGGTTCTCAATATATGCATAACACCAGGATGAAAGAAGTAATTGTTCTCCCACTGCACCGGACAGGAAAGTTTGTCTAACTATTTTTCACAAACTCGGTAGCTATTCTTACACCTTGTTTCTAGGACAGTTTAAGAGTACTGTTCTCAGATCCTCTACCAGGTTCTGTAAAGAAGGATGTAGCAGCATTTTGCACCCTTTTCCCCCTCCTCTGGTTTAAAGTATTCTATGACAAAGAGCATGCTTTATTTGACCAAATCTTTTAATTTTGCATCTCTTCTACTATGCTTACTTCTAGAGTTGCATTGCATAGATGGATGAAGAAGTTGCACAGTTTCAGTCCATGGGAAAGTTATTAAATTCACAGTTATCTTTTCTCACTGGTAATTGATTCCAGAGAGAAAACACACACATTAATACATATTAACTCCTTTGCAGTACAGATGTCTGATCACGAAGTCATTCCCTATGTGAAACTCCCATTGAAGGCAGGCAGAGTCAAGCCTACAAGTGGACAGCAGGTAGAAGCAGACTTACTTCCATGAAATTTTTATGCATTGACAGAGTGTGTTTACTTTCTAATACATTACAAGAAGTGATGGGTAAACCAGAAAGTCTCTCACACTTGGAAAAAAACCAAAAACTGTGGATGCTCTTTTGAACTGTATTCCAACTGTCTAAAGCCACTTGATTCTCCACAGCTGGGCTGGAAGATTTAGAAGATTAGACATTTCAGCACTTCTGCTTCCCATCCTGGCCAAGTGAAGACAGTTTAAATTTGAAAAGAAGGAGGTGGAGAAGGGGGAGAGTCAAGAACAAGACCATGGCAAGCATTATATATTCACTTGGTTTTCAAGTACTTGCATGTTCTTAATGTGGGTATCCCAGTGACTCTGGCCCCAGACCAGGAGACACTTTGTTTTCTCGCTTACATAACCTGTAGAATATTCATTTCTAACCTAGGTTGCAGATTTAGATCCCAAATAATTTGGTCTGATCCAGACAGCAGGATGTCAGAGTCAGTTATTAATGAACAGACAGACTCCTAATGATGCTGTAATCATGGCAGAAATAAGAACCAGCCTCAATTTTATCTCAGTTCCCCTGAAAATAAAACAGAATAAAGTAGAAACTTTATTCACCTTTCTTGTTAAGGACTATATTCTTCTAGATACTGGAAAATAATATGGTTCCTGGAGGAAGTTTTGTTGAATTTTTCATGGAACCCCCTGTATGAACCACTTTGAATCTCTCATTTTCACATTCACATATTAATCAACCTGAAGTTTAAATAAGCAAAGTCATATTTGAGTCATATCTGAGTCGATATTTTAATACCCATTTTTCTTCATGACAGAACTATGTATCAGATGCCATGTGAAAGTAAATATTGCACTAGATTAGCACTTCATTTCTAAATGATATTGTTTCTTAGACAGATGTTAGGAGAGGCTTATCCTAGCAGATACTGATGATTTTATTCAAAACACACAAGCAATCTGGCTGTCTGCTTTAAAGCTTTATTACAGATATAGCAAAAGTTTATCTTTAGAACAGCTGCTTTTTTTCTCCAATGCCATCAATTAGAGTATTTCAATAACATAAAAAACTAAACTCCCATAATACATACCCACTAATTATTTCTTTTAATCCCTAAGCTCTTATACTAAATATCTTAGTGAAAATGCTCTCAGCATTAATATGATTAACAAAAAAGTATATTTGGGTATTTAATTTATATATGTTTACTTTAAAAACATTTTTTTTCAGAAAAACTATTCCAGCTGTCAGGGAGCAGCAGGAGCAGGGTTGCTCTCAGACAGAGATGAGCCAGGAGCCATGATTACCTCAGCCCTTCAGGCAGGGCAGTGATGCTTTCACAGGTGCCATCCAATGGTTCTGGCCAGGAGTGGTGGTATCAACACATCCAAGTGACAAATCCAGACAAGACAAGGCAATGAGGCAGCCCATCCAAGAAGACCAGTCAAAAATGGCAGGAGATTGGACTGGAGGCAGGAATAGGGATAAGGTTACTCATAAAGCCTATCCTACAAATCTAGCCAGGACAGAAGAACTGTAGGTAGCAGAACATTACTTGAGAAGGTGAGGATGTCAAGACCTTAGCTTAAATACAGCCCAGAAATCCATAGGCAGGCCTCCCAAGTGAGAGTCAGCACATGTGGCCTTTTAGTGTCCCCTGGGACCGTCAATTTTCATTACAACACACTGAATAAGAAGAAGGTCCCACATGTTTGAACACCATTGAAAAGTATCTCAGTGGTGTTATTTTTTCAAGGTTGGAGAAGGGTAATATGTCAGGTACCATACTGGGTGGAAAGGGAAGCTAAGCACTTCTGAAAAGATTTTCTGACTCTGCTCAGTGCCCAGTAACACAAACTTGATAAGCTTATTCCTGCTGTCTCTCCAGCTGTTTGATTCTACAGACAATCACTGAATAGGTCATGGCAGTTTCAACCCAGTTACATAGTCACTCAACCTAAAAATATCTCCTCCTAGCCTGGTGTGGCAGGGCATTTTCCCACCTAGAGCAGATAAAGCTGTCTCAGGCATTTTCAAAGGAAACAAGTAGAGATATGGAATAGAAGTGAAGAATAATGAAAGGAAAAATAAAAGCTGAAAATTAAATATTTTTACATAATAAACTAATACAAGCCATAAGTACAAATCAAACTAATAATGTCTGAGTTCAAACCTTGCCTTAAACATCATTCTATCAATGAATTAAAAAATATTTCCTTGAATAAGTCAATTATCTTAAGATGAATTCTATTTGGTGACATTTTAACACAGTATGAATTTCAGTTTAAACTTTTCCCACATAGGTCCCTAGCTGCAATTTATCTGAACTCCCCAGTGTCAGCTCCTGATACAGTTTTTCCTCACTGTGAGAGCCTTAATAAGGTTTCTTTCCTTTATTTAGTTATTTAGTTGCCCAAAACTTGAAAGATTTTTTATGATTGACTTTCCCACCTCTCCCCCACATGGGAACTGAAACTGGCAAAAGGGTTCACATTTTACTGAATACACACTTTAAGAATAACATGGATGCATAAGCATTGTTCCCATAGAAAAGCAGGTAAATAGTCTGGCAATAATACCTAGAAAGTTTGCTTAACTGTTAGCATCAAAATAGTGATTTGTGTTATTTTTATAGAGTCACATCTTCATAGGCCTGCTACTCTTTTCCAGAAATTTGGTAATTGGCAGCTCAGATAAACTGTCTCTACTTAACAGATGTATCTCAAAACACTCCTATATCTCCAGTTTATAACGGTTTAAATGATTTTGTGGGTTTTATACATTTGTGTATATAAAAAATGTCTCTATGTTTATAATGAGTAACAGGGATAGAAAGAAATTAATCCTTGAGTTTAGAAACAGGAATATACTCTTTGGTTGTTGCCAAATATTGTGCTTTGTACTGTATGTATTAAATACATTTGCAAGTAAACTGACATAAACTAAGTCTATTATTATCTTCCATTTTTGTGGCTGGATCAGTTCCCTTAGGTTCTTCTACCAGCTCAGTTACAAAACATTTCAGCTTCAGGAAGAAAAACATTGACCAATCAGTGTCTTAGGATACAAAGAAGACCCAAAATACTGAAGTATTTGGTTCAGTCAACATAATTCACTGTCTTATTTAAATCAGAGAGAATAGTGCAGACTGAAAGGATCCTAAAAGTTACACTACAAAGCAAAAATTTTGGAAATTGCAAGTCTTATTTCAGCCAAAACTGCAATCTTTCATTATCATATTAAAACTTTTCATCCAAATGGAAATTTGGCCAATTTGTTATTAAAGACTTTTAGAGAAAAGGCAAGGCCTGTGGTTGACTCATTCAAACACACAGCCAGTATTAATAAGATTCTAATTGCTGTCAGTAATTACTACAGTATTGAAAATAGAATAAATTTGGGACTGAATGGAAATAACTAATGAAATACTGAAAAATGCTTCTGTTAAATAAAGTCAGTCAAAATAATTTTAAATTTTTAACCCACGTGAAAATTCTGTGCTTGATATTTCAGGTCAGGCTTGAGTAATTTGGCTTGGGCTTTTCTAGGAAAGAACGAGATTAAAGGAGGAATGGCATAAAAAAATAGGGAAAACTATATCTTGGGAGCTGGAAAGAAAATAGTAGGCACAGTAAAGTAATGATATGGATGTATTTTACAGGTTTTTAAAAGAAATTCTTCGCAGAATAGTATTTTTTAGTGAAAGCATTAAGTTCCACCTAAGCTGAGATTGAAGTTAGTTCATTTACAAGCTCATCTCTATCTCAGCTTTCGTCCAACTAAATCACAATTTTCCCAGGCATTTTTTAACACAGCATATGGGAGATGTACTTAAAAGTACATGTACTAAAAATACAAAAGAAACAGGCTTTACTACATAAATCTTTTCACTTTTGAGTAAGGATGTCTCGGTCATTACTGTTGTATAACTTTTAGTCCTTTCATACCTTTTTTTTTATTTACATCTTGGCATTTCTTTTCTTAATTATAAAGAAATTTTACTGTTAATTTTGCTGTTGTTGTCTTACCAGCTTGTGCACTGACTTTTTTTATTTTAGAATCTGGTCAATACAAAAAGCAGTGACATTCTTAACAAAAAGAAAAGAAAAACGAAAACAAAAACAAAGCAAAAAAACCCACATCTGTTTCTGTTAGATTGCATTCCCAGTTTATGCTTAGATGTAGAGGAATTCATGTTAGGTTCAAGCAAAACCTAACACTAGGATGTTTCACTATCCTACAATGAATCCTAATTATTTGTAACATTACCAAAGATCTATGAAGTAATTTAACATTCAAGACACTTAACTTTTGACCTAATACTTCTAAAATTTTCTTCTGCAATCAGTTATCTGTCTCAGATTCTCATCTCGAATAAATAAGCAAAAATCTGAAGTTTCTCAGATATACTTAGATATGTTTGGGAGCCTATTACAGGCTTTTAACTGCAGTACTTGATTTTAACATTTCTTTTACCTCAGAGGGTCTCAGTTGTGATTTGATACCATTCATACACAGTGGAGTTTAATTGAATACAGGTCATCAAAGCTTCTAAGCTGTTACCCAAATACAGATGTGCAGATGAAAGCAAATGTTTTTACTGTTTCTTACATCCCTAAAAATGCTGTCACTTTAACTTCACATAGAGTAATGAATGTTATGCAACAAAGTACTGTGGTAACTTATTTTTCCATTTTTAGTTCATTCAACTGAATGGAAATTAAGTTCCTTGACCATATAGATATATATATACACACACATATATAAAATCCCCAGCCTATGTTCTGCCTTAATTTCCTTTCTCCAGTATACTTTTAACAATCTAGGCAATATTGTAGGCTAAGATAACATTTATTAAACCATTTATACAGAAGCTACTTTACTTGGTTAAAACTTTCAAATGTCAAGCTCTTCCTGAGTGACCAAATTGTGACATAGTTCTTTAGTTTTCAGTTCTGAGTTTGGGGGTCTGGGGTTTGTTTAGACAGATTTCAGAAGTGGCCAAACCTTACCAAAGGGTACAAACAGATTGCAAATGGCAATCTATCCATCCCAGAAGTGGAAGACTCAGCAGTGAGCCCAAAAAAGGACCAATAATATAACAGGCAGATTCTCAACTCACGTGATACCTGCAAAAGTCAAATTAACCAGGTGATGCCCATGGGAATCCAAGGTCTCATATAGTGGTTTTGCAGGACTCAGCCTGCAAGGAAGAGAAAAGTATGAGAGAGAGAGAGAGAGTGAGGGAGAGAGAGACGCTGCATTTTGAAAAAAAAATCCCATTTATAACGTGGAATCATAAAAGGATGTGGGGGCGTGCTATTTTCTGTACTTTCAATCCCATTTTGTTTTGCTAGACTGTTTTCCATCTTCTCAGGCAATAAGTTGCCATTACAGTTGTGTTTCCCCTTGTCAGTGGTACCTCAGAATATCACACATTTCTACACACCCTGGGTGCAGTTTGACGAGGACAGCTGAAATTTTCAAGGGTGTTTCTGTCTCCAAGGCCTGGTTGTCAGGTTCCCAGTGTTTCTGCCAGTACTTTCAGCAGACATTTTCTTCTTCATTCTTTTAGTAATTCTCTCCTGCTTGTCAGGCCACTCTTACATCAATCACATCAATGTTCTCCATGGTCAGCAATTTTACTGAGGTATGCACTGCCCTGTTGTGGAGCACATCCTTTTCTTTCTGTCTTGCTGTTCATTTTTCACAGCTTTTTTCAAGACATTTTTTAGAGGTGCTGCCACATCAGCTGTGAGCTGAGCTGTGATGGTGCATTGGG
This sequence comes from Luscinia megarhynchos, assembly GCA_034336665.1. Taxonomy (NCBI): domain Eukaryota; kingdom Metazoa; phylum Chordata; class Aves; order Passeriformes; family Muscicapidae; genus Luscinia; species Luscinia megarhynchos. Next base: position 31,825,052 of record CM067564.1, read on the forward strand.
ATTGTCTGGAACTGTTTGTGATGAACCATGATTTTTCCTCACCATGCCCTGCCCAGCTCAAAGGCACCTACATACATACATATAAATAAATGTGTGTATGTGTACATACATTTATGTACATGTATACCCAGTGCCTTGGCCCATCAGCTTTTGATTACTGAAACAGAACATAAGGATCTAATTCAGTGTGTTTACAGCAGGAAAATCCAGTGCAAAGATAACTACCAATGTGTTACTTTAAGAGAAGAGCTATTCAAGTGCTGCAACGTGCTCTTCCCTTGAGACTGGGTCTCCAAAGAAAAAATATTCCACACACACAGACACACACAAAAAGTAAAAAACTCCAGCTTATCACAAATATCATAAAAAAGAATGTAGAAACCCACACCCCTACACCAATGAGGACAGGTTTTGTCTACTTGATGGCTAGTTCTGGCAAACTATTCTGCTCAATAAATTTCTCTCATTGTATAGTGCAATGTAAAAATTCCAAATCTTGGAACTTTTTAAAATTTGTATTATACATATTATCGTTTTATGTCTTAACCTCTTATTCTAGCACCAGCAAAAGGTTCTTTTATCTTATTTTTAAGCAGCTTTGTTTTATGCTGAATTCCAGAAGAAAATGTAGACAAGAAAATAATTTGCCCTTTACGACTACATCTGCAAGGTGCCATTAGATTGTTAAATTATAAATGACACTGAAGATACAGCATGCCCTATTAATACATTAACACTTTAAACTAAGTGTTCATTAGAGCAAGACTTGATATTACATTGCTGACTTCATAGTTTATTGAATCCTGTTTGCAACACTATATTCTACTGATAATTACACATTCCCAAACTAAGATACTCTGACTTTATAACCCCATTTTAGAGTAAATATTTCATAGTTATTATTTGTAAAAACATAAAAGTTCTCTTTTGAAAATGACATAATTGAACACAAGGTTTCATGTAGTGCTAACCTCTTAATGTCACATATAGTTCAGTGAAATTTTGTACAAACAGAGATGGTCTTTACAATTGATGCAAGCCCTTGCTGAAGAAAGCCAAAGAAGGATTAAACAGTTCAGTGTTTTCCTGTATTCTATTTCTAAAACCCATTTTTTGTAACAAGCTAAATATAGCTGCTAATAGAGTTCTGCTTAAAGGTAAATTTTAAGGTAAACTTTGTAACTTTAATATATTTGTCAGCAAAAGAAAAACAATCTTCTGACAATGATTTACTATGGAAAAAAATGCAAGAGAAGTCAGTTAATGAGCTGCACCATTTGTTACCTCCTCAAGAATATATTCTTTCATGGTTGGGGTTTTAGACTATTTTTCATTATTTTTATTAAACAAAATAACATTTGTATTAATTAAACCCTATGAATTATTGCAAATCTTAATGGATAGATATATCTTCCTGAAGATTCCTGCACAGAACAATCATATCTGATTTCATAAAAAGAAGAATATTACTGTCAGTTGACTAATTAATACTGTAGATACTTCATAGGTATTTAGAAAAAAACCTTTTGTTCCCTGTCATAGTATGGTATAACTATAGTGTGCAAGTCAATAGAGAGTCTGTTGCTGTAGTTAAGGAATAGGATAAGCTGAAAGAAAAGAAAGAATTACAAATCAAAGTAAGGCAAAAATCCTGTGCTTTCATCCTCTATTAACTGTCTCAGACTGTCTTAAAATATGACCTTTTGCATACAGCTATGATCAAGCTCTGTCTAAGCAGCTAATTCCATACATGCTCTGAATATCCTGATGTCTAGATCATTCCTGAAAGTGATTTAAATTTGCCTGTTTATTTTGCTGTAAGATTCCTAATTTCTTGAGACTGTTGTAGTATCTTCACCATGATAACTATTACCTGAATACAAAAAGACCACACCTGGTATGTTGCTCCTACCTCTCACTTGATTCTTTCAGCATCTTGGACACAGGCAGGGAAAGAGAAGAAAAAGGTGTCTTGTCTCCCATCACTTTCACATATTCAGATGCCATGTATGTGTAACCCCCACTGTGGTGTGGTGGTTTCCATTAAACTAGGACCTGTTTCCATCAAAGGAAGGAAATTAGGGAGTATCAAGAACAAGGCAAGGTTTATTGGCTGGATAATTTTTTCAAAGAAAAAGTTCAGCTGGCCAAGGGCTCATATGAAATGTTCTTGAAATGAATGACAGAAATCAAGGCAATCATCACAGAGAGTATGGGATATTATTTTGGTCTACAATGTCTAATAGATATGCCTAACTTGAAATTACAGCCCACTCTCTCACTTGGAAAGCCACTTACATGCCAATAAATACACTTTTACTAATATTTTTCAAACTGAAGAAGAAATTAGAGAATGAGTCTTCTTATCATATCTCAACATACATAAAATTAATGAGAATATTGATTCATTGACTATATATTTTTATAGTTCCTCACACAAGAATTGAAATATAGTAAGATAAAATTTCATTATAAATAAAAATAGTTGAACAACAAAGTCAAAATTATGAACAACATAGTAAAAGTGCAAAAACAAAATCTCTGTGAGACTTGCCATTTTAGGTCAAAGACTCTAATTTATCCTGTTCCTGTTTTAATTTACATTGTCTTTCATCTCTCTGTTCTCCCTTCCCTTATTTTCTGGGTTATCTTGTCATTCTATTTACCTGACATGCACACAGATATCTCCTTTCTCCCAAATTTAGAAAATTTTGATTTAGTTATTGCTTTGTAGTGCTGGTTATGTCTTAGTGTTTTGAAAGGGCAAAGGAAGAAAATGATTTTATAAATGAGATTATTAGTATTACATAAAATCTATGAGAATACAGAACAATTACAATAGTTGAGAGATTCTTATTAGCACCACAGCCAAATGCCACTGCAGAAGTTTTGTCTGTGAAAAGGATGATATGGCAACTGCATAATGGACAGATTCATGTCACACAGCTGTTATTACAGTCACATGTCATAGAAGTTAACATTATGTCATAGAAGTTACATTATGTCTGGATGAGTTTTAAATCAGACTGTGCCCATGAACATTAATGAATTCTTTCAAAATCCCATAAATCCAAGAAACGTTGCTTGCATATGTCAGTATTAATACTCATACTATCTCTTCAGTGATAAGAAAATAAAAAGGTAATTTCACTCGTTTTTTGGAGATGATTTTCCTTGCACTTAAAAGATTATATGCAATAATATTGGTGTATCTTAAAATGTAAGATATTGAGATCCTATGGTTTAAGACATTTCAGACTGAAACAGACCATTACAACATGGAAATTCAGAATTTCATGTTTCAGGGCTAGAATGAGAGGAGCAGCTATTAGTGGAGTGAGTCACATTCTTAGCAACAGGTAGTTGGACAGCTGTAGTTTAATTCCTAAAAAGATTGTTAGATTTAGTATTACTTCATCACTTCTGATACAGATTATTTTGCAGCAGAGCAGCCACAGGATTATCAACAAAAATCAGGCTGCATTTTATGAGTTTTTGTGTTTTTATCACATTCCTTCTAATAAGAATTGAGATGAAGAAGGAGTTTCTAAATGGGATTGGGTCATTCTATTCTGCAGTGACTAGAAAACAGTATGTTGATATCCATCAAGGAGATTGTAGGAAAGGCAGCCCAAGTCAGTAATTTCCTAATGAGCTGGTGATAGGGTCAGTCCCCTATATTCTTCCAAAGTGACAGTGATCATAGCTCATGACTGTTGTCATGAGGCCATTCAGAGATAAGCAAAATACGAAAATACTGAAATTATATGAGGAAATTACCAAAATTATTTGCAATAGCAAAGAGCTTTCTGATTTCATTGTCATTATTCTTACTCTTATTTGTTGAATTCATTTTCATATCAATTAATTTAAGATAAGGAAGGTATCTCTTTGATTAATATGTTTTTCAGAGAACTTGCACTGATTGGTACATTATTTCAAGCTAGACCTTTAAGCTCTCTTAGAGATTTTTCCTGATCATAATTTGCTCTGTTAAAGCCCTTACAGCAAGCATGTAATCAAGAGCTAGATGCAATGATTTGATGTTCTGTACTAATTGTTTTCCATCTACAGAGTATTTAATCTTGAGGAGCACTAGCATGAATTAGATGGATAGATCATATTGATGAATCTTTTAAACATCAAGTTTATCATCTCCACATTATGCTAGTGTAGCATTTCAATCTGACACAATAACTAAGTCTTTTAAGAAAGCAAGTATTGATATCCCTATTTTATTAGTGACAAAACCAAGGCTTTATCATAGGATTGGTAAGGAAATCCTCTGAAATAGATCAGCAAGAGAAAATATACCAGTTCTTATGACAAAATATTTCAGAAAAATGCCTTCTCCCATGTAAATGGATAAAGGAGTTTTCTCACTGGACCACTCATCAGCAGAATATTAATGATAATAACTAGGTTCACTACATAAACAAAGGCCTGGTCTCAAAAGAAAAACATACTTGGGCTCTAATATGTCTAGCATCTTGTAGAGTACTTTCTCAGACAGAAAAAAAACCCCACTCCATCCCTCTCATTTGTCCAGTTCAATTTGTTACATTTCTCCTATTCCTGGGGAAGTGAAGACTTTGAGGAAACCTAATTGCAGTCTTCCAGTACCTTAAGGTGACTCTGTGTTAGATAGCTAGAATACTTTTATAGTCAATGGAGGAAAAGTAAGTTTTCTGCATTGTGAATCACCTGACCTGCTTTAGATCTAGGATTTTTAACAGAAATAGATATCACTCTAACAGTTACTTTCCTACCATTGATAATAACAGAAGTCAAACGGCTTACTCAGACAAAAATGTGTGATGTAGGTGGGTGAAATTTTATACATTGCTATCTGAAAACACAGTCAAGAATAATTTGCAGGGGCAGGGCAAGTGGCCAGTAAATTACTCAGTTGCTGAAATAAAACCAAAGTTATTACACTGTTAAAGTGCCAGCTGAGCTAAGGTTTGCCATTGATTCTAAAGCACAGTAACTTCAATTTAAAAGTTGTCACACAATCCACCTAGTTATGCAGATATGCATATCTCATGTGTGCTCATCCCCAGTGAATTGGGTGTTGGAGTGAGCAGTGGTAGGACTGGGCACAAGGGAAGGACCCTCTGGTAATGTCAAGCAGTGGGCAGAAGCTGTGGAGTGCAGTCTGGAATCTGGTTTGGGGCTGCACCCTGACACACTGACACTAGCCCCTCTTTACCACTCCACACCAGTCTTTGCTTTCCCTTTTGCTTGCAGAGGTTCATGGGGTGGAGAGGGACTACACACTGCACCAAGTGCTCTAAGGATGCAACTGGCCACTAAGGACGATGAGCACGTGTTGGCCAAATCATTTTAATGTTTGCTAAATGTGATTTGACCTAACAATGACATTCTAGCACACTTTTTAGACTTCAAAAACTGCCATCTCTCTTCATTCACTTCCAGGCTGATAATTTAAAAAATTCCAAGGGCATCACTTAAAGCCTGCATGCTACACATCTTAAGTCTTTTTTGCTCTTTCTTTTTTTTTTCCTGCTGCTACTATGCTGTACAAAAACAACTACAGAAGGCAGTCTGTAACAAAACATGCACCTGTCAGAGTTCAGATCCACTTGCAGCTTTTACTCAGATTGGTTTCCTATCTGTTACAGGGAGCTCCTGGAGTCTTTCATTTTCTCATACCAGGAGACTGTTCATGAAGTAATTCACTCAGCTATTTCCAGACCCAGGTGACCCTTTCACCCTGCACTTCTCACCTAAAGGAACCAGTCACAACAAAGCACATCCCCAGGGTATTGGTATGTGAACTATTAGCCCTGCAGAGTTCCTTTTAGCTATTAGATATGCAGACTGTTTTTACAAATGCAGTGACTGAGATGGTGGGGGTTTGCATGGTGTTTTCACCATGAAAATATAAACTACTCTTGAGTGATTTATGGAAAATATGTCATAGAACATGAAAACTATCAAACCTGAGACATTCAATGAGTCTGAAAATTTCAATATCCCCTCTCTGCAAGTGGCCACTACATGCTTTAAGGGAAACTCTAATAAAAATTGAAAAAGAACAACCTTTCTTTAGAAAAAATGCATATTTTTCCCTCTTGGATGGCTGCTTATACTCAGAATCACTGAAACTCTGTCTTTGTCAGAATAATAGTAAAAAGAAAAGAATAGCCTATGGTTAATTTTGTGGATGGTCCCATGGCTCATGTAAATGTCTGATTCATTTAAAGTCAGCTACAGTCTCAACCTCTCTAATAGGCTGTGCCATTCCTCCTGAAGGAAGGAATTCCAGAGGTTAATTATATATTATAAATTATATCCCTTTTCTGTTCAGTTGAATGCTGCTTTCCCCTAGCCCCACAACCTTTCCTCTTCTTCACTGTTTTGTACTCTATCACATTTCTCTCACTTCATTTTTCTTATTCCTACCATATTTTCCCATCTTAGTTTTTGTTTTTATGGAACCCTACAGCAAGAAAAAAACTCTAGGGCTGCACTTTTGCTACTTCTGGGGGTATGGATGGAAAATACATATTTGGTCAATGTAATCTTTTAAAGTTTAATATAATGCAAATTAAATCACATCCAGGCTGTGAAAACATTGACATGGAATTAATTCCAATTATTAAAACAGTCATGACAATAGCCCTGAAATAAAATTTTCTGGATCAATAAATTAATAAATTATTACAATATTTCTTTTCCAAACAATGCACAATGAAGTGATCACAGATACATCTGGCAGAATCCCTAATGAGTATTTTGTTCCCATCTACTAAGTACCAGACAAATTTTCCTTATACATGATGCTGTTTAGATTTTAGAAGGTGGTCATTGTGTGTCATATGAAATGTATCTTATTACAGTGTTCTCTGAATGAAGGTGAAATTTATGCTATACAATCACAGCTGTCATCTTTTTGCAAGATCCAATATAATAACATTTGCCTACATTAGTCTTGCAAAAGAATAAAGTAAAATCCTAGCTCCATTTTTTGATGACAATATAGAAACCATTTTATTATCTTTTTAACCTGAAAGTAGTATATATTATTATGCTATTTCTCCATTTTAATTGTAAGTGCTTAAGGCCTTGGTGTTTGTCTTTTTAAAACTCATTTAGTAGTAATGACCTGGATACTAAGTGAATGTTCACACATCAACCACTTCCCCTTCTCCTCTCTTTCTCTCAGTCCAATAAAGATTAAAGGAATTAAAGCATATTTTATTGTATGCTTTCCTCTTAAATACAAAAACAAACCAAACTTGAGAGAGATAATATGATACCAGGAAAAAAAAAAACAGGGAGGGAAGTGAACATAATAGCAGAAGTAGAAAGTAAATAAAAGGAAAAATAAATGAGAAAGAACTAAACATCTTTTCTGTTATGAAAAAAGTGCAAAATAATCATTGCCTGAGAGGGCTGTGTGTAGAAGCAGGACTCACTATAGTCACAAAACCTGAAGGCATGAAGATTTTTCTCTTGCAATAACTGTCCTTCTCAAGTTCTGATAGCACAAAAGTAGGGTTTAGGCAATTTTATGCCTGAGAATTGTCATAATTTGGCATAAGTGTATATGTTGCCATCACAGAGAGCACCTAATGCATTCTCTTAGTTCCATATTATTAATGAACTTATAGTGTTCACTGGAAAAGTGTCTGGGTTAGCCTTGATTTTTACCAATACTCTGAATATGGATTAATTGTTAGTTGTTATTTGGTTAAATGGCAAGTGGTATTCTGAGATGCTTTTATGTGCAGCTTCTCATTCAACTAACTGTCTGTTCTTCAATGTTCTTCATCTGAGCAGTACCTGCAGATAGAGCTCAACGCCAAAAGCAGCAGATACTCTTCTATCCAGAACTTCACTGGCTGATAAACCAGAAGCAATTTGAAAGCATAAAACACATAACAGTGATTATTATAACTTATTGCTGCTCTGTTTTTATCGTTTTCTCCTTTACATTGTAGAATTAAACTAATATTTGTTCCACAGGTATGTCCCACAGAGCAGAATGGAAAACCAGAATTTTAGCAAGAAATAGAGCACATTTGCACATACTGCATAGGAAAAAATGAAATAACACTGTTATGGTTTTATGAGGTGCAAGTTGTGCCAAGTTCAGCTAGACAATGCATACAGATCTAAGGTTTTAAAAAGCTCCATCTTGCAGAAATGTATTTTATGTGAGTTTAGAGATATTCAGTAGAACTGACCCTCCAAGGAACACAATTTCCTTTATGAGAGAGAAATTCAACTCTCAGAATTTTATGCATAGTATGGTTTAAGAGAGCTGAAACCTTTAGATAAGCACATAAAATCACAGCTGGAAAAGTCTAGAAGCAAAAACACGAATAAAGAAAGTAAAAATAGCTGACATTCCTTCTGTTCTTAAATGTTAGCTTTTCTGCCCTTACTGCTGTAACAGGAATCATTGAAACTTAAGATCTGTTCAATAGATATTGTTTTCTAAAATTTAAAATCACTGAATAAATTATATTGGATGGTGTACCTGGAGCCCATGTGATCCAAGGCCCCACTGACATCAGGGTGAAGTTGGATGTTTGATCTGATTGCTGTGGATCTTTCCCAACATTGTATTTTCTCTGTGTACTTCTGAGAGGAGCATGTATTCATCTTCTTTATAACAATGTATTAGGTAGTTGAATGTAGCAGCAAGACTGCATTAACCTTACTTCCTCAGACTGAAAAGAAGAAAGAAAAAATCACCAATTTTCTCAAACTCTTCTCAGGAGCGTTGTCAGGCGCTGGAACAGGCTGTCAAGGGGAGTGTTGGGTTATCTTTTCTGGAGGTATTTAACAGAAATGTGGATGTAGCATTGAGGGACATGGTTCAGTGATGGATTTAGTGCTGGGTTAGTGGTTGAACTTGATTATCATAAAGGTCTTTTCCAACCTAAACCATTCTGATTCCATACTCCAGCCATCTTTGTAGCTCTACCTTTAGTTCTCCAGTTTGTGGATACCTTTCTTGTACTAGGGAGCCTAAATTTCAATGCAGCACTCAAAACCTGGTTTCAGATGCCAAACAGATCGGGATAACTCCTCTGGGGATATCTCCTCTGGGGATATCTCCTCTGGGGATGCTCCCCTCTCGCCCGGCCGGCTGCAGTGAGCAGTTCCCCCCGCGGCCGCGAGGGTGCGCTGCTGACTCACAGCAGCCCCTGCCCGCCGGGACTCCCGGATCTTTCCCTCCAAGCTGCTCTCGAGACAGCCCCTTTCTCTTGCAAGGGCTTGATCCTCTCCAAAAATTGCTGCATTTCATGACGTCCCTGTTAGCACACTGAAATCCCTTTGGATGGTCGCTTTTTCCTCCAGCACATCAAGTACTGCTGCCCATTTGGTGTCATCCCTAAACTTACTGAAAGTACTTTTCTAGTCATTTTACGTGTTAGGGAAAGACATTAAATAGCACCTATTTTCCCAGGAAGAACACCTCTGGTAGTATAAGGCCGCCTCTTCAGAAGTCTTGTCTTGCTGTATTGCCCCATTAGGGTCCTATTGTCCTGTAGCTGTCTCACTAACTGCATATTCAAAAATAGTTTTATATTGCTGCGGTTCAGAATTCTGTCTTCATCCATGCTGCTCTTCCACGACACTTGTTCGCCTTCCTGCACAAAGGGTGGAGAATTCTTGAGCTCTGAACGAGACCATCCTTGAGAATCATCCAACTCTGCTGAGTCCTTTTATTGTTCAGAGCTACTTCCTGGGAGAATCTCTAAGTATTTCCACAAAAAGCATAGGTAAGCTCTGCTGAAGACAAGGGCTGCTATTCATTTTCATAGCATCACAGACTATTTGAGCTTTGCTGTAACTTCTTTACATTGTCAAGTCTAACCTCACTTGCTGAAGCATGGTCAACTAGGTCAAGTTGCCTAGGACTCCCTTACCCCAATCTCTCAAGATTTTAAATTTTAACATCATAAACACAATGGAGACTTCCATTAGTCTCCAAAATCCTGACTATTTTTCCTGGTTTGTAAGCAGCAGGTCCTGCAGAGCATGTACCCTTGCCAAATTCCTGTGTCCTTGTTTGTGCCCTGCATGTCGAGAAGATACTGAGATAAGATTTCTCAAGTACCACGTCCTTTAACCATGAGGCTTCTTCCTTTATGATCTATAAAGAGGTCTTCGTCTGTTTCCTCCTCTTGTTCAGGCTCTCTGCAGAGAATGTTCTAGGGAAGTGTTTCTCTCTTGCTGGTTTTCATTTTTTAACCTGTCTGATTCCAGCTATCTTGTTACTCTTCCCAGAACAAAATTCTACATAGTCAATTGCTTCGCCAAAATGTCCATCCTGTCTTCCTGGCCTGCCTTTCCCAAAAAGTCCATGTCTACCAATGGACTCCTATGTCTCTGTGATCTCAGTAAGATTATACACTTCTGAAAGCACAATAATTTTGAATTTTACTTCTTTGTTTACAGTGATGCACGTATTCATGAACAGGTGCTTAGTACAAGCACACAGACACACAGCTTTATTTGGGAAAGTGTGATAGCTTCCCACATCATGCTGTCCCTCCTGTGTTCCATACCATTCTTTCACTTTCCCACGTACTTTATGTACTCTTCCTGTCTGAATCTCTATTTAAGGCCTCCAACATCTGGTGAATTTATGTCTTGTCATTTCAATATAACCTTAAGCCATCTGTATTTCCATATAATATGGATTTGGGATATTTTTTTTTGGCACCTTCAAGGTCTCTGCGAAGATCCTTTCTGTATCCTTCTTCTCCTCCCTGATGTTACACCATGTACTCAATTTCTCCCACAGCTCTTTTTATTTACAGCCCTGTGACTCTTGGGGTGTACAGCCCACACCTGTCAGCCCTGAGGCAGGACAAACTACAGACACCTCTGTCACCCTGGTACTTGGTAAACTTTGTCCTTCCTCAGGAGCTGTGTCTTGGCCGAAGCCAGGTCATCCTGGGGTGGGGAAGGGAAATCAATGCATGTTCTGTTGGAAACTACACTCTCTGATATACTTTTGCTGTTGTAGAACCAGCTCCACTAGTCCCATGTGCTCACTTTCACACACCTCTGAGTGTCCTGCATGTCCTACTCTATCAGCACCAGCTGCTGAGTGCTGATTGATGCCTTCTCTTGGTATGCTCCTCTTCTACAAGTTGTTGGACCCAGACTGTCCTAGGAATGGAGTGAGTCTTTACTTGGTGGTACCAAGCAATAGGACAAGAGGCAACAGGCAGAAACTGATGCAGAGGAAGTTCCACCTGGCAATGAAAAAGGATTTGTTTGCTGCATGGGTGGGCGAGTACTGGCACAAGCTGCCCAAAGAGGTTGTGATGTCTCCCTCAAAGGAGATATTGGAGAAGCATCTGGATCCAATCCTGTGCTATGTGCTCTAGGGTGACCCTGCTCGACCCACTGTGGTCCCTTCCAACCTTTCCCATTCTGTGGCTGTGAAACCTGGTTTAGATTATTTTTGCTAATTAACTTCAGCTGCATAATTTTTACAAATACACATTCTCTGTTTTGCAACTGAAAAATGGCAAGGAAGAAGGACCTCCCTGCAACACAGTGACAAATGGTCCCTCAGTGTTAAAGGAAAATTTTTTGCACCCACCTCAAAGAACCGTATGGGTTTGCTTTTTGTTTTCTTTTCCTTTTAAGAGACTTGGGATAATATATGTAAATAGAAACATCAGCAAATGTCAAATATTTGGATTTGTTTCTTGGGAAATCTTCTTGACTACAAAATTTAATTCCCATTTATTTAGCACGTTGTAGCCTGTTTTGAGATTTTAAGGGACAGATGCTCCCCCATCCCTACTTGTCTAGCAGTTTCAGTGAAATGTTTTAAAATGGCAGCTATATGAATAAAAATTCTAAGCAACAAAGAGCATCATTTTATCTTGTCAGAAATTGGCACTTACTGTACAAGATCTGTTAATACAAAATTAATGCAAGAGCTATTCATTGTTCTTGACTATGAAGTAATTTCGATTGGATGACTTGATACTCATCATAATCTTCTATAAATATAAATTAGGCTGAACATTATTAAATAGCAGTTTTAAAATAAACAAAAGGAAATGAAAGATATTATAAAACTATGGAAGTATTTTTTATAGGATACTGTAAATGACAAAACATAGATTTAGGAAGCATTAGGAATATTCATGGAACAAAATTCTGTCAAACACATTTAAACACAAAGGATTGTCAACTCAGAAAATACTAAAACTGCAGATTAACTGCTGATTTCTGAAAGGATTATTTGGGGAAGTATCCCTAGGGATTATACTGACTGTATTCACTATCTTTTTTTCCTGACATTGAATACTGGACTAGATAAATTTTTGACGTGTTCTTGTAAGTTTTGTGTCAACACAAACTCTCCTTGGTCCATACAGACTGCAAAGCTCGATTTGTTTTTAACATTTCATCAACATTTCTTTACTCCAATCTGAAGTGAATAATTTTTCTAATGCAGAAAGGACCTCTGACTGGGGCATTTTAAAACCACTTTTGAAAGCATTAATTTGAACTAAGCCAAATCTGATTTTAATATGCCACATCGTAGGTACTAATAACAAAACAGCTTTGTGACAAATATGCCTCAAAACAACTGCTTATAGTGTACATGAATGTTACATAATGTAGATTTGTCCTCAGCTGGAATCATTATATTTAAACTAATTTCTCTTCATTGCTAACACACAAAGTTTACATTGCACAAATCTATGATTCAGTTCCTGGCATTCCATTTATACAGATACATTCTATTTAATATGCTAAATATTTTTAATCTTCTAACAAATTAGTATTTCAGCTAAGAAGCACAGTATTGAAATTATTGTATTAACATTCATCCTTGAACTGAAATAGATTTGTTTCCCAAAAAAGCAAGAAGAATTTTATGTGTACTCCAAATGCCTACTATTATAGAGTTGAATAATTTCTAGGGCTGGATGAACAGTTGCACCAATACTCCTAGAAAGTGAATTTTAATCTCGCACACTTGAAGGCTCACACCAGAGAAATTATAATTTATGTGAAATGACATAAGATATGGGATAGTAAGAATCCCAAATCTCCCAAAGTTTTGATAGAGGCAATTAAGCAAGACAGGAAAGAGTCTGCATCCTTCACAACTACAGCCAGGCATGCACAGACAATTACTTCACAGCACCTTGACATATTACATCTAAACCCTGTACTAAGAAAAAAGATCCTGTGGAAAACTATTTTTTCCCATTAATATTGCCCTTGAAAGGCCTATGTCACCTGAAAGGTAAACCTATTGCAATTAATAATTTTTTGCCACTCTCTCATAGTATCTCTCCTCAATTTTCTTCACTCTGTAAAAGATTCAGTGCTAAAATGACTATTGCAAGGTCTTCTCTTAGTATCAAGTGGCAGGACAATGCAAAATGTGCAACTGTCTCTATTTCACATTACTGTATATACTGTAGCATGTATCACAAAGCCATGGCCCTATTGAAGGCAGTGGAAATTTTGCCACATTTAGTGATCTTGTTCTTCACAGAACTTGAACAGTTTGAATATGTAATGTATTTTACAACATTAACAATCATTTTTAACATTGATCTCAAACTGAGTTAATGTATTTTAAGTAGTGTGTTCAAAATTAGCAATTAAATAACAAATACAATAAAATTTTCTTTTATATTCAACTTCCAATAAGTGGGAGAAAATCATGTTCTTTCAGAAGTAAGTAGATACAATGATTTTATAAATTACTCAGCTACCTTTATTTATTTATAACTTCTAAGAAGCCTTTCAACTTATTTATAGAAAATTTTCAGGGTTTGACATGAACACTCGGTGATCAGTCACAGAAAACAAAATCCAGGAAAATATAATTTTCTGATGCATATTCTCTAGGTTGAAGCCAAATTACCATCAAGTTTAATTTATAAATTATTTTCACCTCTTAACAAATGCATTAAATTAAGTTCTGTTGCCTGTACATGGATTGAGTAGGAAGGAGAGGGAGAGGATTTGAGTACTGTGTAATCCAATTTGTTAGCAAACCCCACGAATTTTAATAAGAGGACCAGAGAGGAGTCACTGAAATAACTTCTAATTTGCCACAATGTTATTGCACTGCTCTCTATTTCCACTCAAAGTGTTTTCTATATTCTGAATTCACATTTTACAATCATTTTCCTCTTTGTCATATGAATCAATGAGTCTGAATTACAAAAGACTTAGGAATGAACATTTTATTTCTTGGAAACTGTATGTAATGTATTTTCTGAATTTAAGTGAACAGCTCTAATGGCAATTTTAAGCATGACAAGAAATGAAAATGTCATTTTCTGATTTTCAATATTTATGCAAAGCAATCACTAATGATTATATATTATATGACATTCCATAGAATTCAGTGCATTGAATCAGCAAATATACATCTATCTTGAAGTGTCTTCCATGTATTAATGTATGTATCTGTATTAGAGAACCAGAACAGTCACTTACAGTATGCTTACAGCTATTATCTGGTGTGTTATGCCTATCAGAAGTTTTGCTAAAGAAAACAGTTTCATTTCAGAAAAGACCATTCCTAATTCTCTTTATTACCCAGGTTTTTCTAATCAGTGATACAGATTCAACCCTGTAAAGGTATTTTCTATTTTTTTCCCTTATTAAATTTCATTGATACCAAATTTGAAATAAATTTTAACCCAAAATTAGGTCAAACGTAAATACTTTATGAAAATTAGAGGAGTCCTTTTCATATCAAAACAACTACTGACTTTTGTTGTATATTCAGATATATCACTCCCCTGTGCACCACTAACAAATTCCTTGGATGAAAGACAGCTGTTATCCTAAGAAAATGAATTTTGGCACCTTCCTGTTCTTTCGTCTCTTGCCTATATCTCATTGGAGATTACTGTTTCCTTTTTTTTTTGAGTGAGACTAGCAGAAAATGTGATTGTAGCAGGTAGTAGCACGTCTGATATACTTGGTTCCAGTTAAGTACTCTCTTTGGAGACATTTACCTGACATTTTCTGATTCAAGAGTCTCAAAAGCCATGAGAGGTTCACAGAAGGCAGTAATGAAATAGCAGCTATTCAAGATTCTGAGATTATGGAAAATCCTTTTTACAGAGGAGTGAGCTGGGAGAAGATGGGAAGGCATAGGACAATAAACAGCAGGGGCACAACAGACTCAGGCACGCTGGATACACTCAAATCCCTGGAACAAAATGGGTTTCAAACAAAAGGGCTGAAAGAGCTGGCTACTGTGATTTTTGAATTAAAATGTCTGTCATCTGCAAAGAACTATGGTGATGATGGGAAGTGCCTGATGGGTAAAAATTAGGAAAAAACAGTTTAATTTTATGACAATTTTGCCTTTAGAAAGGGCAAAGTAGCCCATTATGGGTCCAAGAAATCAGCATCATATCAGACCCTGAAAAGGTCATGGGACATTTAGTCTTAGATTCTATTGCAAGCATATGAAGGATAAATGTTTCTGGAGTAGCTGGCACAGATTTACAAAGAGCTTGATGAAACAAAAACTTTCTGCTATGAAACAAATTATTAGGTTTATGAGGAGATATTGGTGGACATGTTCTAACTTGTTATTAGTGAAGTTTTAACAGAATTCCCATTTGAAAATAGAGAAAGCACAAACCTGGCTTTGGAAAAATGAACTACTAGATTAATTGAAAATTGGCTGTTCCACCAGGCACACACAGTAGTGATTATTGGCTTAATTTTGGCCAGCAGCCTGCAGCCATCAGAGGCTTCCAGAGACCAATTTTTGTCCATTTGTATTCAACATCTTCATCAGTCACTTGGGTAATGGCATAAAGTGTACTCATATGCCAATTTGTAGATGACTATAAACTGAGGGGTGTTTTTGGCACAGAATTTCAGACCAGAGGGACTTAAAAACAATTTGAGGAGTGGGGTCAACAAACCCTTGCTGATTTGTTTCAAAACAAAGTTCAAAGTCAGAAACTATGATGGAAAATTATATACATTTTTTACAGACTAGGAGCTAACAACCAAATAATGTCACTTCTGGGAAGAGCTTTAATTATGTTCCCACGACCAGATTTTGGTGACTGTGGGATGTAAGAGTGATGTAAGAAGCTGCCAGAAGCTTCCCCCATGTCTGCATAGCCAATGCCATCTGGCTCTAGAATGGACACACTGCTGGCCAAGACTGAGCCAAGCAGGAATGACAGTAACATCTCTGTGACAACATATGTGAAAAAGGAAAAAAAAAAGTTAACATGCAGATGTAGTTTTGGACAGAGAATATGTGAAAGGAAAAGCTCTTTGGACACCAAGGCAGTGAAGAAAGAGGCAGAGGAGGCACTCCAGGCACCAGAGCTGAGACTCCCTGCAGCCTATGGTCAAAACCATGGTGAAGCAGCTGCACCTCTGCAGTCCGTGGAAGTCAGTAGGAGTGCAGAGATCCACCTAAATTCCATGGAGGAGCTCCCTGCCACAGTGAGGGATGAAAAGAAGCTGTGGTCCCATGGGAAACTTGTGCTGGTAGTCTCCTGGCAGGACCAGTGTTATTCCAGCTGATATAAAATCCAAGGGAAGGTAGGGTCAACATGTGCTCACCTTTGGCTGTCCTGGACCCTTCCCCCAGGTGGGACTTTCAGTCATTTGGTCACTCAGAGCTGGGTTAGGGGGTCCAGGGTCGGGATGTGGGAGCATTGTGTCTGGTGTGCCAGTGGTTGGCAGGCATTGCAGGGCTGGGATACAGGGTGCCTAGGGATGGAGTGTATGGAGCAATGCATCACCTCAGCTTGGTCAGAGTTGACTTGCTCCTGTCCCCACACATGCACCTGAAATGTTTTAAGCCAGCAATCTCCTCCACACACACGGGAAAGGTGTTTTTAAGATTTATATTGCATCTCATTATCCTGATCTGATTTCATTGGTAATAAATTCAGTTAATATACCCAAGTTCAGTCTGTTCTTCCCATGATGATACTTGGTGAGTGAGCTCTACCGATCCTTATCTCCACTTATAAATCTTTTGCTACATTTCCCCTATCCAGCTGTGAATGGGAGTGATAGAGTGGTTTTGTTGGGTACCTGACATCCAGACAGGCTCAACTCACCACAGAGCTTAATGATTGCAGTGAGTCCCAGAGGGAAAAGTGCAGTGTCAATGCATGGGAGACAAAGAGTGCACTGTTCTGTGTTGAGAGGAATATGGCTGAAAGATCAAGGAAAGCTGCTGTCACTCTCTTTCTGGCATTGATGAGGCTGTACCCAGAGTATGACATACGTATGACACACACTTTTGCTTTCCATCCACTTCCAGAAGAATATGGAGAAACTAGGGAAGATCAGCAAAGTTCAGCTTCCTTGATAAGCAGGGAGCCAGAGCACAGGTACTGTGAAGGGAGGAGGAGGGAACTGTTCAGAACAGAAAAGAGAAGAGTGAGGGGAAATCTAGTAAATGCCTACAGCCATTTGAAGGGCAGCTGCAAAGACAACAGAACTTTTATCCTTCATGGCAGCACCAACCAACATAACAAAACAAAGTTGCCATAAATTATGTCATTCACATTTTAAGCTGGTAAAAAAAATTATAAATAGGGCAGTAAAATTGCCAGCATGATACAGCACTGGAACTTGTTTCCTAGGGAGGTCAAGGGACTTCTGTTCTTGGGAGATTTTTAATGCTCTGCTGCGCACAGACATTGCTGATCTGGTCTTGATACTGGCAACAGATCCACTTCAAATAGAACATAGTACTAGATGACCTTCAGAGTTGCTAATTCTTCTTCTTATATTGCAAATCTTAGCAATTTTTATAGGTTAGCAAAGACCTGAGATCAAGATCACAAGAGATTTTGACCGCAAGAGAAACCCAGCTTTCATTAAAAAAAAAAAAAAAATAAAAAAGGAAAAAAGAAAAAAGAAAAGAAAACAACCAACCAAAAACAACAACAATAATAACAACAGCAACAATCCACAAAAAATCACATCTATGGAGAATCTTCATGCAAAACAAATCAAAAACAAAAAAGGAACCAAAACATAGAAAATATTTATAAAGAAGCCCACCTGAGAAGTGTTCTGATATTTCAGATATTCCCCTGTTATTTAGGAGCCTTACCCATGATCTGTGAAATCCAAAATCTGATTTATGCAAATCTAATGCAGTATGCAAGATCATATTCTGTCACAAAAGTGAATGTCATGCTTCAGAAACAGACAAGAAAATGAAAAATTGTTTAAGATGATATTGTTTATTTTTGCTTATATACAGACAAATTATTTTTTGCATGTTGTCTATACAATGAAGTTCATACATGAGAGCTTGCAAGAACAGCAGCAGCATCCTGTGATGTTCAGAGGTCTTAAAAGAAAGAATAAAGCATTAAATGAGGTAGCATAAATCTGTCACCTCATCAAGTGCATTATAAAAAGGAAATAAAAAAAAAGGAGTTGCATTACCCAACAACACTATTCTCATACCTCATTATTAGAAAAAATTTTCCGAGTTTTAAAATGATTGAATAAACATGTTCCTTCATCTTGTAAGATGCAGATTCACATGCAAGCATGCTGCACTGGAGCTCTGATTTTGCCCCAGGTAGTTAGAAATGTGAAGCAGTAGCCTGATATTTTTCTTAAGCCCAAGGATATCAGGCTTATCCAAAACTATGCAGCATGCATTTAATAAAGATGTAGTGGTAGCAGAAGGAATTGCTCTTGATTCTACCTGGTCCTTTTCAGATCATTTGTTTCCAGGAGCCAGCAAGCAGCAAGCTCATAGGAACAGACATCATCAGCCTTGTGCAAAGACTAAGCAAAAACATTCTGACTCTGCTGCTCTTCTGTTTGCCAAAACTCACTTTAGCACCTATAGCTGACATCCACTTTTTTTGGAAGGCTGCCCTATATGACTTTGCATTGTGTAAAACTAAGGTGCAATAAATAAACTCTGTTTTCCTGCTTTTTAATTTGCACACAGCATTCAGTAAGTATTATCTTGGATACCTTTCTAGTATATATTTCTGGCAAAATGACAAATGATGCAAATAGAAAATCAAATCCTGATGTTTAGTCTGAAGCCTGAAATTTCTTTCCCATAGAAGCAGCTTGAATGGGAGTGTTTCCAGAGGTTTTGGCAAATTTTGGCTGCTAATGTAAATTTCTAAGTACAGTAATAAAGAAAATTTGAAACTGAAGACTGGCAGAGAGATTGCTTGCTGTTTGGCTTCCTGTGGTTGCAATCAGAAATGACCTAATAAAGCAGCTGTGGTTCAGGCTCTGTTTTGCAATTTCCATGTTATCCATGAAGCAACAACATGCTCCTTTTTGCAGCTTGGTTATGCTCTCTTTTTTAAGACACAAGATGGAAAGAGAATTGCTGAAATCCAAAGAGGCAGTGTCTGTGTCAAATGAAGGGTGAGGGACCTTGTCACTCAGTCTGTGATCCAGCATGGAAATAGGCCATGATGCAGAGAAACATATGGAAGTTTATAGTATGTAAATACTAAATAAAGGCAATGAAAATGCTTCAAAGAGATAGCAAGCAGATCAATATAATGCAGAATGTTAAATACTTATGTTGAGAATCTCATTTTATGAGAAAATTTCAGTCACTTTGCACAGGGTATTTTAATCTGGAAAAGTTATTCTGTACATTGAAATATAAAAAAATTCTTTTTTTTTGTGATAAAGATAATATATTTAAGGTAAAAACTTCCATTCTTGTAGGAAGAGCTAGCCAGTCACCACTCCCATTGTTGCAACCAGCACTATAAACTGCTAAGAATCAAAAATACTCTTGGCTACACTGATGGATTTTTTTTTTTCAAAGATTCATCTACGTTATCCTACATTTACTTTTTTTCAGGTTTACAGTGTAGCTATGTCACTGGCACCCTCCTTTAACATGCAATATTATGCGATTTTCAGTAAATATCCCTTGTAGCTTATTAAAACCTTTACAAAACAGGTGATTCTTGGAAAGGAACAAAAGCAACAATATCATCTAATCCTGAATCAATGAGCTCATGAACTACATCAGAGTGCCAAAACAGCAGCCCATTGCTGCTAGTTTTAAAAACATAAAAAAAGAATTTGGAAATTGTCCAATTAATTTCCTCAGAATCCAAAGGGCTGAAGAAATTTTCTGTTCTCTGATACACTTATACAGAATGTAATGTCTCCCAATTGAGACACAGCTCTGTGCCTCCTCACACACCTGTGCAGGCTATAGCTCAGTTAGATCTTGTTGTGCTGTCATCTTATCCAAGGTATTTTTTCTTCTTTTTTCATCACAGCAGCAGTAAAACCTTGTGACTTCCTTATCAATAACTGGAGAACTGAAGCATCCCCTATTCAGTAAAATTATTAGTATTAATATAATGACATACAAAGGCCTATGCATTAAAAAAAAAGGAGGGGGGTGGAATTTTTGGGTACTCTTCCATAATTAATTTCAAAGTGTCTTTCATCTTGGAGTGCACAGTTGAGAATATTCTTTCCAATTCTACTTTTGGTTCAGCCTTTTAAAAACTGCTAAGATAATTATAATCTTCCCATTGAAGATTCTGGTGTCTTTGGAAAAAGCTATATTTAAGAAATGAACAGAACAAATACCAAATATTTTTGTTGTTAACCCCCTTTCCACTGGTAATTTTTTTTTTCATTCCTGTTAAGGAGAAGGTGTGGATTTCTGGGTTAAGATTCCTGCTTTTTCTCTCTGTCTGCTCTGGAGTACTTGGCTTGCTGAACTTGTGAACTAAGTCATTTTTGTGGATGTTCTGCCTATTACTACACGGACTGACATTTACCTACTGTAGAACTTTCTCTGTTTCTGTGCAAAGGAAAGATTTGCTATATTCCAAAAATCTGGTGCAACTCCAGGTGGTTCCCATGAAAAACTCTTCAGAAACCTAGTTGGTGCTTTGTTTCAGTAGAGTTTTACCCCAAGACACTTCACATATTTGCATATTCACTTTCAAAGTTAAATGACAATAGTTAACTTTTATTTGGATTCCAAAATAGATGGAATCCATTCTGGAACTAAGAAGATTTGGATTTTGAAATTATCAAATTATTGCAATTCAGCAAAATTCACCAATCAGCCTTTGGGGCAAATATTCAGTGAAAAATATTATGGTAATCAATGTTATTTACTAAGTACCAGGGACTCATATTGAAGCACACTGTCCTCTTGGAAAATACAATGAGAGCACTGGTGGATGTATAAATTACAGAGGAAGTGTTTTCTCAAAAAACCCAACCAACCAACAAACCAACCAACCAAATTATTTGGCATACTGTTTTTGAAGATTGGGTGACATGGTTCTTTTTCTTCCTCCTCATGTTTCACTAATTAGCACCAGCTAATATGAACCAAGGGTTGTTTTTTGTTGTTTGTCCCCTCACCGTGTAGAATTTTCTAAGCTGTACTGCTAAGAAGTCTTACTGATTCTTTTTCCTTGGTGGGTTATTTTGGACTAAGGATGCATTAAAGTCTATATAACATAGAAAATGAAAAGCATTTTGGCTACAATAACTAACATTTCCCTATAGACTCAGTCCCAGTATGAGTAAGAGTTCACATCAGTTTTGTACTGACTTTAGTGCCCTCCAGCCTCATTTATTAAAAACCATAAGGCTGTACCTTGGTCTTCTTATTCTACTCTTAAACATGTTTAGATCCTGAACTTTAATAATTTTCAGAATTTTTGTAATGCTCTCAAGTGTTTGAGTCTTTTTCCAGTAAGAGTTATATATTTTTCTCGGAGAATACTTTGACTGGACAACTTTAAGTTTATGAAATTTTCTTCAGATTGGCTATCCATAAATATTTTATTTTCTTGTGCAGATTTTTTCCTTTGTTGTGCGTGGGTTTTTTTGCTGACAGTGTGACAGAGAGTTGTATAATATAGAAAAATGTCGAGGATTTTGTCTAAAAGAATTAACAGTCTTTATGAATACAGACACTGAAACAAATAATGAGGATTTTTTTTTCTTCATTTTGCATTTATTATCTAATCTTCTGAGGATGTTATACTTCTTATTTAAAATCAGAAAATGTCTACTTTGTACTGAAGTGGGTGTAGTATATACATTTAAATAATGGATATTTAAAGCAGGAATTACAAACCTTATTATTTCCTTAAAGACCATAATTTCCAACAGCCTACAATTTTTTAGTGGGACCAATTTTTCACAGCAGGGATATTATAATTCTAGATAAGCCACCCACATATGTAAGCACAAAAACACAGACACACACAATTTATTTCATGTTTATGGCTTTGACCATTTTGAACACTAACACTTCCCCTTTTAGTATATGTCATTGTATTATGGCAATGGAGAAAATATGAGTGATAAAAACAGATAGTTATACCTGTCCAGAGAAGGTTAGAACTGAAAATATTCATTTTTCTCTTAGAAGATTTTTTTATTTTGGGTTGCTTGTTTTTTTCCTTTAACTTTAAATCCAAATACATTATTAAAATGGAGGTAGCAGTCTTTCTTAATTTATTTTTGAATATAACAAAGCACACTGTCATACACACACATCTCAGAGACCTAATGGAAAGAGAACTGAAGGAAATGAGAACAGTCCCCATCAGTGTTAAATGAAGGCACAGTGAGAGCAGTCTCAGAAGGGTCACTCGCCCTGTTGGTTTTAGATGGACAAACAGCAATTATTGCAGGTCAATTGTAGCATGCCTATACAAAGAAATGGTGAGTGGTCAGGGCTTTTTTAGTTTTAGAAGCAAAAATCATTATAAAGTTGTCTCTGATTGATTCTTATGGACAGCCTGTCCACATTCTTACATGTGCTTTAGGGACCACATGTCCTCATTTGCCTCAGAAGGAGAACCAATTAACACAGAAGTGTAAACCAAAGCACTGCAAATGGAGATGGTCAGCAGATTTGCTTTGAAACAACGCTGAAACTTTGAACTGGAGCCCTCCCATACATTAGAGAAATCTTTGAGCAAATGTAGCACAGCTGACAATAATGTACAACAGCCCTGGCATATGGGTCCCTTTTAAACTCATTTGTCATATTTAACAAGAATGAAGTTATGATTTTCAACTGAGTACACGGGGACATAAGGAACATTTGAATTTAGATATGAAAACTTTCTTCTCCACCTTCATGGCGACAAAGATGGTCTAGTGATGAGAAAGGTCTGTCTGCAATAGGCGCAAAAAGAGTTCCCACTCTAATCTCTCTAATCTCCTAAAGGTTTTCTCATTACACAAAATTAATATAACTGTGTTAAAAGACTTATGTTTGAAGATATTTAGAGGAGAAAGGTGCAAACAACCCTCACTGAATAAGTCCTAACAGACTCAGTTGTGATGCCTGTTCAGGCACTGTTAGGTTTCTCTAGAGCTCCTGCTTTCATGCTGCCAGTCAATAGAAAGTTAACTCTTAAACTAATTGTGGTTTTATGCTACTAGTGCTATCAATCCTACAAGTAGAGGGCAATGTCTTGCTAAGAATGAAATTTCTTTCCATCTAGTTTAGGTTTAGCAGCTTTGAAATTTGCATTACTGGCTTCTGCATCTCAAGGATCAGTGTACAAAGCTCTGTCCTTGCCTCTTCCTCATTTCCCAAAGCACTGCCCAGTGTAATTTCTTACCATTTTCCCTCAATATTTTCTTTAGAACATGTCTCTCCAGTGTTAATTTGTTTTCACAAAAATCAAACTGAATAACAATTAATAAATCATTATGAGCAGTGGTCCAGTGCCCTGATGTATATTAGGAAGCACACCAGGATGAATTGTGAATATGATATAGGAGCACCTATGATTTTTCAGGACAGCAATCCAGCCAAAATCTTAAAATTTGAAGTAAAGCACGAGACTTCCGTGGAAATATCTAGGTACAGTTTTCATTTTTAAGTTATATTTGAAAAAACATCTTATTTATGCCAATATCTATTGATATCACAAAATCAAAAATTTATTAACACCTTCTGAAAGTTGTTAGATCTTATAAGGTTAAGCCAATGATGGTAAAATGGAATATGACTAGTAATCTGGCATCTGAAATTCCTTTAAAAATGAATGGATGGACATTCTCTAGCTTGGAATCTCCACCTATTTTTTGCTTTCCATTCAAGTATTTCAAGATTCAAGGGTAGTGGTAAAACTTCTCTTCACAACAACATCAGGAAAGAGAATAAAGAATCTGAAAAAAAATTAGTTTGGGGAAAATAGGGATGAAATACTTATCTATGCAATGCATATCAGTCGTCACCTTTTTCTGAATCACTTAAAACTTAAAACAAGCTCCAGAACTAAATGTAGACATGTAATTTGTAAGCCAGATTTTCCAAAATACTGAGCATTTAACAGCTGCCATAAATTCTTGCAGGAGATTGCTGAATTCTTGGTACTTGTAAGTATTAAAACCCATATGTCACTGTCTAAAAATATATTTTTAAACCTAGCTTCACACATCTTTATTGAAAAGTTGTATTTTCTAGCTGAATGCATCATGAGGGTGATGTAGTCTTCATTCATTGTAAGGAATGAATAATCAAACAATTGCTAACTGAGAAGTGAATACAAATTTATAATTCAGAAGTACATCAGGCATCTAGAACATAGAAAAAATGCATTTTTTTTCTCTCTTCCTGGAAACAGCTCATTGAAATAGAGGTACTGAAAGCAGCATTATGAAGTTTTAAAGTATGATTGTGTTTGGCTGTGTTTTTGGTTTGTGTTTTTGGTTTTTGGTGTGGTTTTTTTTTCCCCCCCAAACTTATACATGAATCACTTTGAAAAAGAGTGGTCATTTCTTACAGACATTTGGTTGCATTGTAAATGGTTTTGAATTAGGATATTCTGAAGCCTTAGGAATGGTCACCTGAAAAAATAACCCTTTTCCCCTCAGGCATATCTCGATTTGATCTTATATCTGCAAATATACTGCATTTCATTTTCCATACAAAAAAAAAGTTAGAGGAAAAACTCAGGATCCATCGTGAAAAGCTTGCCAATGTTGTCTGAATATATGACTTATTTTTAGATAAATAATGCTCTTTCAAAATAAATTATGAGAAACTTAGCTCTATCTTGATTTCTACAGAGTTTAATGACCTTATAGCATTGCTTTCAATATCTACAGTTTTCAGTTCAACTAGCTTCCATTTTATTTCTATTTACTTCCATTTCTACTTTTTAAATTACAGCTCTTGGAAGACAAGGAAAAACCCTTGACAAAAAAAGCTCCACTGAATCTTCAAATTCACAATAGTTTTCACTGTATGACAAAATTATTGACAAATTAACGAAACAGAATTTATGAGAAGTGGGAAAAAATAAACAAGTACAACTCTATTGATGCAGAAAAATTCTATTTCAGTTTGGAGTCCAGAAGATTCTGTTATTTCTAAAAATGTCACTGGCAAATCTTACCTGTGGTATCCTGGTAGCAATGAATCATTTCTGCACTTTCACATCTATTTCTAATGAGAAAAGCAATCTTTTGTGGCTGCTTAAGGCCTGCAGATTTCTCCCCAGATGATCCTATCCAAACATCCAATGCTATTGCTAATGGCTGTTTCCTCTCTACAGAGGCAGTTTCCTCAAGGACCACTACAAGGGGTGACACATGAAAATTTTTTCCTCCTTCACTTTCCTTCCACAGGTACCCTAGGGTAATTTTCAGCAAAACAACACAAAAACACACAAAAACAAATACAATGAACTAAGAGTAAAAATGCAGATTAAGAAAATTACACTGCAAAATTATTTTCTATGAAACATTTATTCAGCTTCTGAATATCTCTACATTCTATATGGGGAGCCAAATGATGGGGAATCCAAAACAGCATAAGACATAATTTAAAATAATACAAAATAATAGCAGTATACAGAGTTTCAAACTGTATTACTGATGCAGAACCAGAAAATATCCTTACTTTTCCTTCAAAACAACATTTTAAAATTTTTCCGTCACAGTGCTCTGGGGTTAAATGAATTCTAGAGGCCTACAAAATCAGGTTCATAACCCCTCACTCTTGAAAGCAGTGAATTATGAGGTATAAAAAATCTTAGAAAATTTTCAAGTGTTTTGTTGATAGAAATATGATTACTGTATGAACGAAGAAAATAGACAAAAGCAAATGAAAACTTACACAGCTAATAACTAGTACTAAAATAACAAATATTAATTTCTTACGAAAGTGTCTTAACTTGAGTGTCATGTCTTTAAATTAGCAAATAAAAAAACACAGTACTACTTAAGAAATTAGAAAAAAAAAGTATCTCTACTTAAGCTAAAAAAATTACAGCCTATTCTTGATCTTCATTGTTTCTTCACATCTATTTTTTTCTTGAAAACACAACACTGAAAGAGAAAAAGAGAAAGTATAGTTAACGATATTCAATACAGATATTAATTAAAAATTATCTTGTCTTGCATTTAGTACATGTCGATAACTTTTGAAAGCAGAAATGATGCAATAAGATAACATATAAAACTGCATTTTCAAAATGTCTTTTTTATTTTTCTTTAGTCAAGTATTCATACATATCTGAGTTGAAATGAATACATAAGTCTATGGAGATATGCCCCTTGCTATTACTCATCAGCACTAAAATGCAATCAAGGATCCTTTGGGAACTGCATTCCCATCAAAATGCTATTAAACAATCAATTATTTAAAGCGTGGCACATAACGTTGACATTGTTCATTATTTTATTAGAGTCATTGAACTTCAAACTATTGCATCTCATTATATTCATCCTTGTTACCCACTGAACACTGTTTTCCCCTTACAGCTCTCTGAATAATGCAAACCAAAGTTCTTATTGATGCAGAACAAGATTTTTCAATTTGGATTAAAAACCATATAGGTTCAAATAAACGAATACACAGCTTGGGTGTACAAGAGATGTGTAGTTATCCATTTATGTCTCTTAAGTAAAGATTTCAGAAGACATTGAAGTGATGGGAAATCTTTCTCTTAGTTCCTGTTTTGTATCCAATATTGCATGATAACTGCTCTGATCCGATTTTTTTTTGCTCAATTATCACTTATTTTTACTTTCTACCTTTTGATTTTGGTCTTTCTCCAAAAACTGGAAACATTCACAATGCCAACCCTTGATCTCTCATTAGTCAACAGTATTAGTTCAACCCTTTATGTTGAACCTATTATTTGAGGACCAGAGAACTTGCTTACAAAATTCCAACCTTCTTTATCACAGAGACATTAAGTCAATCATTTTTAAACCTTAATTTCCTTGCACTTTCTCCCTTTATTAGCTATATTCCTGTTTATATAATTAACTGTCATAATCCTTCTTTTTTTCCCCATAGCATTACATTAGGACTCCAAGATTAGCAGTTGATCTTTTAAAACCTTCAAATCTTAAGTTTCCAGGCTCTAGTCTTCAGTCTTCTGGCCTGACCTGATTTGCAAGTTTGTGGGGGTTTTATTTGGTTTTGGTTTTGGACGCCAGATACCCACCAAAGGTGTTCTATGACTCCCCTCCAGCTAGGCAGGGAGATAAAATATGAAGAACAGCTCATGAGCTGAGATAATGAGATGGATATGTCACTCACCTAATACTGTTAGGGGCAGAACAGACTGAGAGAAATCAGTTAGCATCATGACATCATAGGATATCCTGAGTTGGAAGGTACCCACAAAAATCATCCAAGTCCAACTCCTGGCCCTGCACAAGACAACCCCAAGAAATCCACCGTGGGCCTGAGACTCTTGTTCAAATTTTTGAACTCTGGCAGGCTTGGTGCTGTGATCACTTCCCTGGGTACCCTTCACTTCCAGGGGAAGAATCATTTCCTAATATCCAACCTAAACCTCCCATGACACAATTTCTGGCCCATCCTTTGGGTTTTGTCACTGTTCACCACAGAGAAGAGAATAAGAAGTGCCTGTCCCTCCTCCTTCATAAACTGGCCTTTGTGTCTGAAGAGCTGTTCCTCTTGTATATTCAAACTCCTCACTTCTCTGGCCACAATTATGGGGTTTTTTACCCCTCTTTAAGTATGTTATCAGAGAGGCAATACTACCACAGC
The DNA here is from genome assembly GCA_034336665.1 of Luscinia megarhynchos. Taxonomy (NCBI): domain Eukaryota; kingdom Metazoa; phylum Chordata; class Aves; order Passeriformes; family Muscicapidae; genus Luscinia; species Luscinia megarhynchos. The sequence goes on from CM067564.1 coordinate 31,853,097, forward strand.
TAATAGGTTTGGCCTTGGCCAGCAGTGGGTCCATCCCAGAGCCATCTGTCATTGGCTCTGCTGGATATGGGGGAAGCTTCTACCAGCTTCTCACAGAAGCCACCTCTATAGCACCTCATCCTCTTCCCCTACAAAAAAACCTAGAGTGTAAACTCAATACAGTATCTGAAAAGGTTTTTTTAAAAATTCAAATACTTTTGGGAGGTTGGACTAAATCATTATGTTATTCAGATTTGCATGGTCTTGTTTTCATCTCTCTATCCCTTCTAACCTTGCTCATGTTTGACCTGCAGCATTGTGTATATATGCCTGATATTGTTCTGCCTATTTTATTGGGGTTTTTTATCCTTTTTGGCTAGTGCTACACTCTAAGTAGTTATGAAAATTTTAATAATAGTCTGGTACAATTTTCCAGGGAGACAGCTATAAGATGTACTGTTAAATGAAGACACTTCATCAACAAGTATGCCCAAAACCGTCAGCAAGCCACCCTTAATCAACTTAATCAATCCTTTTTTCTTTATGGTATTTTACTACAGTTTTGCTCTTCTTTTAAAATTTGTGAATATAATCACCTTGTTTTATTTATTGTCCAGGACTTATTTATGTCAGCTCAAGTCTTCCTGTTTCTTAACAAGCCATACCCTTGTCCAGCAGTATTTGGAATCACCCAGAACTACAGAAAAATGAGAACAATGTGTCTTATGTATTTTTAGCCAGCTCCTTAAAATACTTGGAACCAAGTGTTTCAAGGTCTCTGATTTATCTTCTCTTTAGGGAAGAAATGGGAAAGTGGATAAATATGAAGGCCAGCCATGCAGGACCACCAAATACTGACAGTAAGGGGAAAATAACAGGAACTTGTATTCTATCATATATGGGCCTCTGAATGGTTGGTGGTTTTCTTCCCTGAGTGACTGAAAAAAACAAGCCCACAGACAGTAAGCTTAAGTTCGCTAAAAAAGGAAATGTATTTCCACTCAACTTTCCTTTTAGGGAAGAACAGATTGAGAGACTTGTATGGAGAGCTGCATCATCTACCAGTTGTTATTCCTGAAATGAAGACAACAAGAATGAAAGGAATAAAATCCTCTTGAGTCATGAGGAAAATATAGAAGCAACACTGATTGCATTTTCAATAATCTGTGCAAATGCATTAAATAAGACTTTTTGATGATATTTACAGAGTGAAATCTAATGAAAAATAAATGGGAGGCAATCACAATCTATTTATAGAGAATCCACAAGGAGAATAAAGGACTAACTTAATCATATACATAATTTACAGCAAGTTATTCACTCAACTGTCTCTCTCTATATAGTGCTGTTTCTGTTTTCCAGAGTAGTTTAGACTGAACAGTCACAGCTGTCTCTTCTTCTTTTAATATTAATAGAGAGGGAGCTCTTCTGGAGACATGGTGCCTGACCCAAGCACGAATTGTTTATGGCCATGTATGATGTAGGTGGCATGATGTTTTTATAAACACTCCAGTAAAAGCATAAGGCATTTGAAGACAGAGTGGACTGTAGTAGCTGTTTGTGTTTACTCTTTTTTAATACTTTAATCTCTGGAAGATTTTAAGTTTATTATGTTTTAACTGAGTTGTTATACTCTACTTTTAATTATGAGTCAGAAAGGAAGTATAGCTGGAAGATGTAACTGGAACAAGCTTTTTTATCTTCTTGTCTTAGTACTTCTTTAACAATTCCAAGATAATTTCAACATTTCCTTATTTTGAGTATCATCTGCAAAAGAATACTCTTTTCTTTTACCCCTCACATCAAGGAAAGAACAATTACAATTACAGTCCATTCTGCCATTCGTAAGTTTTTTATATTTAAAACAACTTTCTTACGAAGAAATAAGACTGAGTATACCCTTAAAATTAAGTAACTCAGTTAAAAAAATACGAGTGGGCAGAAAAGCAAGAGCATCTCCATTATCAAGTAGGATTTGACTGCTGTAAAATTTTAATTTTTAAATTCAAATTCATTTAGGAAGGCTCTTCAATTTTGTTCATATGTCCTCTAAGCTAAATTCTAGTACTCTCAGAATGAATGAATAAAGAGATACTAATTAAATATTCTTAATGTAAATTTTTCACTCAGCTGAAGCATCATTCTTTAAATTCATTTTTGCAAACAGATTGAAAATTTTTCTTGTTGAATTACATTGCACCAGTCTGACTCTCAGATCTGTTGCATAGTGAATGATGTCAAACATACTGGCAGTGTTATCTGGTAAATGCATATTAATTTAAATAAATAACAGATGTTTTACTTCCCTCTGCTTACTGAGAAATTTGAGCAATCAACCTTTTTTAAATGAAAATTACATGATGTGGAATTAAATTTCAATCTGCAGTGCATCTAAATTCCAAATTTAATTGAAGGCTGATTCCAAGAACTGCAAGAAATAAAAGAACCATCTATAAACCCAACCTCTGCCCTCCAAAAAAACCGAGCAAAAATAAACCCAAACCAACACCAAAACCTTTGTTATCAACAGGTTATAAACAATGCATTTTTTTCCTTAGGAAGCCACATACACTAGCTGTTTTAATATCTCAACAAACATTCATTTATTAAGATCTCTGCAAGTTGCACTGCTAGAAATTGGTGCAATCCTATTTATTCATTAAATGTTCAATTCATTCTCACTCAGTTATTTCAATACTCAGTCTTCATATATTTCATGTAATTAAATATTATTCAAGCTTGCATTTCCAAGTCTTTGAGTAAAATACAAGATTAGCTGGGACAGATAATGCACAGTTTGGATTAAAGTTATTTTTAATCTTCCAGATAATACTATTTTACCAATAAATCCAACAAGAGTATACAGGTATACAGTTACACACTTAAAGCCAGTGCATAAAAAAAATATATATAATATATTTAGCATTATTTTATATTTCAGAATTATTGTATCTTTATGGAGGGCTCTTTCAGGATGTGTCTTTTCCCATTGACATTCTGATAATAAGACTTCATCTCATGCTTTCAGCAGGTTTGTCATTACCAAATTCTGCCTGCCAGAATATTTAACCTCAGACTTTATTAAGACTGGACATGTTTCTTTATATGAATGCTCATGGCCTGTGATCAGTAACCCTGCTTAATGCCAAAGTACCATTTATTTTGAATATAGGGCAAGGTAATTTACTGTGTTTTTAAAACCAAGTTAACTGTGTCTTTCTTGAAATCTTATCTTGTCGTAGTAAATTAAGCCAGCTTTTGTTCTGTAATCATTTTCTTTGCTAACACTTTGTCATAGAGAAAGTCCTGTCTTTACTCTGCAGTGTCTGCTTTCCCTCCATCATTCAGGCCAAGATCAGCACCAGATGTTCATCAGTGAACTTAACCAAAGCACTCAGAACCAGTAGCTTTTCCCATAGCAAATTATCTATTTAACTTCTATTGGAGAGGGTCTGTGGCATTTTTACCTACCTTCATCCTGCTTCACTATGTCAGGTTCTATAAATATTATCATAGAAAAGATATCCTTGCTCCCCAGATAAACTTATAGTTTAATAAGTTATTTTTGGTATTTCCAAGTTTATCAATACCTAGTGATCTGTATATCTTATTCTAAGTAAATATCAAATTTAATTAGAATTTTTCAATAAAATTGACAAGTTCTGAGGAAAATGTTGATCCTCGAGAAAAAAGAAGAATGACAAATTTAAAACAAAAGCAAACCAAAAAAAACCCACAACCCCCCTTCAGCAAATAAATCAAAAGAAAAAAAAACACAAAGAAAAGATACATTAAAAATATTTGCATTTACCTAATTGGATTTAGGATATTAATTTTTTATATATTCCAAAATTAATCCATTCCTACTCTACTAAATTACAAGGTGCCTGAGTAGAATAGCATAATCATCTTGTGTCAATGGATAGAAAAGGACTACTAACTAATGAAAATATACTTTCCATGAAACTATGTTTGATCTCAGAAAAATATTTGTATTGATAGACTTTTAGACATTTGACTAGAAGAATGAAGTTGTTTTCAACAAGGACAGAGTTCCCAAAGTCATCTAAACTTTCATTATAATTCTGGTAAACTAAACTTGACAAGCAGACACTATTGAATCAGAGCAAACCACCACAAAAATTATCTAATACCTCTAGACACTGAGAAGCTAAGTTCATTGGTGGAAGTAGTAGTATGCTAAATTAAAGCCTTTATTAAACAAATAAGCTTCTGAAAACATGCACCTCAATCTGTATTTTCTGACTATGGCTTATCAAAAGATTTTCAATAATTTGAATGTAAAATTTCAAACATAATGTATTAGTTTTCTTTTGCTAAGTTGGTAGGGGAAGAAATTGTTCTCAATTAACTCTACACATTGAACTCCAAATTACCTTGACAACCTGAATCATACATTTCTGGTAAAGCCTGTAAAATGTTTAGAGCTATGGGACTTTTTGACAGTTATGCAAACCACCAGATATTGATGCCTGGAAAAAGTAACAGATACAGATGTAATAGAGATTAGGTCACAGTAAATTACCTCATGCTGCCATTAACCTTTCAGTTCTCTGAAACTGCCTAATGGCCAAGCTAGAATTTATTTATTTATATTTTTTGTGGGAAGATATATTAAATGGAGAGTATTAAATTTATGTCTCATTTCTATCATCAATGTTGATAAAAATAATGGGCAAATTAAATGCTTCTATTTACAGAAGTGCTAAAATTTTCCCTGGAGTTTTTCTAGGTCTAACATTTTAATTATTTATTATATTAGAAATAAAATTTCAACCTTACATATAGCAGAGGCTGTCTTCCTTGAGCTGGCAAATTTGAAGTGTTTGACATGGTGTTTATGGCCTTACTGTTTCCAAACAGAACTGTTATCTTCGATTTATTTCTTAGTCTAGACTAAGCACTTAACTCTGCTCAACTGAGAATTTCAGAGGTTTTGACATCTATTTTCTGATTCTATTGCAAAAATATAATATCTACGTATTTTTAAAATTTTAAATACCATATACAACTATATATATTCTGGATATAATAAAAATCTAAATATACAATATGAAATCAATTGAATCAGCCATGAGACAGAAGAATCTTAGATTAAGGATTTCTATTACCTATTGGGAGAACAATTTTATTTTGGTAATATTACCTACAATATCAAATAAAAATATTAAAAAGCTCTGATGCAAGATGAATTTGCAAAAGCTTTGTTATAGCTCAGCTGAGAACAGAAAGGCTTCTGAGAAATCTTTTGAGGATTTCCTTTCTTTCCATTGAAGTCTGGTGTCAAAGGTAGAACTCCTTTTTCAGAAATGCTTTTTTAATAATGTGAAACCATTCCAGTCACTGTTGAGCTTATCTGGATGTAAAACTCTTTGTGACAAAGGCTTTTTTTGGGAGAGTGTATTTAGGAGGAAATGAGGAATAGGGTGGCACAAGAGTATGGCTAATAAAACTGAAGTCAACTACTTCCTTATGAAAGTGACTTAAGTAAGAGATAACAGAGACATCATTCTCATTAAATTATTTCATTTTTTAATGCAAAAATAAATGCATTTAGCAAAAGAAGAGGTTTGAAGCCTGCCCCAAAATAAGCTACACCTCAGGTTTCCTCAGCTGGCATGTGAAGCAGTAACAAATCCAAACCTCCAACCAGAAAAAGCAGAAGCATAGCACTAAAAGTGGTATCCAAAATCAAGACCCACTGATATAGTCTACCCCCTTCCTTGCAGTCTGCTATCAAATTGGACACTCCATCCTAAGACTGAGAGAAGTACCCTAACACCAGCATAAACCCTAACCCCTGTGAAAAGGTATACTTTCTTGAGTTAGCAGTTTTGTAAAACAGCTACCTTATCCAAATAAATGCTAACCAGCTTCTACTGCAGTTAATCTGTGGCAGCTGCAGTTAATCCATGCAGTCAATCCATGACAGGTTACCTTCGATTTTACCCACTGAAATCATGTTTTGACATCCCCTTGGAAAAAATGCCGTAGTAGATCAACTTCATTTGCCTATGGGGTGTGTTTATTCCTTGACTGACCAATCAACAGATCAAATACACAATAATTTCAAGAACTTCCCGTGAGAAATAAATCTGGTGCAACTTTTGTAAATAGGATCTTTCCAGAGAATTAAGGTGGCAGCCTCACTATTCCCTGGTTTTATTTAGTTTTACCACATGGGAGTTTTTTTTTTCCTAGAGTCTCAAGAACTGAAGCAACATGTTATCACTTCTATAGCTTTGAAAATGCAAATGTTGAAAAATATTACCTACTCATATAGACTTTTGTATTTCATACAATACCGGGTGATGTGAATTTCCTGGGTGATAATGGCTCAGCCTCAAAATTCTATGCGTAGCAAAAGGATGACACTTTGTACGTGCAATATACAGAACATTATTATTGTTAATAACATGATATGAGCCAGATCTACATGAAAAGTATCAGATGCCTTTGTTTTCTAGTAATGACTTCCATGTAAATTTTCTGAATGGAGACCCTTCCTATAACTACCAGTCTAGACTCTTTCCTGTTTTATGAAAGTTTATGACATAAACGTCTCTGGGGTGAACACAGATTTTTCTCCCTAGACGGATGATTCTGAACTAATTCATCCATCTCTGTAGTATATTATCTGAACTGCACAGCTGCCACAAGAATTTGTCATCTGTTTTTCCTCATTACAGCTGCAAAGTCGTAGTACTTTCTTTCTTCTCTAAGTTTTACTTAAATCCCATATTTCGTTCTTTTTTACCTTACTTTGGTTATCTTGGGTTTGTGTTTTTTGTTAGAGAGTTAAGTAAAAATATTTGTATAATGACAGTGCTGGAGAATATTAATTCAAACTATTTATTCTTATTATGGAAATACAGACAATCAGCATAAAATAGCCTAGATTATGTATAGTTTGTAATAGTTGTGTGCAGAGTAATCTCTTCTATAGACAATTTTAGACAAATTTCTTATACAGTAGATCAAAGGCATGCTGCCACAATGGTATTAAGAAAAAATGTCAAAACATTTTGGTCAGATAATTCCTGTGTAATCCCAACCAGTTTGTAACATGAAAGTTCATTCTAGAGGTAGTTACACGTTAAATGAAAAATAGGTTTTCAGCTGTTCCTCAGAAAAGATTTTACTTTCAGTGTTTGAGGTATCTTGTAGAAGCAGGATTCGTCTTATCTTATGTCTCCAAGACTATGTGCGTATTCTTTGAAAATAAAGTACATACTTATATATGTCAAGGTATCAACATTTGGAAGCACCTCACCAAACAGACCATCACCTATATTTGGTGACTTGTCTATATTACAGGTATACAAACGGCAATGGATAACCATGTATAAAATCAAGTCATTATTGTGTTCCTTTATCTATAATGTGAGGGAATTTCACACTTCCATGGGAACTGCTGTGTCTGTAAAAGAGTGAAATGTATCCAGGAAAGTGTACTGCCCAGATTCAGTGGCATTGGCTTTCAACAATCAGAACTGTGAGAGTGAGGTAAAATGTTCTTCTCTTTTTACCAGGATCTAATATCTATGAATTCTTGCTGTCATCAGACACTCTTTGGGCATTTACCAGCAATGGGAAATCACAGCTGATGTCTCTGTGACTCATTCAAAAGAGTCATGTGGGTAACTCATGCCATGTTGTTTCCATTCTTTCTTCAGTGTATCTGAAAAGATGTTGAATAACGTTCAAAAGTAGAAACCAACAATTCTTTTGAAAGTTATTGTTTTGCTGACTCATTTAATCCAGGAAGGAAGACAAAAGGACTGGAACTAATTTGGGGCCTTTCTAGTTCTCTCTGCAGATTCCCAGAGATGCAATGGAATTACCAAGTAATATAAAGTAATAAAGTCTTCCAAGAAGTTAAGTCGGATGTCCATGCTTATCAGGTTTATTTTTTTAAGTTGGAAGACAAAATCGATTGCTAAAACCAAAAGATTCAATTCAAAGTAACACAAACCTGAATAACAAATCTCCAGGATATTACAGAGACAGTCTGAGACCATCTATAAAATATGAAAATAACTTAGTTTAATTCAAAACAAACCATTTAAAGTCTCCAAAGCCATCCTAGAACATTCATAAAAGTCACAATGTGCAACAAGTGCTGTAAGTGTAATGCTTCTCTGTAGAGGTCCTGTAAAATCTGTGATTCACATACACTTGTATGATGGGAGGACTTTTCATTCAGGTTTTGTGCTGATGTAATTTTAACTGTCTATACAACATTATTGGAATTTCAAAAGGGAATAAAAATCTGAAGAAAAAGTACAACATAGGAAAAGCAAAGTAACTTTAAAAGTTACTGCAAGAAATCAAAATCATACTATTTGTTTTAATGGAACCTGGTAATAATTACAGTGAAATACTACAAAAAGCAAAAATCCATAAGAATAACATTCAAGAGTTTGCTTACAAATAACAGTATTAGTTAATAATTTAGTTGGAAACAAATATCATTGACCCATACATTAGGTAGTATTAAAATTTGCCTATAGAAGGAATAATTTACATTACAGGAATTTTCATACTAGTGTATAGATAGTTCTACACCTTCTACACTTTAGAATAACTGAAATTAAGAGGCAGCTTGGGTAGATTCTACCCTCTATCACAGTAAGGCAAATGTTCGTTTTAAGTCTTGGGAATATTTTGGATCCTGCATTGTAATAACACCAAATCATGAACTATGTACATCAAGTTCCACTTTGTCCTAAACTTCACATGTTTGGTTTTACACATAGTCCAAGTCCAAATGAGGGAATAATTTACCAACCCAGGATGAGAATTTTTAAATTAGTCCCCAACACAACTGATATTTAGCAATACATTTGGAAAATAGACGCAATATTTAGGTCCAGCTAGCTCATACTAAGTTAGAGTGGCAGACTTCTTTATATTTTAATAGCATTTTTATGTAGTTTTTAGATTCAGTATTCTCTCAGTGGATTACCTTACACATTTCTAGTCATATTTTTTATTGTAAATCTCTTTACGCTGTCAGGTAAGATCACACAATGTGTGCTTTCTGCAAAATGTATGTGCTCCATAATACTATATTCCTCTTCTGAGGTTCATTGTTTATGTAAAACCAACTGACAGGATCCATTGTTATTATTGATGTGTTATTTTCATTGTATTTAATTCAGGGAGATTTTTTCTGATAAATTTTAAAAGCACTTTGCAAAGTACATGATGAAAAGTTTGTGCTATGAAATCACCTAAGAAATTGCTAAAATGGTTGGGATTTTTTGTAAATTGAAAGAATGAAATAGTCTTGGATTTCCAGTAGTAGCTGATGAACTGGGAAAATGTATTGTTAAAATATTTATCTGAACGGAAAAGTTAAGATTTAATATTTTAGGGACATTTCAGTTGAAGCTGAAAAAACTAAACAACTAATGTAGGCAAAATGTGACTGATTTAAAAGTGATTTCAAGACAATATCAGAATAAGGAAAGAAAGAGAAATGAATATCCAGGTCATTCATTCAAACTCAATATAATTTCATCAAATTCATTGGAGTTCTAGGATTTTATCAAGCTTAAGCTTTACTTCGTTTAAAATTTTAGCAATATTTGTTTCTAATTAAGAGTCTTGCTTATATTTTACTTTAACTAGAAAACAGAAGAAAGAAGTGAATAAACATATTTATTCTACCACTCACATATGGGTGGACAACTGTGGACAACTTCACTGTGTTTTTTTTTCTTTCTATCAAGCTAAACTAATAATGAACAGAAAAATAGAACCCAAACTTTGGAAAATAAGGTTTTTAGAATCCCAGTGTTGTCTCTTCACAGGATCCAAAACAATAACTCATTTTTTACTTACAGATTCATCAGTCATTTCCCTTATGTGCAGTCTGTAGTAGTTCACAAACTCCTAGGGGATTTTCAAAGACATTTTGCATTGCATATGATGACTCATGTATTCCTAGTTCAACAAATTGAATCAATCCATCACTATATCTAGAATGGCAGTATATTATATATTATACATAAATTTCATACTCTGAAAAATCAGCTTCTTTTTTCTGATATTCCCATTTTCTGTGGTGTTAAATACTTTCACAATGTGTAGCATCAAGACAGCTACAAAATAATAAATTAGAATGTATATATATATATACTCACACAAAAAATGTATCTTATCACAATATTCTTTTACATATCATATTCCTAATTTGTCTTCTTAGTTATTCCCTCAGTTTTCTACCACATGCTATGAAGCAATGCTTTTCTTCTTAGCTTTGCCTTGATAGTTTCAACAGCCTTTCCTGTCGTGCTTTGAGCTCATAGGTTTTGTTAGCAGATTGATAGCTGGGTGGCTTAGTGAAAGCATTTTTATTCATTCTTGATTGCAAGCATGATGATTTTGAGTGAGCTTGCAAGCATGGGGAAGAAAAGTACACCGAGTTTCTTGAAAACATTCAAACTGTTCTGAAAAGCTCAGTGTCAGAGCAGTTATAATCTCTAATCCCAGTGAATGCTACAGCTCCCCCAAGGACCTGAGTACAGATAGCAAACACTGTACACTGCAGATATTTGGAGGTATGTGTGCACTGTCCAAACTCAGTTGCTGATTGCTTCTCCAAACGCTGCCAAACAGAATTCCTGAAGACTGGATTCAGCCTTTCATTTACTTTTACTCAGTACTGATTTTCCAAAAGGTTGTAGAAACACAATAATCTCTGATACCTCAATCTTTTCATCAAATTTCTTTGAAATTTTCAAGTGGTTCATAGGTGTTGTATATCTCAAGATGTACACTTGGACAACTTACAGTCACCTTCCTTTGAAAGGGTGGAGGAGGAAGGAAAAAAACCCCAAATTTGAGCTAAATTATATTTTTATACATATATGAAATATTTCTGTAGCAAAAGGTTAATGTAAATATCAATGATCTGATGACAGAGAATGAAAATATTCTGATAAATTTGTTCTTTAAAAAAATCCTAAAGAAAAATAAGTTTCCTTTTTGGACAGGTATCTTAAAACATTCTTTAGTTGAGAAAAAATACAGTTCTCCTATTAATCTAAGTTAGGGGATGGAAGTCATTACATCTTTACTTTAATAAGTGCTTTTATTTGAAGAAAAGATCAGCCTCAATAGCTCATAATAAAGTTATTTATTAGCATTATCATTTGCACCCTCGAGGTGTTTTGAAGATCTTGAACTATCTTAGAAGGTCAGTTTGGGAAATGACTAGAAATCAAGTAAGTGAATGGATTGGGCCAAGGATAAGGGACTAAGAACCCTGCAACAGAATAATATTAAAACTCATGCTGTAGTCACATTGGCAGTATTTGCCAAGGATTTAAAATAAAAACAGGGGTCATAGGCAACACAGGGTAGAACATATATGTTTAGCTTTGTAGAATGATTGAAAAGACAAGATTTAACTGGCTTTGCAAAGAGTATTGTGAAGCTCTCATAAAAAGTGGGAATCAACATAAAAATATTTCTCAGAAAAATATATTTCTCATCAGAGGCAATGATGAAAAGTAACTGATGTAGTTTACAACACAATTGTGGCAAGTTATCCCTGTCTGATATAAGGATTCCAATATTAGCTATACTAAAGATAGATTTTGTGAACATAAAAATAGTTTTGGAGGAAATCAGGACATCTTCAAATTTTTACCATAGAGGATAGTGCTTGATTTGGCTCTTAAATATCTTTTCTATGTTCAAATATCATTCCAGTCTTCTTCAACCATTCTTTCTCTCATACAGTCCTCAATAGTATGCCATATAAAAGCAAGATATATACTTACTGCCACTAAAATTTTGTTATTTAGGAAAAGAATGACTATTTAACTTCGGGTTTTTTTTTCAGGGTTACTGTCAAAATAATATATTAAATTCTATTATTAGCCCAAGGTGTTAAGATCACTGCAAAGAGAATAAACCACAAAATCACAGAATAGTTATAGTTGGAAAGGACCTCTGGAGGTTATAATTTTGCACTTTTCTTTATTAGTAGATATAGATTTGGGAAACAAGTAGAAAAAATAAAATTAAAATATTTTGAGAGTGATAAAAATATAATTAATTCATAAGTAAAATTGAGCATGAGAGATAGAAAGATTGAAGAAATTCAGTAAATAAGTAGTTGTTTAAAGTTATAAAATTCAAGCTTGGAAAATAGAGACTGCACCTTGATTGCAGAGGTGTAATAAATCAAGTGAGCATTGTTTTATTCAAAGCACAAATATTTCAAAATTATGAAAAAAGAAATCCATTATATGGGACAAACACTTGCCTACCTTAAGGTACTGATGTGTGCAGATCTGCATAAAGAGGTCTGCTTAATAAAGGAAATAGTTTACATGTAATATATTTTTGGCATTACATTCTTTTGCACAGAGACAACTTTTATGCAGCATCAAATATCAACATGTTGGAAGCTGAGGTAAGAGGGGTTAAATTAAAACACAGACAATTGCCATGTCTATGGATCACTTGCAGTATTCCTGTACATTTAGTTACAACAATCTCTGAGATCAGGCCACAAAGGATGACCAGCAGAAGACACCATGAGAGAATATAAAATTTCATCTCTTAAATACATCAGATATTTGGCTTTGCAACAAATGAAGCTGACAGCACCCCAGATACAGCTCACCCTTGTATTGTCCCAGCACCTTCTGCTCTAGTTAATTAGGAACATTTGTTCACAGATAATGATGGAAGATTGACAAATGTTAAGCGACAGACACCTGGTACATGCTTGAAAAAAATATGCAGCTGTTCATTAGTCTTAGCACATCTTTTCAGCTAGGGAAAGTACATGTCAAAAGAAAAAGGTTTCAAAACACAGTGAAATACTGTCAAACTTACTAAATGAGGCTGTCTTTCTGTTACAGCAGAGATGTAATGAAGTTTAAGTCAGCACTTCTCTTCTAAGCTCTTCTCTCCAAGGGAGTTGCCATTCAGCAATGTAAAACAGGAGTCAAAGATAGGTTAAAGCTAATCATTCTTTCAATCCAACAGGCACTCTTTAGTGCTGGGATGTTTTTATTTTGTTCAGCTTTTTGAATTTCCAGTTCACATCCTAAAAAAAGTAACAGTTTTCGTTTCTCATGTAGATTTATATTTAACACTTTGACATTCCAAAATATTTCTTCTTTTGAAAGTACTTTTGCAAAATTGTTTTGCTACTCAAAAGAAATAAATATAGATATTAACTAGTGAACTCCTCTGGTTTTATTTCCTTTTATTATAATTGTTTTCAGGCAAGTTTAGCATGACCTAGTGATCAATCATTTCTCCATGCAGCAAATGTAATGTTCTAATGTCAACACAATTATATGTATGCCTCATTAAAATGAGGATTAAATGGAGTATATGATAGTTTTCATTTCCACATAATTCCCACTTGACTATATGATTTCATGCTTATTTATAATCTACAGGCAAGAGAACATGTAGAAATGAGAAAGCAAGCTTATTGGTCGTTCCCAGCTGATCATCCCAAAGCTCATTATTACCTCTCAAACCAGACATTGTGTAAGGAATAGTTTTCCAGCTTAGTCCTGTGATTGTGGATACTCTCCTCGATTTTCTATTCCCATTGTTAAATAGTGAGAAGGTCTGCTTACTCAGGTCCCTCAGTTAAGAAGGGCACAAACACAAGAAAGGAGAGGAGTGGTACAAATAAAATCAGACTTCAGTCAAGTATTTACTGTTGAAAAGAAAGATAGGAAAAGGACGAAAATTATGATCAGGAAATATTTGAATCTAGGCATTCCCAGATTACCTGCCAGTGTATTTAGTGCCAGCAGTAGCTGCTGGTCTTTGCCACATCCCAGGGAGCGTGTAGTTGCTATAACATGTATGTAGAGGGGAAATGTGCAGAACTTAGTGGCTGCCTCGAGAATTGAGTAGAAGTACACATGCAATGCCCACCACATCTGCTTGTCAGAGCAGAGGTAATATGAGCACACAGACATAATCCAGAGCTACAAAATGGACAGCTGTGCAGGAGTGTGAAGGAAATCATTTTATCTACAGCACATCTCCATAGCCTGAAGGCATGATCTAGAATACAAAATTAATTTGTGTTAATGTACTTTTTAATAGTGTCTTCCTTCAGGCACTATAAACCCAGAAGGAATGGAACTGTAGTATACTGGGAAGAGGAATATGAAAAGTGATAAAAACAACAGTAACAACAGAGAGAAAAAATAAATGTGGAGGAGTTATCTAACAAATCGGGAGCTTCATAGGCAATCATAAAAAATTTTGTTTATGATAAAAGTTAACATATACAAATATGTTAAACATTACTAATCTCTCTGTTCAAATTTCTGCATCATAATCTGAAGGATGGGTTATTTTGAAATGCCTTTTTCTATGGTAATCAATTAAAAAGTTCAGGAAAATCAAAATGAAACCAAGTCAAGGAAAGGGACACCCCATCTTTTATAATGCAGTATTAACAGTACAAACTTGTTAAACTGAAAGTCAATATCACCTTTTTATGAATCATACTGGTTATTTTTTATGAGAAAAATAACCTTTGAACTCAAGTTTCCAGATGTTAGTATTTGCTGAATAATGGTCAAACCAGACCATAACTGTAACACACACAGAGAGCTGGCAAGTCTCTGTAATCAAGCATATAATATTATTCTTTTAAATATGTCATCATATCTAGGGTGTGGCATATGCATATGGACAGAGCTTTTCATAAATCATTACAGTCCAATAGTCTCCAAAGGGATTTATGAGAGATTAAATCAATTTTCTTGAACTATTGTATTTAATTTCTCTTACTTTGGTTAGTCTCCCCATAAAACAATTTTCCCTAAGAGATTTATGAAAACAGCAATAAGCAAAGAAAAATTTAGTGTTATACTGATTTATTGAACTGTATTTAAAGTAGTTGTCTATCCCATGTTTCAGTGTCTTACCTTTACATATAAATAAACAATAACACCATAAAAATGTGCAGGACACAGGACAAAACTGCCAATCTCTCTTGTTTCCCAGAATTTCTGGAGACTTCAGCGATCTCTAAGAATTTTGGGGTGCAAAGGAAGAGTGCATGAGAGTTCAGGCTTTTTCTCAGAGGTAAGTGTAGACACTTCCACATTTGTTAAGAAACAAACACACCTAGATCCTTTTTACCAATCACAGCTGCATATACAGAGATGCTTTTCAAATCTGTGCTTTATGGCAATCTGAATAACAAATAGGACAAAAATCCAGGGCAGAGCTTAGAGAATGTGGGTGTGAAGCCAATCACCCATCTTAGTGTATCCCAGAAAATATATGGAAATATAATTATATCTTTTTAGGAGATATACACAAAAACACAACCTCCTTCTTTAAACCATCAAAAGCAGAGTGCTTCAGTTTGTTTTATACTGTAACTGAGTCTCCATGCAACCCTACAGAGGATAAAAAAAATCACAAATAGAGGGGACCTGGAAGCTGTGGTGGTGATCTAGTGACACACCACTATCCCAAAATTCATTTTATATTTAACATCATTAAAAAGCATCCCTTTCTATTATTCTGATTTGTTGATTTTTGGGATTTTTAATGGAATATGGCAATTTAGAGGCAAGAATACTATTGAAATAATCATTAAACAAACAGAAGAAAATTTATTACCTGTCCCTAAATTATTTGTAGTCTCATTGTAAGGTGATGATAAATAAATACATAAAGGATGTGTAAGTACCTGGTTGGGTTCAACCTTGTTGTCCTGGTAGCTAAAAATATAAAGGGAACCTCTTCTGCCATCCCAACTATGGAGACTTGTGAGAAATTAAGTCTTTTGGAGATATATCTGGGAATTTATTTCTCAAATATAAAGGATCATTTCTAATTTCTTTTCCTACCTCAGCTCTGTATATTGTGGGTCTATATGACAAAAAATAAGATTTCCATGAAGAATAGACTTATAGGACATTGTCATAAAACTAAGGAGACATTCAAGGTTGATAGAACAAATTGCTGTTTCCCCAATCATTCCTCATGTCTTTCCACAAAGTTTATGAAACAGTTTTCAATTTTGGTTTGAGTTAAGCCTCCTTTGCATTCATTCATTTAATTTAGTACAATGTTCACTTGGATGTCTATGAAGATTTAATAAAAGAGTAAATTAAAAAAGAAAAACCTTCCTTATAAGAACATTCAAAGTTTTTATAGAAAAATCTACCATGAAGAACAGACTAATTAATTCCACAGTTCTGGTTTTCAATACAAATTGAGAATAATTATTTGAAGTGCTTATTTGCATGACAGTACCAAGACTGTATTTAAAATTCCAACTTACTTCATAGACCTATTCAAGAAAAAATAAAATTGTTTTTTATTTTTCCCAGTACTGGTGAAATGGGTGATATATATATATATATATATATATGTGTGTGTGTGTGTGTATATATATATATGTATATATGTGTATATATATATATATTTCAGAATCCACAGACTTTGCATAACTTATTGTATAACTTATTCTTAGGTTAAATTACACCCTTAACAACTCGGAAAGAACTATTTTTTTCTTCTTTAGTCCATGGCTGGATCACTGTAAATTTCACACTATTAATTTGTCTGATACACAGAAATAAAGCTTTTCCCCAGGAGCATGTATAAGAGCATGTATTCTTCCAGAGTTCTGCAACCTAATTTTAACCCATTCATTCATTTAATTTCATTGTAATTAGCATCCTCATTGATGATTTCTTTTTCAATCTTTTCAACTACTATAAAAACTGTAATGCAATCCAAATTATATCCTCTGATCTAAGTGGAGTTTGGATTTAAACTTCAAGCAGCTTGGCATAGCTGATCTTCCCCTAAAAGACAATTCAATATAATTCTGAATTATATGCTTAGATAGACAACGACTGAAATACATGTTATACAACAAAAAAGCATTTCAGTTAATCTTAGTATCCCAAATTACTGCTTTCATGTTGCAAAATATAAAGAAATCCCAATTAAAACCGAATTTCTTCAATCACTTCATTTATGTAAGTATGGTAAAATGGCAGTGTAACCCAAGCTGTAACTATACAGTGCCATTCCTTTTCCCCTTATCTGCATCCTTGCCTGCCTCACAGTTTCAATGGAATCAGAGGTCAATCATGCTGTATTTTGTAGTGCTTCTGATACCACTTCTTTCCCTGTGGGGGGCTCTTGCTGTTCTTCAGGCATCTCACAAGCACACGAAATTTCATAATAAGAATTGTTTCAGATGCTAGATCTTTTAGAATGTCTAATCCTCGTTTTTAAAATCAGCCTTGGGTCCTTTTTGCAGATGGTGCTTGATGTAGGATATCCATATAACTATGCTTCACCCCTGAAGGTGCTGGGAGAGGTGCCAATGAGATCAGCCCACGAGGATAACATGACACAGCTTTTCAGCAGTTTCAGCTATTTTCCTCCTGTTCCTTGTCAGCCCATAACCTATACCAAGACTCATCACACTTTTTGCCTTATCCTCTCTGCCACTGCACAGTGTACTCGATTCTTGATGCTCCCATGAAAGCAGGGCAGATGAGCAGCATTCAAAGGGGATCTCTCTCTTTCTGCTAATTACAAAGAGAGTTTTATCCCAGGTGTAGCTGTACATGATATAGATGCTTTCAACTAAATGAGATTAATCCACTCCCCATGTGCTAAGCTCTTTTAAGATGATGATGTGGAAGCAATAATAGAAGCAGGATAATAGAAGAGGAATTCAAACAGAGTTTGAATATTTTTTTTCTGAATGCCAAGGTTATTTTTAAATTGTAGTAAGGCAACTAGATCAAGGACTGTATCTAGATGAAGTCATGCTGTGCTCAGCAGTATTCCTAGTTTTTTATTTGTTGAGTAGAAAATGAGAGAGATGCCAATGGAAACTTCAGTCACTTCTCTCAAGCAGAAGTCATAAAGAATGCTATGAAATCTTCTTCCAAATAAGTACATCTCAGCACAGAGAAACTAACGTTTTGTTACCACCATTTTAATTAGAAACTCGTCTTGTGATATTGGCATTAATGGCCACGTCAGTGGTGAAAACCAATTCTATTCACAGGATGCTTCTTGTTTACCTTCTTCATAAAAGCTGGAGAAAGAGATTTAAAATGTTAATGCTGTCAATATTTCAATTGGCAAATTAAGAAGAAGGAATAGCAACCATTTTTCTTTTCCTGACGTCATTCTCTCACACTGTCAATGTAAAAAAATAATGCCAGCTGCTGCTTAAATTAAATGGAAACATTAAACTAGATTTTAATTAAAAATGTTTTCCAATATATGTCATTCTTTGTATGTGGCAATGAACTCAGCTTGTAAAACTGTTGCAGGGTAGAACTTTGAAAGTTTTGAGACAGGGAAGTCAGCTAACAAGAACCATCTCAGCATCACCACTCCCTGAGGAGCCTAGGATATTTAGGAACAATAAGGTAAAAGAGGCAAACGTCAGTCAGTAAAGGAAAGATCACCACAACATTTTGAGGAAGTTAAACCTTGTTTCCTTGCTCTATGAAGCTGTGCAGAACAGGGCATCTGACAGTCCACCTTGCCACACCCAGGGCTGTGCTGGCAGGTGCAAGTGGACTGCACAGCATCTTTTGGACAGTCAGTGAAATCGTGAAAAGATGAAGTAAGCATTTTCAAGGTTATAGTGCTACATGTTTACCCAAGGAGATCCTTCTCAGGGAAAGAGAGGTCATTCAATATGATCATGATATATTAATTCAAAAAATTGTCATATAATTATTATTTCAGCTGAATTTCTTTTTCCAGGCTTAGATAGGAGTGTTGAGAACTCCACTGGGGAATGTGAATATCTGCATCGTACTGAACTTTTAATTTGTGTGAATAGTTTAGTCCCAATTCCGTAGGTTAGTCATGTATTCTGTATTATCATTTTTATTTATTCAGCAGATTTTTCAGAGCAATCATCTTTGTCTTAGTTTCTGCTGAAATTCTTCCCTTTCATATTTGATCTCTTTTTCACTTTCACTCTTCCTGACTTCTCCTCACTCTTTCCATAAAAAACATTTTCCTAATATCCAATCTATATTTCCCTTGGCACTGCTTAGAATTGTGTCCACTCTCTCTCTCTTTCTTCCAAAGTCTTTTGGTCCATACAGATATTGTCCTCACTCTGATAAGGAAGAAAAAAAACCCAGGTAGTTTAATAGCTGCAGTGGATCCCAAAGATCAGACAGGATCAGAGGCCCACATATCAGAAAAGTGTGTGAGAATGTTCATTGCAGAGCCTGTGTATCTTGGCTGCCCCTAAGCTGAATAATAGGGGAATTGAACCAGGTGTATCTAGATTGCAACTTCAGCAGAAAACCTTGTTTTTCTGGGAGCTAAATCCACCTCTGTCCATTTGGAAATTCTGTATTCAGAGTGTACAGCTCTGACCTCAGTAAAATACCCTTTCAGGACAGAATTCAGAACATTAAGAGATCATAAGCTGAGCATGTAATGCATGAAAGTTAAGTTTGGTTCTCCTTTTAATTTATGGGTAGAAAGGTGGGAGATGATATAAACTATATGGTATATATTAAAATTATGCTATTTTCATTCTTGCTACTCTAAGCAGGCAAAGGGCTTCAAAGAAAACAGGTCCACAGAAGAGAATTTCAGTGTTACCCTGCTTAAAAGAGTGGGGTCAAAAATGAAGCAGTCCAGCACTCTCCTTGCTACTCTATACACAGTCCATCTGTACCATGAACTCCTTCACCTTACCTCAAACAAAAAAAAATATTTGTTCTTCACTGCTTGCTTGCTTGAAAAGTGTTTATAAGTCTTCTTCAACTCTGGAAATTTTTCCAAATCAAATGGTGACTAAGCTCAAAACTAGTTAATCTCATTGGCACATATCAGTACACACAGTTTTATAGATAATTGTGCTCTAATATACCCTCACTTAAAAGAAACTAAATCATTTTCTCCGGATGCTTTTCCATTCTGAGGCAACAGTTTCAGATGGTATTTTTTTCTTTTTATATATCTAAGTGAAAAAAAATCAAATAAAAAAACCAAACAAACAAACAAAAAAATGGAGCCATTTTAGTTCTTATGCCTGGATGTAATATGCTGTAAATGAAAAGGAACTTTCCCTCAAAAGTTCTCCCACTCTTTTGTAGTCTGAAAAGTTCTAAAATAAACTCTTTCACTTTCTTTCACATTTCAGAATGAAAAAACAATTTACAAAGAAGAGTTCCTTAGAAGTAAAAGGATTAGTCTTATTCAGAGTCACACTCAAAAAACCTAAGTACACTGTTAAAGCAGTAAATTGATAGCAGGAACTCTAAATTCTGACAGGTATTTTCATAAAGTTCTTCCTTAGGGATAGTGAAAAAAATAGAAACTGTGTTGAGCAGTTCAATTCACAAGATTTTCAAAATTTAAGTCAGATAATCTCATGGATTTCAGATACTCTGGTGTTAAATGAGTCTGATGTACAATGGCAAGGCATCAAATTAAAGACATTTGTAGCCTCTGAAATAATTTGGATCAGTAGTGATGTATCTTATCATATCACAGAAATCACCTTAAAACTAAACCCTGCCTAATATTTGAGGTCTTGTTACTGAGGACTTTAGGGTTAGAGAAAAAATTCCACTAAGCTAAATGGAAGCAGAACCATGTGTTAGACTAAGTTATCAGCTTTGTTAGCTGCCATTCATGAAGTTTTTTTATAGTGGAAAACTCTCTAAGTGGCATTTGAAAGAAAGGTTCACTGCCCCAACAAATAAACAAAACTAATCAAACACCTTAAAGGGCTCTTAAAAGTAAATGAAAACCAAAATTATAAAATTATTTATAAAGCACTCAATTTACTGCTTTTTTCTAAAGATGTGAAGCAGTATTGAAGTTCTTGTATTTAGGCAAAAGTTCAATTCTATTTTTAGATACACTGAAACATCTGCCAAGTTAGTAATTTCTTCAGATTGTTAACTAAATCCTAAGGGGTTATCTCATATAGAGGGATGGTATTATGTTAAAAAGGTTCCTGGTGTAATTTCATTTCATTATTCTGTCTCCCTAAATTCTTGTTTTTAACAAAAACTCAATTTGATTTCTGACTGCATTTTAAGTACTAAGGAAAATAAAAATATTTTCTTTTGGGGTTCTCTAAAAATGGAACACTAAAATAAGAGTTTTAGACATAGAATCTGAATGGATAGAAAAACAGCCCATTTTTGAAATGCAAAAATTTATCCTTCTCAGCTTTCTTTTTTGTGGGGATTGAAATTACTTGTTGATGCTTCCTGATCGGTATGTAATCCTAATTCTCTGTTTACACCCAGAAGAAAAGCAAGGCATTTCTAAAAGAGGGCAGTTCACCTGAGCAGTGAGCGTTGCTGTGTTGAAATGGATGCAATCTGGGGTGCCTGTTTTCCTGCCTAAACCCCTAACAGTGCATCCTATGCTCTGAGACTACCTGAACTTCCTGCACCATGCTTCAGGACCAGAGGAACCTCCAACAAGTGGCACTGTGCCATCATCAGGTGCCATTCTCAGAGACTAACTCCATCCCTGTTTCCAGAGACAGACACCTGACTAAGATGGAAGTAGGTTTGCAAAATTAGTTAAATAACAACAAGCCTAATATTTATTTGTAGTAATAATTTGATTAAAAATATGTCGTGTTTACAGAAATCATGACTGGGTCATAAATAATTCAGAAGACAGCAGGTTAAATTTGCTGGATAATTTGACAACAAATTTTCGACAACAAATTCAGTTAACTGAAAATCATGTAAATCTCACATAAAATCTCCATCTGCTATCTCTGAAAATGTTTAATATAGGAATATCCCAGTAAGAAAGATCAAACTACTGTCAAATGTCAGATGGGCTCATATTTTTTTTTAAGAGAGTGTGTAGATTTCTAAAAATATAATTCAATATGGATAATTAATTAGTTATAAATCATCAACAGAAAGATCTTGTAAGCTAAAGAGAAGACTGTTAGAAACAGAATATTAGTTGAATAAAATTAGATGTCAAACTCCTTGGAATATGACAATGTCTTTCGCTTTTTTTCTTAAATAAATCACATTTGCCAAGTAAAGCATGTAAGCAAAAGATAGTGATGAAGGGCATAAGGGATGTTATAAAAACTGAATAATATTGCATCTGAGCTGTGAGGCTGGGATTGCAGGAAGTAGAAAACATGCATAGCTAAAATTATTTAGAAAAATATTGCAATATATTGTTTGATATACTTGCAAAACCTCAGTGTGCCATTGCCAAATGTAAACTGCAGCCTAGTATGATGCCAGCATAATGTACAAACTCTTACAGTTGGTTTCACTTGTTTCTCAGGATAGCTTTATACAACACATTGTCTTCATTTGATAGAAACGTCATTTCACTTCATTTCCTATACCCAGAAATGGAAAATTTATTGAATTCAGACTCTCAAGTGTAGTATTCATTTTGTTTAAATTTAGCTGGAGTTATTGCATGAAAAGTGAATGACTGCTGGCAAACTCCTTCAACCATTTCTGGACTTTGTTATACGTACACCTACACTAGTGTAAGCAGAACAGTAATTTTTCCACTCAGTACAATCATACCAAGGATGTCTTACCAGTAAATAGAAACCAAATTTCAGCACTGACTTTTTAAAATGCTCAGTGTATATTCTTATGTTTGTATGTGTGTATATACATATAGTATGGAGCTTGAGTCTAGATTTGAGTATCGTGCACATGACCCAATAAACCCCCTAAATACATACCTAATTTATCTAGATGTTCAAAGTTATTATTCATGCTTAATGTTTTGTGTTGTGTTATGGTATTCAAGCTTAGGTGTTTTAGTGAACCAGGGAGGTAATTTTCACCATCTTGCAGGAATAACACCTAGTCTCTGAACTTCAGAATATATATTTTAATGGACTTTTAAATGGATTTGGGAAACAAGTGAAATGAGTTTTGGGAAAGCTCTGCTTGGATTTCCATAATTAAACAAAACCCAGAATCATGAGACTAAAAGAAGCAGATTCTAGGTAACTAATAGCTTAAACTGGAACATGCTGATTTTATATTGAAGGTTTTCAGGTATAATGTCAGGACACTGTACAGGTTGTTTAGAAATGTTCATGTGATGAGGAAATGCTATTGCAAAGTGCCACAGAACCACTCTTGGGGCCAGTCTGATGAGCAGCACTGCAATTTCCCTCCTGTTTCAGGAAATGCTGCCTGTTGGGACAGTGTTACCTGATTCACTCATTAAATGGATTATGTGTAAAAAACCCTGTGTTCTCCTCTACATCCACCTTCTAGTCATGTCCTTTGTGGTCCTAACACAGGAAATTCAGCTTGAACACTCAGCCTTAGGTCAGGTGCTCAGTTACAAACTAGACATAATTGCTTCTTTGGCTCATTTAGGACATCAGTTGTCTGGGTTTGGCTTTTAATTTCAAGGAGTTGGGAAGCTACTGGGGTACTGAATACAGTGTTTTTAGTTTTTTAGCATGTGAGTTTACAGCAGCTCTGCAAAGTAGGAGTAAAGAATAAATGGGCAGGTACATTAAGCTCTCAAGTTTCTTCAACAATTCATAACTGACCATAACCATGTGGAGCATCATAAAAAACTGTTAAGCTATCGGGATATTTTAAAAACAAGGAATTCATAAGTGTTTTAAAAGTGAAATTGGAATGCAAAATCTAACTCTGAGGCTGAAACTTCAGTTAAAATCTCACTCCCTTCCTATGGAAGAGAAAAAAAATCAGTGAAAGCATCCAGACATCTTCCTATAACCCCTTCTCTTTTTTTGCTTTGGAAACTCAAAGTAAGCTGTTAAATAGAATTTTAAGGAAATTAGTTGGTTTGGGAGATCAGTTGAAAATCAGAGATTTTGTAATCTGATAATCTGGTGTCTAGAATGAAAATTTGGTGAGAAAGTTTGGTACTGTTGTAATATTAAAGATAAAACTCATAGCACAGAGTCACAGAACAAAAGAAATTTTAAGAACATATCTGATAATTTTGCATAATATTCATTGATATTTTTAAATGACTATGGATTTCAGAAAATGTTGTAATTCTGATTAATTTACAGTATATTGAATAATCTATATAGTTTCACAGGTCTGGTAATACTGATATCACAATAATTGAATACTCCTTACTGTAGCTGTAGAATTACAGTGAATTCATCATCATTTCTTACAATGTTGCTATAGAAGCAGATAAACAACACCTGAGTTTGTGCTTAGATGTTGTGGTTTAGTTCCAGACAGCAGCTAAACCCCACACAGCCACACATTCACTCATCTCTCCTCCCCACAATGTGAGAAGAAAATAATCAGATAAAGGATCAAAACTGAGAAGACTCCCAAGGCCAGTTTAATAGGTAAAGCAAAAGCTGTGAGAGTGAGAAGTTCACTCACCACTTCCCACGGGCAGGTGCTCAGCCATCTCCAGGGATGCAGGACTCCATCACACACAAGGGTGATTGGGAAGACAAATGCCATCACTTAGAGCACTCCACCTCCCTTCTCTGCACCCCAGTGTTCCTTTGTTGAGCATATCAGCAATATAGTATGGGAAATCCCTCTGGTTACTTGGGGTCAGGTGTCCTGGCTGTGTCCCCTTCCAGTTTTTTGTGAACCCCCAACCTCCTCACCAGCAGTGAAGCATGAGAAGCAGAAAAACAGATGTCACTGTGTCAGATCTGTTCAGCAGTAGCTAAAACATCAGTATGCTATCAAAGCTTTTCAGCACAAATATGAACATGGCACTATATAAGGTATTTGGAAGAGAATTAACTCTACCCCAGCAATGATATGTATATTAGAAAGAAGAAAGAAGATAAACAAACAAAACCACAGAAAAAAAATTAAATATAAACCACAACATTACGATTTTCTCTTCATGTACAGTAGATATCAATTAAAAGGGGGATACAGATGGGAATTAAAAGACAAAGGGGAATGAGTACATCACATACTACTTATTCAAGCAGAGGATGTAGAGCTTGCTCATCTTCACTCAAAAAGTCAGTGATAGAACCAAAAATAGAGTTTAAAAGTGGTATCTACTGTACACCTGTTACAACAATGCCAATATTAGGCACTCCATCTGACTTTTATAGAAGTATTTGCCAAGGTCATGTTTAAAGTAGATAGCTGATTTCAGCAGGCTATAGCAGAAATATCTAGGAAGGTGAAAATTTGTTTTTTTCTAAAAAATATTATCATGCAAGGACAGCTGAAACAATTGTAAACAGTAATAGTCATGGGACTCATAATACAAAAAAATGTCCTAGGTACTCAGGCAGGCTTTCCCTGAGCCAACTTTGAGTATGGTTCTCAGAAATTTAAAGACAACAGATTATTATACTGATGTCAAACCTGCCTGTGATGTAACAAATTCATGCATAAACATGTAGTCTTTGCAACATGATGCTATTTGCATTGATGATGTTAGTAAAAATAAAATGCTACTGGTTTATCAAGAGCAGATTATTATGTAGTAATTTTATCAGACAATGTAATAATATCATAATCAAGTACAATGTGCTTCCATAACATAATCTTTGATGCAAATTGGATGTGAAATAATTTCTTTATTCCTGTTCCATGTTAAAATTTCAATATAAAGGGTGTTTGTGCTGCATAGATTTAGTTTCAGAATTAAGATTTGGTGTCTGCTTATATAAATATATAATTATGATGATTTATTTCTTCAAAGTCCCAAAGCCAGCTCTGTGTTCCCTTTTTAAGCACTTGTACAAACTCTTCCCTACAGCCTACTTACCAGAAGTATTCCAGCATAGACCTAAACAAGAGTTTTATGTTAGGATGTGTTATATTGTACTCTTAAGCTCCAGTGTAAAAAGAATTCATGCTGAAAACCCTATGCTTTCCATTCTTAAAGGGGTGAAGGACAGGTAACTCTTGTAAAATTTTTATGGTTAATTTAGGCCCTATATTATCATAATTTGTTTTCTTCTTTCCCTACCTTTTATTGCAGTTTTATCTTTTATCTATTTTTTTCATTACCTAGAAAAAGGGAGGAATCCTGTCTTCTTGCCCACAAGGTAATGACACTTGAAATAAATTTTTAGACAACTAACTTCTTCATTTAGATGCATTAATTTTTATTTGTTTTTTTTTAAGGACAGACATTTGCAAATATTGTCCTGCCAGTCACTTGCATTTTTCTTTTTAGTTGTATTTGAGACTTTAGTCAGAGTTAATTTATCCAGCAAGGAAGAAAGCAAATTTAGTTATTGCTGAAGACAAAACACTAACAGTTAGGATCATATCCAAAGGTAGTAGCCAAACAGGTACAGAAATTTGAACATTACCTTTGGCACACAGTGAACATGCTTACTAGTTCATCATTCAATATCAACAAGAGAAACTTCTTTCTTCAAACTTTGCTTCTCTTTCATTTTGTCTTATCATAAAAAGGAATGAAAAAAACCATGCAACCAACAGCTGAGTCCAATATATTACAACTAATTATATGATTATGGATGCATGGTGATATCTATATATTTTTGGAACAGTTTTCTACTTCTTTGTCTAGTAAAATACTAATACTAAAATACTAATTTCAAATCCATAGACATAGAATACATAGAACTTCAATGAATATCAGCTAGAGGAAGCTTCCTCCTCTCCTGTCTTTCTTTCTTTGCCTCATCAAACATATTTGTGTGAATTTGATTACAGGTTCCCTCAGGCAAGGAATAAAAGGCAGAAATGTTTTCTTAAATAAGCCAATGCAAGTCTGAACAAAAAATTGAGAATCTGGAAATTCTCCAGCTGCTCACAAGTGTAGCTGGTTTAAATATGTTCCTGTGCCTTTGAAGGGTATATAAAAGCATGTGTTCATGTAAGGTTGTCAGAGTAAAAAATAACAGTCTTCATACTGCATAACAGTTTGGCACAACAAGAAGCAGCATTCTTCATCTGAAGTATCCTGATAACTCATGGGTTTCTTAGCTCTTCAGGCCCCTGAATTCTGGGTTCTCTTTGTAAAGAAACCTGGGAATGTAGAGACTGTATTTCTTTAAACTAGGCTGGGAGATTTTATGAGCCCACATTATACTATTCAATATAATAGGAACCACGTACAGACAACCTGATAAGGAGCAAGTAAAGCACAAGATGACAAGTCTGCTCTTAGTCACAGTACTCACTAGAGAGCTTGCACTGGTGTTTTTGCTGTCTGTGGGAGAGCAGACAGCAAATAACCTTGTATAGAGTGGCCTGTCAAGTAGCACTTGACCCAGAGTAAAGCTTTCTAATATAAAGTTAACTGACAAAATTATTTGAATTGACTTGAACAGAAGAGTTTGTGCTGGAACATTACTTTGTACTTTCTGCCTGTAATGGTTTTTGCCTACTGCAGACACCCCTGTAGACAGATTTGCTGTATAAAACTGATATATGAGCCTTCCATTTACTTGCAAAAGCTCTCAAAAAATAATAAAGTACTTAATACTTAACAAAGTAAAATATAGTGTTTTATTGGGCTACCAAACCAAGAAAAAATAATATCAGAATCACTATACTATAAGAAGAAAGAAGTTTTATATTCCCTGTTATGGGTGACTAGCAATGTACTGTGGGGTTCTGCATTTGACCAGTCATTCCACCTGCTTTGTCTGCATCTTTTTTGTTTTCAGGCATACCAACCAAACAGTGATACTAACAGAGGTCTAATCAGAAAAGGGAAAAGTGAATGCTTTTATTCCTGTTTAACTCTATTTTATCTCATTGCACAGCCAACTGGTACAAGACTGGTGGCAATACTTCTGCAATGCTCGTTGGCTCATTGAACAACTTCTGACACTTAAGTTAGCTCTGGGTGCTTGCCATGCTTAAATTGCCTAAGAGGGCAAGAGAAAATATCTGGGTTTCCCTGCTTGGAAAATACACTGTTATTTTGTTTTATGAGTTCAGTGGGGTTTTTTTAATCTCACCATAAGTAATTTAACTGGTGCCATAAGAAAAGCCACTACCAGAGCAAGAAAAAAATCTGACCCATTAATTTCTTTATCACAAATGCATTCTTTCTTTTTAAGGAGTATACATGTGACCTAAGAAAAGAAAATTTGATGGAGCAAACTTTCACTTTTTCGTTTTTAGTTTGAACTCAAGGAGAATATTGGCCAGCAGGCTGAATGAAGAAATTACTTGGGTTCTTTCCAGGATTTCACACAGGTTTTCAAATGCCTTGGACTGTTAGTGAGGAGATGAAAAGAAGTATATATAAGCAAAAAGAAGGTGGTTTAATGGCTAAATCACATTGCGATGTTTTGGGAAATTACTTCACAGCATATTTTAGCTACTTCTCTTTTTTTCCATGGAAAGAATTAAAGACAAATGAAAAAGTCAACAAAAAAAATCACAATAAGTGTCAAGCAGGTAGGTAGATTTAAAAATAAAACTTGGTGATGTCTGTCAGTAAAACCATCTTTATTATTTGCTTCCAGCCAAAAATTCAGAATGTCAGCCAGCAAGTGCATGAATTATATTATTTATGTCTCAGTGATTAAGAAATAATAATTATATCATCTTCCATTAAATGCAAGCAATATCATTGTCTACTCTTCCAACATAAGGTTGATTATTTGAGGTTATTTAGTTGATACGATGTGAAGGAACAGAAAGTCAAATCTAACTCTGAAGTTTCAGAGGGTTTTGCCCTATTTGAAGGTCTCTGATCAATTTCAGAAAACCTCTATTGTGAACACACCCAAAACATTGCATATTTAAAAATTTCTATAGGATTCACCTACAGTCTATAGAATAGCTTTGTAGGTAAGACCCAAGTACTCATCCCACATTGGGGATGAGTCTCTTCATAAAAAACACATGCTGTTTATGTGCATCACATTTCTGTCTAACATCCCCAAACTTCTAACAGAAAAAGAAACATAGTTAAAGGAGGCAATTAGGAAAAAAATAAGAAAATTATACCATCCAGAAAGATGCCATCTATCACATCTGGTTTTAACTTAGTGCTACAAATTGTCTACTTAGTTTATTCTGTCATGATTGTCTTTTTCATAACCTTTTCATTATTAATTTTTATATCTATTATATTTTGAGCAATGTTTTTCTTTAAAAGAAATTTTGTGTCTAGGAAGCTCTATTTCAGAAGAGATTGGTCTTTGATTTTCAAATGTTTGCCTGGTTCAACTTCATTCCCAAAGGAAAATCAAGGCTTAAGAGCATCTGGTGCAGATATTAGGATTGGTACCTGATTGTAATTCTTTTGTCAGCATAATTAGGTCTTTGCAGTTATTAAGCAATTTCAGTTGTCATCAATTTTAAATACTTTACTTTAAATCTTATGTTTTATTGCTAATTTTGTGTGATTCAATATAAATATAATTGGTTATGATGGTTGTATTAAAGAATTATTGCATCTTGTAAAACTGTACTTCAGATGGAGATTTTTTGTCCTTCTGATACCAAGACACAGCCATTAAAAAGGATAAATATATTCCACTGAATTTATTATTAATTCTGAGTAATCAGAGCATGAAATGTAATGGTTAATAATAAATTAATGATCGGTAGGAACATCCAGACAGTAGTTGTATTTCAGAATATACTGTGTAGGGCTTTGTTATGCTCTTATGTCTAGCATCAGGGATTGTTTTTTTTTCTAGGAGAGGAAGAAGCATGCTCCTTTCTCAACATACTTTTCAGACCTAATGAAATGCTTTCTTGAAATTCAGAATAAATCATCATGCTGATAGGTGAATATGTGAAAACAGAAGTGTGTGTTTCCAAAACAATTAAACATATAGATATGTAATTTAGAAAATATCCCAAGAAAACAATTTCATTTATTTTGGGTAAAATTCACCCAGTTTCATGAATTTGGCTTAATTTCAAAAGATTTCAGATGATACAGATATAATGGATGTACAATGTTTTACAGTTCTACAAATACTGTAACCATCTTGATCTGAGAAACTCTCTCACGTTTAGGTGTGAAGAAGGGCAGTGCCTGGACATGGTTGTTATAGTCATTAAACCATATTGGGAAAAGGAGGATACCATGGAAAGGAAGACACATAGAGCAGATTTGGAATATTCTTCTCCTCTAAAGCTTTTATTCAGATATGATTTACTGAAAGTAATGTTCTTGTGCCAAGTTTAGACTGCTTTTAAAGGTGCCACTCCATTGACTTTTTCCCATCACATACAAAGCCTGTATTAACATTAAATTTCTGTTCACCTTATCAATTTATATATCTCGTATGCAAACACATGGATCACATATAACCTTTCTACCAGATGAACTTTAGTTAGGTTACTAAGCTTCCTACGTTCTTTGACTTCTACATAAAAAACTTCATTGATAAGTCAGAGAAACGTGATATAACAATTTTTTATGGATCACTATCCTTAAAATATGACCAAAAACAATTCATGAAAGAACATAAAATTTAAAGACAGTGTTCTCTGACTGTTACTTCAAGAAAATTATAGAAAAGCTTGAAGAAATTTTTTCTCACATGAATTTTTACAAATCATGGACCTCAAATTTCAAGAGTTTCACATTAACTTAGCTAACATATTACTTAACAATATAAGGGTCCTGATGAAGCTGCTTTCATGAATTATAGCAATTTGCAATAATTGAGTGTCTTGTTCAAGTATAATTTTTTAAAAGTGGGAAAAGTTATCACAAAGAGTCTTTGTGATTCATTTTAAGTGATAGCTTTATTTTTCTGTCAGAAAGATCAGAAATGTATCTTTGCAGAGCTGTGCTATATTTATCTATTTATGTATTGAAGAAGCAGCCTATATTAAATCCTAAGGGATTTAATAATATCCTTCAATTTCAGTATTTCATATCAGTTTAGTAACTCTGAAAGATACATATAAATAAAATAAGAATTTCATTCCAGAGAAAAAGAATAAGTCAGAGGTCCTAAAGTGTGGCAGTATTTCTATTTTGCAGTTGATGATGGAAGAAAGAGGCTTTTTAGAGAATAAGGATTGCTGCATTAATAATTTTAGAGATTTAGTTATCCACAAAATTGTTGGATAACGAGCTAGAATGGTTAGCATTACCTTTCAAAAATATTTGAGGTGGAAATTATTTCAGACAACAGAGCCATAAATTTAGCAGGTACACCATATTCAGCAAAGTGCTTAAGCTTCTCAGCTTTAGACATAGGTCTAAATGCCACAGTGAGTTCTTTGCACAACAGTGATGCACATATATTTATGCTTAAATTTTTGCTCATTTGAGACCTTAATGAATACCCCTCCAACAATCTTGACCTGATATAGAATGATCACTTTCACTAGCAGTTCAGCTAAATTGGTTTTTTCTCAACTAGAAATGTGAAATAAAATTCTTTAGAGACTGACTGTAAACCACAAATTATGCCTCAGAGATACAAACCAAAGTCTGAGATAAGAAAAACTTTAATTTTTATACACTTAGGCACCAAAACTTGGAGGAAGAAATATAATTCTTGCATTTTTAAAGTTCATGTAACTTTTGTGAAATTTCTTTTCATGTTTATTAAGTTCCTTTCTTTGAGTGATTAGTTTCTTGGCATAAGATACAACAACATTCAAAAGAAATTATTCCCTTGAAGATTGTACTGTAAAAGAAGCCAGGAAACAAGATTCAGAGTTTACAAACCTAATAACATGAAAGACCTTCCTAGTGTGTGACATGCTTGTTTTCCTTAGACAGACAAAGTTCCAACAATCAGCTTAACTGTCCCTTTCATTAATACACCCAGACTTTCCTTCTGTAGCAGGTATAACTCTCTATTGATTTTTACAAAGGGAGAAAGAGAAGCCTGAAGTACATGAGGCATGTTATTGCATATGTTCCCAAATATCTGAAAATCAAATATTCACATTCAGCTGCACAAACTGATTATAACAGACTAGAAGAAAGACCTTAAAGAAATAGGAAGCCTGCATCCAGTAAGACCTGACGCATAATCTTAAATAAAAAAGAAAATCAGTCTACTTTCATATGCTTTTGTCAGCCAGTGGTAATCTTGCAATAAAACCAAAAAATATAATACAGAGTAAATGTGTGATCCCCAGTTTACAAGTCTGACTGATCTTTTAATATTTCATCCTGACATTAGTAAAGGTTATAGTTTTCATTATTAAATACATAATAAAATGCAGGTGTTTATGAAGTTGTGACAGGATAAAGTTGTGACATGATCTTTTCCATTTAATTATCCAAGATAAAAATTTTGAAAGAAATATCAACAGTATGCAGAGAATCTCAGCTTATTTTTAAAGTTCTTAACAATTTTCTGCACAGTCATGCAAAGTTTTTGCCCTAGCAATGAATCTAAGCACTACAACACCCGTACATACAGGTTTTTGTGCAACACACAAGACTTTGGAGTTTATAGTGACATTTTCTCTTTACTGGTGTGTCTGTGAGTATGAGACAGAGAGCTGTTTCAGAAAAATTGAGGCAATTTGTGTGTTGTGGTTTAGCCCCTGCCAGCAGCCAAGCTGCACACAGCTGCTCACTCACAGACAGACTGGGGAGAGCACTGGGAAGATAAAAGCTGGAGAACTCGAGGGTTGAGATAAAGACAGTTCCATAGGGAAAGCAAAAGCCTCACACACAAGCAAAGCAAAACAAAGAATTCAGTCACTATTTCCCGTGAGCAGACAGATGTTTTCAGCCATCTCCAGGCGAGCAGGGCCCCATCACACATCCCAGTGACTTGGGAAGACAAAGGCCATCACTCCAAACCTCCCTCTTCTTCCTTCCTCGCCCCAGCTTTATGTACTGACCATTATGTCAATCTGGGTGGAATATCCCTTTGGTCAACTGGGATCACCTGTGTCTCCTCCCACCCTCCCATGCACCCTAAACTTTCTTGCCAACATGTCAATACAAAAAAGAAAAGGCCTTGGCTCTGGGTAAGCACTACTCAGTAAAAACAAAAACATCTCTATGTTATCAATATTGTGTTCAGCACAAATCCAAAACACAGCTCCATACCAGCCACTGATATAAAAATTAACACTTACCCCAGCTGAAACCAGCACACTGTGTTAAATCTCTTCCTTGATCCACTGATATGAGCTCTGGAGGCAATGCAGGCTCTTGTCAGATACAACTCTGCCAACAGAAAAGAATGCAAAAATCAACTTGAATGCATAATTCGGGCTGCAATTAAGTAATTGCAGTTTTCAGAGTATTTTTTGTTTTTAAAACAGAAATTCTAGTTTACAAGGAGTTCCATAATATTTGGGTTAATTTATGATATAGCAAAATTTTGAAGTATATGTATTTATTTTTTAAAACAGAAAGCCTGATTTTCCAACAAATTTTACCAGTTCAGAAATCCTGCCTAAACAGCAAGATGCAAGCTAATATCATTATTAATTAATCTCTCTGGCTATTCTAGGGAATTAGAAAACTCCTTCTCTATTCCCTGTCCATTCTAGAGGTGCAGCCATGGCAGAATGATATTCTCCCTGTTGACATCAAGTAGCCCTTTACAAATTAACAAGTCATGTCCTTTTTAATGAGGCACTATGTAAGCCTGCATGGACTGAGCATTCTGATCTGATTCAACAAAGCACTTGAATATACTCTTGAATACACAAGTAGGCATGGAGTTGAATTTGATACATCTAATTCTCCAAACTGCAGACAGTTCAATATTCTACAAAGTATATTTTCTAACAGAAGAATTTCCACACATTTTCTTTGTCTGATTCTCCAGATCATTTCTACACATTAATTAATATTTCTTGTACTATGCCTGGGTTTACTGCATCCTAGAGTGAAACCCTTTTTCCTTTTGCTAACACTTGATTTTATATACTTCAAATTAATTCTAACATCAACTACCTCTTTACTTATTATGTAACAAAGTTTACACAGATGCAATTATTTGGTGATTAATTCAGGCATTTTTTTCTCTTTCCCAGCTTCCAAAACATATTTATGCTAAAATATCCAATTAAAGAAAAAAATCAAACATACTAGTTCCTAATCTCAGGAACTTGTAACTGAATTGCATGATTCAGAATGAAATTGTTAATCCTGATTGAAGGTGATACACAAAATCTCCACACTTTTGCAGATGTTTTAAACAGAACTCAAGGTGCAAGAGGAAGGCTGATAACTTGATCCCAAATTGTTTATAGGAATTTCCTATTATATCCATTTCATAATATTTTAAACATAAATTTTGTTGTATTAGTAATAGGAACATTTTCTTTTATTTTGCCAAAATAGATGAGGATGCCTATTAAATAAAAACTACTAGTATATTATACTTCAAGTATATTTATAGCTCTATAGGAAAACGGGAAAGTGCAAAAACATTGTGGGAACTTAAGGTAAAAGTCGCTTTTTTTTTTTCTCTTTTCGAGACATCAAACTTTCCCAGTCTTAATTTACATTAAGGAACTACATCTATGTGAATGAAAAATATTCTTGCTGAAATCAAGCGATTAAAATCAGCAGCTTGAATCTTCACTTTTAAATATATTTCATGTCTGTGCAGAAAAATAAGTATGAAAGAACTCTTCAGTCTGGTGGCATTTGTGCCCATATGATCCATCTGAAGTTTCAGGCAGAAACTGGTCTGCAGCAGCCACAGCAGCAGCAGCAGCATGAAAGACACATCAAGCTGCTTCGTTGACTTTTAAACCATTTTCTAAGCAAACCTTCCAAAAAAAAGTTGAAAGAGGGTGACAAGCTTAGGGAACTTTAGGACTAGTGATTAACCAAAGCAGGCCACCTTTTTCTAATTAATATGCCTGCTGTTAGCAAATTTTTCTTTCCAGTGTTAAAATGTTAAAGTTCTCAGTTGTATGTCAATGCTGCATTAAGCTGATATTCCAGTAATCAACTGTGAAAGGCCCCAAATGTATTGTGGAGGAGAAAAAGGAAGCCTTTTATCAAAAGCCAGTTCCTGCTTCCTGAACTATGATACAGCTTCTAAAGTTTCCCTCCAGCTAACAGAGCACAGTCAGAGCTCAGAGCATGGGAGAAGGGAAACACACACTGCATGCAGCACATACACTCAGAGTACAGCTCTCACATAGGTGCAGATAGAGCAAGTGAGCTGCACTGGTTAAAGAAAAACAAATAAAGATAATTTTCCAGCATCTAGTAAAAAGTCTGCAGAGCACAAATGTAGTTGTGCTGTTTCTGGAAGCTAGAGTAAGTTCTGTTTGAGTGTAGTAGCTATAAAGCGAGGCAATTTTTAAAGTCATAGTAGTATTTTACTTTGAAACTAAGGCACTCCTCTTGCTAAGTTGGAAGGTCGAGATCACAAAAAAAAAATAGTACTAGGCTTAGAAACTGTTTTGTTCTCTTTGCCAAATATTCCAATGGGGTTTGAATGAGTTTAATTATAGTACTGCCTAATTCCATCCTATAAAATTACATACACATCAAATACTAAAGAAAATGTGTGATTCTGTGTTATTTTTAGGTTTGTGTATTTTTCCTCCACTTTTATTCATTTCACCTTTGAGACTTAAGGTAAACTCCAAGCAGAGACCAGAAAAGCAAATCATTTCCTTTTAATTACTCCTCCAGGAAATCAGTTAATGGAGGTTCACCCTGGGTCATGTAAAACTGCTATCACAAATCTTTAAGCCACAAATGAACTAGAAGCAGAAATCTGTCCGCCACACATGGTGTGACTTTTGGTAATTTTTCCCAGGTGCTTCTTTGACTAATTGAAAAAGAGTAACAAATGCTCTGTGTGGCAAAAAAGAAAAAAATTCTCATTCTTCTTCCTGTAACACTCATGTCATGTGCTTTCCCATAACTATGTCATTTGATACAAAACCAACATGGTGTACATTAAAAGTATTATAAAACTGGCTGATATGTTTCCAAAATTAATTGCTAATAAGGAATCACCCTGAAACAGGTGGACTTCCTGTGGATCCATTTATATACTCTTTTGGTTAATTCTTTGAAATTATATCAGGAAGATCTGATATATTCTTGCTGCTAAAGTTAGTAGATGAAAAATTGATGACTGAAGAAGTGGGTAAAGGGGAGGGAAAAAAAACCCATAAACCAGTCTAATCTGGATAGCTTGATAAAGCAGACATAAATATACAACTTCTGTCTTAATATGATGAGCTGTAAAGTCAGAAATCTGTCCAGGGAGGCAAGGGTTCTGTCAGGGATTAGAAAAGTCATGGTAGATAAGAAGCCAAACATGAGCTCTCACTACAGATCTATAGCTGAAAGGTCTAAAGAAAACCTTGGAAGTTTAAACAGAGGACTGACTATCAATTAGGAAGGATACATTCCCTTTGAATCTGGAGATCACACAGCTGCAATTGTAGAGCTTTATGCCCTTTTGAGAGGTCTAGAAAAGATGTTGATCAGTTGGAGAGAGTTCAAAGCAGAAGCATGAGCTTGACTAAAAGACTAGAAAATATGCATTGTTTTTAAAGACTTGAGGTAAATTTGTTTAATCTAACTAGTCAGAGGAAATCTAATCCCAGTGTATGTCTAGATAGGAAAACTTCTTACTCCAATTATGAGACAAAATGGCTTAAAGTGAAAACCAGAACATTTCAATCTCCAGTCAAGTAAATACAGGAGAAAATTAAGAAAGCAAGAAATATGTCTCTATACATTGCGTGACATTTTATAAAAAAGGAAAATCTGTCAATATTTTAAAGTCTCAACATCATAGAGCAACTGAATTTATAAGAAGAGAGGTATTCAATGAAAACTTTAGACAGATCTTGGTGTGAAGATAAAAATGACAAATTCCATGTCTTAATTTTAGAAGTATTAAAGAATGAAAGAGGTATGGATGGTTTAAAAAATAAAAAATTAACAAGCAAAAATCTGGTATACAACACACAGGAAGACAAAATAAACAAAAACCTAATTAAAGAAGAAGAAGTTCAGTTTCTTAAACAGGATATGCTTCGCACCTCGGGCACAAATATGAGAATACAATGTGATTTGTGTTAGCCCAAATGTGGTTGTAAACCCGTTCATTTTGGGTCTAGATATCTAGCACACAGATTTCATTTGTAAGAACACTGAATACTCAAGATAATTCCATGTGCAGGTATAATATTTCTGTTTTTCTCCAACATATTATGGTTTTTAATCAGGTCTGTGGTCCTTGTGCAATTCAATAAATGTCTTAATCCAAATGCAAACATTTCATTGCACAGGTCATGTCCTTAAATGATATGAGTCACTGTGCTTATTCAATTAACCTGTGGTGTTACTGGGTGTAACACTTGGGACTTTAGATTTCAGTAGAGTATATTTTAAGGATTCACAGTAGGTTCCCATAAAATCTTGACTTCTCCTCTTTGCTACTGCCCATGGCAAAGAGCATCTACATATCTACCATGTGGAAAATTAAATACCTTTAAATAACACCGTAAATTCTAAGTCCAAGTTTTGTTTTGTGAGTCACTTGGCACAGATTTATAAGAAAATTTCCTCTCCTTATATGATAAAACATCTGCTTAATTCAGATCAATATGTCAGAATTCCATCTTCCTCTAGCCTAACATTGATCAGACATGCAAAAATTTCTAAAATGTGGAAAACTGCTCTATGAATCACAGAACAGGGCAGCAAATAATTTTGTATAAAAAACGCATTATTAACACTTCAGACCTCCAGAACCTTATTCAATTAGCTAAATATAAAAACTGTATTATATGATAAGAGAAGTACATATGCATCAGCATGTTTAATTGGTAGATAAATCCTACAGAAATTACCTCAAAAACCAATACAAGGACATTTCACATTCAGTAACTGTGGAATCATAATCTTTCAGGAAATTGCTTTGTGCTCATCAGGATCTAAATTTCTTTTTAAAGTAAAAAGAGAGTTACTCTTCCTCTTGATTTTAAAGGAGGCTTTCCTATTTGGGATAAATACAATAAATACAGTATGGATTCATGGATCTGAAATGGAAAGATAGGGAACATCACAAAGAAATGGGACGTTAACATTAACATCATCTACCCTTGATCTGCTGGCCATTTTTAGTCTACTGCAGTTTGGGACCTTGTTATCCTGTTTGGTTTTTTTTGCCACAAGGCACATTTCTGTTCATGTTCAGCTTAGCATTTACCAAGAGTCTCAGGTCCTTTTCTGTCAACTTGCTCTTTAATCTACTAGTATCTGTTTTCCTCCCAAGGTGCAAATTTTGTATGCTCCTTTTTGTGAATAGCAAGCCATTACTTACCAGCCTGTTTGCAAGAAATGTATTTCAAGCCTGGGAATATCATTTTTGAAAGAGTCATCTTTTTTGAGGCCAAAGTTTGCTGTCTAGTGGTTGCCTGTCATTTTCCTTGTTTCAAATATATAGATATATTACTAAGATATGGTCTTTCAAGTATTTCAACAGGATCCAGTATTAGAGCATGTGGATATTCCTGTATTGGTTATTCTTTGGGTAGATTGAATGTTGTAAGTATAATTACTGTGCTCTGACCTATCTCATTCTGCCTCAGTATTTAAACTCTTTGTACTGGAAAACAAAACTCCTTTTCCTGACATGAAATATAATGACAAGGGCTTATGTCCAGTACGAATAATTAAAAGGGTGGAATTTATCACATTATCATTTGATTAATCAATCAGTTTGCAGCCTAGGTTATAGTTAAGCAGTTTAATTCATTCAAGATATTGGGGGCGAGGGAGGGGGATTTCCCCTGAAAATCACAGAGTATGTTCACAAGATGGTTAACAATGGATTGATAATCGTCCTAACACTATATTTTATTTAACAAAATACAGTAAAATTGATTTTTCAGTGTGGTTGGTGTTTTCTGTGAAATATTGCAACAATTCATTCTAATAAAATTTCAACACTGGCTCTTCTGTTTTGCAGATTTTCCTTTTTCTGAAGGCAAAATTTCAATTCAAGAAGCAGTGTTTTTCCATTGTTTTTAAACTTAAATACTAAACTTGTGACCATTATTCTTATCATTCATCTATCTCCTGCTTGTAAAACATAAATTCTTACAGATTATAAATCTCTCACCTAGAATTTAAGAGTGTATCATATTGTTATGCAGAGTTCTAGAAGCATCCGAGGTAAAACAAAACTGAATGTAGCAGGACTTTATATACCATCTACACCATATTAATAAAAATCTGGAAATCATTCAAAGGTAGTAAGTATGTAACCCCATGAAGCTGCTTCATGGACTCTTAGGGGTCAAATAGCACTGCAGTGTTTATGAATGTACTAGCTGTTGTCTGTGAATGTGCTATGCCCTTGTACACTGCCTGCCTATGAATGTACTTCTTTACCCTTCTCAATTTCTGTCCTGCTCAGGCTACCCTGACTAATGTGTGTGCCACAGTATCATATATCCAGTTTTATTGAACTGTGGACTCATGAGGTTATGGAAGTATAAAGTGTGCTTCCAGGCTCAGGAGGGTGGTAGACAGCTTGATCTATTTAGTCAGATACCAGTAGAATACTATTTTTTCAAGCAGTCCCTCAGGGTTTTAGGCCCTTGGAATAGGTAACAAAAACATGCAGACCTTACTTTAAAAGATGGCACGATGAAATATAAAGGATTCAGTCAAATATACTGGAAAACAAATGGGTGCTCAATATTGAATTTGGGCTAGCTAAAACTAATGTTATGGTATTTGAGCACTCATGACTTCCCAGAAGTGAATAATTTTCAAGAGCAATTTTTTCAACAACAATTTCTTCAACTGCTCACTGATTCTATTGCCTCACATTATGATAGGTTGCCAATAATATGAAAGAAAATCTATCTGATTATGGAAAGCAAGAATATGGATGATATTTTTTTAAAACTGCTTAACTGCATTTTCCCAATCTTCCAGTTTTATGCTTAATTATTATATATTGTATAACATTAATATTATAATTTTCAATAGAAATAGACAGACAACTTAAAATACAGAAAATATGTTAAGTTCTTCCTGAAAGGTACTATCTGTAACTTAAAGACCAAATAATATATAATACATAAATGCATTTAATAACATAGAAAATAGTGTATTCCTGAGGGTCATAGTCAGAAAATGTCAGTTCCAGTTTTTACAGAGAACATGGATTAAATCCACAGAGTGTTGGAACATTGGGTGGAAGCAACTAGGTTTCATTACTACACATCTCAGAATTCCCTAGTCTCCCTAGCCTGGTTATAAAAAAATTCAGGAATGTGTATGGGTGCAGTTAACAATAGCAATAATTTGTTGCATGGAAGGTAAAAATCACCTTCACAAACCCTTTCAAAGGTAATAGTTTCATTTTCATAATCATTTAGGACATGTGCACATTTTTAGCACCCCATAGTGGGCCAGCTCTTCATATAAACAAGTAACAGATACTCTGTGCCTCCACAATTTGAATTCTGTACTAAGCAATAGAGTCTTTAAATTATCAAGGTTTTGCTACTAAAGTAACATTAGCCTTAAAGCCAATTAGGGTATTTTAAACAATAAAACGTTGTCATTTTAATATTATATTAAGAATTTCAAACATATGTAGGTAGTACTCACATATTATGTTATCATTATCATTATTTTATGTCTAGACAGTTAAGTCTTCTTAAGTAAACTGATATAATAAATGAGTTTCTTCATTTCAAGTTCATTAATTGAGGCATGTACCTCAGATATGTCCAGCAGGAGGAGATTGTCTTACAGTCCATTGAATTATCACAGAGGAAGTTTCAGAGGGACCGCATCTCTCAACTGCATCAATCACCCACTGCTCAGTCCAGGTATAGCCATATTTAAATAAGCTAGATAAATAAATTTGCTTATGCAAAAAAGTAAAAAAAGAAAACCAGGAAGAGAAAAAGAATGCAACTGCTTATTTTGATTCTCTACCTTTCTTATTATTTAGATAATTTTTAAAACTTTTGTCTCAAACATGTTAAGATGCTGCTAGGACTTTACAGCCTAGAAGTCAGCAGTTTCAAGATAATAGAAATTAATTTTCTTTAGTGAAAGAGACTTAAACATTGCAATTCAGCTGGCACAGACTAAGACTATGCATTGGTACAGTTCACTTCTAGACAGTGATGGAACTGTTAGGAATAAAGTTCTCACTTCAACAATATTTCTGCTATCTCCATGAAAAATCAACCAATGACCAACACAGAAGTCTTATTCTGTAAATTGTACTTCCTTTACACTGGCAGGACCCTACCAAATTTGATGGGAATTCTCATCCATGGCTCTGCTCTCTATCCTGCAGTCTGTCTAGATTTTGATTCCAGCTCATGTCAGCCCTTTTTAATCAGAAAAATTATTTTATTCCCCATGTCACTGAGATAAGTGTTATTCATTAAGACATAAAGAGTATATGAATGATTTAACTCTGCTCACATCATTCTCTGGTGCAGTGTGGAGACAAAGAGTCATGCTCAGCCTGGTGTTAGCTGGGTGACTAACAGGATCTGGCTATTTCCCTCAAGTAAAGCAGAAATAGAATTCACATGGTTGTAGTTATACTGAGCATAATAAGAAGGATAAAATATTACAATTTGTTCTGGGAAGAAAAGAGCTGAGACATCAAATGACCTCACAATTATCTTTGACTTATTTATCTCCTTCATATCCATGAACTAATTCAGCAACTTTTCCATATTTTCTTTATTTTGGACTGTTTTCAGAACAAAAAAGACATTTTTGCTGTATCCGAGTATCTGAATTTTGAAGTTGCTCTTTGTCAGTCAGTTTTAAATGTGTAACTCCACATAATATCTTCTTAGCTGAGATAGGAAAAGGATACCTAAGTACATTTATGTGAAGTTTTGTTGATTATTCCCTGAAATAGGATATAATTCAGACTCCACTGAAATGAACCTTTTCAATAGTCTGTGACTCAAACTCAGAGAAATGATTTTTCTTTGTGTTAGACAGGTTTATTTGTGATTTCAGAATAAGCAGCAAAAAATAGATGCATAATACTTAAAAAGGGTACTGTCATAGGCAAAGGTTTCAGTTAGCTTAATGAGAGCAAATTTGAGTGTATCCTATGAAAGAAGGGGACATGTAACAAAATTAAACTGCAAATTTAATATGAAAAAAATGAGATTTTTTCCTAACCCAGAGTATAATCAACATGTGGAGAAAATTTTCCATGGAAGGTCATCTAGGATGCTAGATTTAACAAATGAATGGATAGTTTTACAACCATTATTAAAATTTGTTGCTATGCAAGCTTAGACAATGATGTGAGTAATCACATTTCAGGCTTCAGGGTTTAAGCTGATTGCTCATGAGGGTTAGAGACTAATCCATCTTCTCATTTCACAGTACTCTAAATTTATTTAAGTGCTCTCTGAAAGAGAACAATTGATTTATTTCAAAATACAATATAGTGGTCACTAAGTCACAGAAACAATATAAAACAAAGCCACCTCAGTAGTCCATATGCTTTGTTTTGGTTTTCAATTACACACATCCTCATCTAAAGATTTCAGGTTGGGAGTTTATTACATAGATGAATGACTTTATCAAATCACATACAGATCTCATTTTGTGTCATGGCTACTGAACAATACATTGTTAGGGCTCATCCTCTTGTCTGATAATT
The DNA here is from genome assembly GCA_034336665.1 of Luscinia megarhynchos. Lineage (NCBI taxonomy): Eukaryota > Metazoa > Chordata > Aves > Passeriformes > Muscicapidae > Luscinia > Luscinia megarhynchos. The sequence continues at coordinate 31,895,659 of CM067564.1, forward strand.
TTTTAAATCCACAGTTACTGCTATCTTCTCTTCCAGAAGACAAATAGCAAAACAGATATTTTTAAATGAGGGAAGACACAGTTACCAGAACTTTGAAAAAAATTTGTAAATGTTCACAATATTGTTGAAAAAACCAGTTGGGTCAAGTATTTCCATGGTCCTTAAAAAGATATGATCAGGCTATGACCTATTAAAATTATAAATTAATAAATTTTCAAAATTCAATAGAACTGGGTAGTATGAACTACATTTTTTTACAGAAAATATGGATAGTGTAAAAATTATATATTTTATATAAATTACAAATTATAATTTGTAATTTATATAAATTTTATAAAAGGGAGTGTGACTTTTCACACAGGTAGATGATGATAGAACAAGGGAGAATTCTCTTAAATGGAAAGAGCAGATTAGGTATGTGGAACATTTTGTGACTGTAAGAGTACTGAGCTACTGGAGCAGGTTGTCCACAGAAGGATTGGATGGCCATCCCTGTAGAAGCTCAAGGCCAGGCTGAATGATCTTTGGGGAGCCTGGTCTTATTCATCTATCTAAGACTATTCATGAAATATGGAATTTTAGTTTTAATATCACAGCACAAAATCACTGTAAATGTGACGCAATAAATTTTCAAAAAATTGGCTTATCCCTCTACTGCATATAGATTCTGGCAGCTTGATTAAACTTTTGCTTTTCAAACTGTGCAATAAATACAGGCAGAAACTTCTTTGCTTCAGAATACCATTTACTGTGAGGTGTGCCAGATGCAGATTTTTCACATTGGCTTCAAAATGTGAAAATGTTTACATGCTACCAAAATGAGTTTTTTGCCATATTCTGCCACAGGGGTATTATTGGTAAACTCATCCATCATCTCGTCAGTGAAGGACATGGCCTTCAGAGTATTAGAGATGGTTCAAAGGAGGCAGGGTTAATTTGGCAAAGAAGATAAAAAAATATGTTGAGAAAATCTGTAATGTGACATTGGTCTGGAAAGCAATCAGTTTAAACTGTTTCCATTCCTTCAATAAAATCTGTCATATTCTAGCTTTTCTCATCTAGAAACATTAGCTTAAGTTACAGCTTATAAACATAAAACTATGTTACAATACCCACTACTGAGCTTTCTTCAAACCCCAAGTGCAACTTTTCTTGTAAGGTCTTACCACATTATGAAAACAAACTGTATAGCATAATCAAGAACAGAAGTGCCAGGGATCAATGTTGAGTCAAATATAGGACAAATAAACCCTATAGTGATGGGATACAAGGTGGGATGGTGCAGATGTTCTTTTACTGAGAGCAGTATAATATAGGACTTCAGGGTAGTCTTTCCCTTTAACTGCAGACAGAACATTGCCTCTCAAAATGCCCATTTGAGATCTCTATCGAGAGGATTTGCATCCTGTTTGCATTTTATGGCTTGTTATTGATGCTCCTTTAGACATAACAATTTCAGAAAATACAAAGCTTCAAAAACCTTGTTCGCTTATTTTTCATGTTTAATTATGTGTGTGCAATGATTCAGAAAATTATTTGCTGCACCTGTTTAGGACAACGCAATGAGATTTTCTGAGTTATGTAATTTTGAGGGAAAAAAAAGTTTCAGTTTTGCAAACTGCCTGAGCATCTCATGGAATTTAGCCAGAATTACAAGATTTCATGTTTATAAAATCATTGGAAAAGTCATTCAAAATGTCCACCACAGCTCAATCTTGTATTTACATATGCTACCAGCTGAATCATGTATATCCTCAGGGATGACAAAAAGGGCTACACTATACATCTGAAATGTTTATAAAAGAAGTGCCAATTCATCCAAAAAGGAATTGGACTTGGTGCATCACAGGACAATTAGAAGATTTAACTACATCAAGATCTTCTGCAGATGTGTATTAAATCATCACTAAGGACAGAAGGACAAGGATTCTAGACTGAATTTCTTTTAGATGGACATTTTTCTTTAACACCCACCCATTGCAGAAAAAAAAAAAAAAATGGCGCCAAATTTCTGTCAAATAATTTACTTTGGCTGCAATTCCAGGTGAAACGTTCCCACCTCTTTCCTTCCCCTTGGCTTTTCATTCTTATTCTGGACTGTATTTTGCCATCACTTACACACCACTATAGCCTTTCATGGAGTTTTAGTTCAAATGGAATAATTCTACTAAAAAAATAATCCTTTTCTGAGATTTGTTTTTAATCTGAATCAGTTCAGCGGCTGGTTTATATTTGTAACAGATGTGTACGACCATTGAATGTTAATGCAGAGATAGCACAGGAAAACTGAGAAATGAACATTCTTCACTGTCAGAAATCACTATACCTTTAAACATCCTGAGATTTTTTTTCCTGCTCCCATCAGTATTAGAAAAGTAAACATGGGATCCATACTGAAAACAGACTGACAATTTAACTTGAATAGCTGGATGAATTCATAACCCTTACAAAGACAGCTAAACTATAGTAGATGAAGAGAGTTTAATTGAAATTAATGGAATATATTAGTGGCAGTATTCTGGGTAAATATCTCAAGGAAACCAGTAAAAAATGCTGAGAGAGGGATATGAAAGATCTCAGTACCTAATTTAAAGCTTCTCTTCATGTAGCATAAAATCTACTGAATCCTTTTCTTTAAGCTTCTAAGCTCACTTCTTTAAGAACTGAGCAGGGAGTCAGTTCCTTCTCTTCACAGAAAATTTCTAAATGAAATATGATGTTCCTTGTATTTACCTCATATTTTTATGCTTCATTATTTTCTCTTATGGGTTTACTTCCTCAGGTTTGAGCCATTCAAATGCACATCTCCAATGAAAACAGCATCCTCTCCAGAATGTGATTTACATTGGAACTTTTAATCCCTGTATTTAGCATAGGTTGAAAAAAAACACCAGCACCGTAATAAGGATTCTCATCCTAGGTGTACACATGAAGCAACAAATTTTTAGGTGGCTGTAGTTGTTGTTTTTGTTGTTGTTGTTAAAAGAGTTATATATTGCCATCTGTATGTTTTAAATGGTGATGGTTACACAAAGGTGGTCAGTAGAGTACAAGGAAACATTGGTGAAGCAACCAATGAAACACAGCACAATGCAGAAGAATAGGCCAAGTATTCAGCTGATATAAACCCTGGTATAGTAGCTATATTGGCTCAGATCTGCCTCAAGATATATTTCCACCATATTTTCTTGGTCTATTTAGGAAAAAAAGGTAAAGAGAACATCAGGCTGTATGCCAAAAAAAGAGAAAATACTAAATATAAGCTTTGTCTACATTTGTTATACACAGAGTTTCCAGAGAAATTAGTTTTAAAATTCGAATACTATTTTTGAGTTCTCAAACATGCTCTGGCACCATGAAAACATGTACAGATACATATTTATAGAAAATAATTTATTATTTATTTTACAAGCATATTTGTACATGCTTTTTAGTGCTGTACAGTGGCAATGTTTTTTGTTTTGGCGCTAGTCACCTACTAACTTTGAAGATTGGTCAAAGACAGAAAACTTTTAATATAGTCCAAATGTCTAAAGTAAAAAGTACATCTTTAAGACCAGTAATATACTGAAAGCTTAAAAGATGTGATTTTCCAAGGTACAATAAGTACCAAAAAATATCATCATGATGTGGACCATTTAAATCCTAGAGCATTTTGCTAAGTTAGATAAAAAAAAAGACCTTTGCACAAATGAACTCTGTTAACAGAAATTCAGGGTATGGAATAAACCAAATTAACTGGATTTTATCTTAAATTTTGTCAGGAAGGATGGCCTTTAATTCTGTTTCCATGTTTTCTTATAAGACTTCCTTCACATATACACATGTGCCATTGTCTCATGCACAGACAGCAGATGATAAAACCTATGGATCACACTGGAAAATACTGGCTGACCATAGCAACAGTTACAATTTACCTGACCTCTGATAGATAAGACAGAATCTGATGTCTTTTATTGCTTCTAATGGATTGACTGAAGGAAATACCTGGAAAAATGCATACTGTTCCATGCCTTCATTTTGCATTAGAATGCTGGAAGGTCTTTCTCAGAGTTCTATCAAAGAAATTAATAAATTTAGTTTGAAAAAATCCCGGATGGAAATAGATATGGAGAGACCTCTGCCCTTTTCTAAAATTAACTTTCATGCATTTCTGTAAATAGAGTTCTATTTCTGCTGTACCCAACAGGGTAACAGACATGGTCTGGAAAACACTCAAGGCTATGAAGATAGCAATAAGATTCTTTCTCAGACCTTTTTTTTTAAAATTATCATGCTGTAGAAAAGGTAATAAATGATTTACATTACTGCTTAGATACAGCAAAAACATATCCTTCCATCATTACCTCTACTAAATCTAGTAGATGGACTTAAAAGTTTTATTCTTCCCACTTGTCTTTCTCGTAGAGTCTTAATAATGTTATTAGAAGACAATAATAATCTCCCAGTGTAAATGATTCTCAAATGTGCCATTAGCTTAGTGGTCTTCAGTTATACCTTTTCTGTAACTTTTTGTTTCACTCAGATATGAGATTTCACTACAGTGTTGCTAGTACAGTGTGTTACTCATGCAGAAAAATGTTCTGTTTATCTTACACAACAGCAGGAAATCCCCATTCAATTTTCTGTCCAAATTTCTGAAAGTGATTTGAAAGACCTGTAACAAAGTATTCCTCAGGGTTCTCGAACTAAAGGGCTCATTCTTGCTATATTTCCATATTAATTGCTTTAGCTATTACAAATAACAGTTCTAATTGGCTTTTGAAGACTTTTTGAACTTTGGTAATTAAGTCCATAAGGTACTTTTAAAGTTGTTGGCTCTAACCCGCTGTCGTCTCCTTGTCTGCCCACACATTGGGTAATTAATGCAGACTCTCCATGCAGTCCATCTCTTGATTTTCAGTTCAGGCTTGGAATGCATATGTCTTTCTTGCTCAGAAGTATATGCATAGGCATATGAACAAAGAAAAATCCAGGGAGGATTTGAATTTGGGAATAAATTAATAATCTATTAAAAGTTAAAAGCAAAAAAAAAAAAAAAGAGAAGAAAAGAAACATTCTTGTTCTGAAGCAACTCCTTTTTTTCTGTAACTGAATTACTGACCTTTTTGTTTCTTAGTAAGTTAGTTTTGATGGTACTCTGGAAAAAGTTTGCACTGAAGCCTCAAGCTACACAAATCTTACCCATGAGAAGTTTGAACAACTAACAGAAAACAACACTGGTTTTGCCAAGAAGTTCACTATGTCTTTTGATCTGTTCAATCCAATTCAAACAGCTATGATGCAACTGTTCCTGTCTGATCTTGGAAGCTAAGCAGCTCTGGAAACTGCCTGAAAAAATCTTATGAAATACATGGACACAAACTAGAGTATCACACCCTGCCAGCTGGTGAACACTAAGTTGCATGAACAAGTATGTGCAAAGTTTTATTTATTTCTCACTGGCACCGAGAAACTCAGGCATCAGTAAGAGATGGTGAAGGATTGATCTACAATGTTTCATAGAACCACACAAGCAGCATTCTTTTGGTGTTAGGCTCAGCAGATTGCTTAAGAAGAAAAGTTTTCATTAATTTCATTATAGTTGAGACTATAGATATCTGGGATGTGATTTGTGCCCAATACAGAGAGATCTAGTCCCATGTAAGTTGTTCCTGGGTATCAGATGTAGAAAATGGGGCTGGAATACATGAATAATGATTGATGAAGTAGAAAATAAGGGTTCATTCTGTCTGTGCTAGTGACCTAAATATACATCAAGTGGAATTTGCTCTAATTTCTTCTCATGTTTTTTGATCACATTAATAAAACACATATTCCATAAAGGGGTTAATCCACTCCCTTCATATTTTTCAACCTTATAATTCCCCTTATTCAATTAAAAAATAATGTGCAAAGCAGTATGCTTAGGCTTGAGGAAAAACCTACTCTCAAATACCTAAAACCATCAGCAAAACTATGGTACTTCAAGGGAATTTTGTATGGCTATTTTATAAATGCATGCTCCTTTTCAATTCTATAAAAATGAGTTCTCTCTTTGTATATATAGACACAGAGATGAATAATAGTAGGTAAACAAGCAATCAAGCCAGGATAAAATCTAAAGCAAATTAAACTGCAGATGCCTACATAAATAATTGAAAAATTGCATCTCTAATGAAAACAGTTCATTATAAAAATATAATAGTGTCAAAGAAGGTACCCAGTGAAAGTCTAAAATTTGAAAATACCTCTTTGAACTGAAAAAAGCCTAAAGCCTTTTTCCATCATTTAAATGAAAAAGAAGTGAGGAGAACACCAGAAACTAAATGAGATTTCAGACTCTTGAAAGCTCAACTATCTTTGCAAAAACATTTTAAAATAGATCTTTGCTTCTTTTTTCCTACATTCATATTTTCAGGGAAGGGAAAACTGCAAGCTCATTCCTAGAGAGACACCATACCTGCATCCTGCTATTCTGGGATGGATAAGTGACTATCCTCAAAAGTTTAGCTAGATAACTCACAAAAGGGGAAGCAAAGCATCATCAGTGGTCAATGAGAAGGTGTTTGGACACTTATCCATCTTACCAGCTTACTTTAATATCTTCTGATGCATTTGAACAAAATCAAAGACAGTAATCTTCAGTTTCAGATGTTTTTACAGATAAGTTGTCATTCTCTTCTGGAGCTAATCGTGATTTTGTATGAGTCCCTGAAAATTAGGCTAGGAGTGAGAGATCAGCCTTGAAGTTCTTTATTCCACTCACAGCACAATCCTCACTGACTTTGGCAGTATCAGACTATCATGCCAGAAATCAGATATCGTTGTTATCTTATATTTTAAGCCTACTCTGTGACCAGACCAGGCAGCCTGAGAATGCAACTACAAGAGGAGCCAAACAGTGTTTGTCAGAATCATAATGACACCAAAGAGGATAAAACCTAAAAGAATGTAAACCCTGTACCTTGCCTACTATGAGAGATGGATATTTATTTTACTGTCAAAAAACAGAATATTCTGCATCAAGATTTACAGAAGTGAAAATTCAACTGCATTGAGCAGCCAGCTCTGTCACAAACTTCTATTTGACAAATTATCTCATTTACATGCATTAGAGTTCATCAAATTAGGGATATTTTAGGCCTAGCAAAATATATGTATCAAAAAACTAGGTAAAAAAACAAACACAAAATTAAGTTTGCAGTGGAAATGTTTTTTTGAATGGAAAAGTAAAATCTAATCAAACTTAGTGCACTTGTATACTTCTTCTACTGGTTTCTCCTTTCAAGAAAATTTCAGTTCCCCTCTGCATTTACATTATATTTCCTGTATTCACAGAGTAAAACCACAAAATTAAAATTTGTAAGGGCATTTTAGAGTTAGGGTGGATTTTCTTATTTGTTTTTAGCAGTTTATAAATCCTCCCAGATTTTCTTCATAATAGCAATCATATGAATAGAAGTGACTGCAACATCTCTATAATTTTTTGTTCTTTTCTACAATCAATGTAATGTGGTTTTTCCTCTAAAAATTGTGAAAATATTTATCAACGAATATTTGATAAGTATTATAAGTAAGGAATACACTAAACTATCCTGAAGAAGTATCTGAATGCATAAATTTCTAAGAATAATTACTCAATTTCTATGGGAATATAGTACATGTACGAGGCCAAGGCAGAACTTGCTCTTTCTGTTAACTTGAGTTTTAGCTCATTCTTTGCTTCTAGCAATAACTAGGCAAAATATATTCTAAAAAGGACTGGAAAATATGTATATTTTAAAAAGTAGAGGAAGAATTTTTCACGGAAGCTCAGAGTTCTCCTCAGTACAATAATTTTGGAGCTGGCCAGCAGCTATTGTACTCAGAGCCAGGCAAGGTAAATGGAGTTCCTTTGCAAAAATTCATCCAAATACAGAAGCAGGCATACATAGGTCTGTCTGTCTATCTGCCTACCTACCTACACAAAGCCACCCAGAAATCATATCTGAGGTTCTATCTGAAAAAGTATTATGTTCTGTTAGCAAGCTGCTGTTGAATCCAGACTTAACTTTTCACTGTCCTTGAACACCATTATGCAAATTTAGTTTAATCTGTTTTGGCTTTCTTTTGTTTGTGAGGGTTTGTGAGGGTTTTTTAACAATATTTAGTGTGAAACAGTGAGATAGACGTGCAAAAACTGAAGAATTTTCTTGATCTTCCATAACCATTAAGCTAGGGAGTCTGGACGCAAATACTTTGACCCAGATATTTGACTAATGCTATTTGAGATAAACTTGGATATCTGACAGTTTTCAAGTGCCTCCCACAATCACATTTATCACCCGTATGTGCAAGTCATATCTATCCAGATAGTTTTCTACAACTCAGATACAGCACTTTTAGAGTTCCTATTATCTCCTTCTGGTCTAAAGCAACCTAGGAAATAGCTCAACACTCTGATTACATTGCTGAGATATTTAAAATTACATAAAATGAATCTCAGCAATCATAAATACAAAAGATTTCTTTTTAAAAAATAATGCAAAGTTTGTTTAGGGAAAAAAGGAGAAACCAAGTTCCATACATATCAAAAGGATTTAGCACTTTGGAAAAAAAAAGGTGTCACCAGTGTGACTGATATACCAGCTGAAAAAGAATATCCAGCACTATTGCTCAGAAGCCTGGTAAGCTTTGTATTTCTTATAATCATCTTATCAACTAATTTTGTGTTAATTGCAGTGGTTCAAGATGCTACTTCCATCAGCAGCTTCTATCCTGATACCAGAGGTAATGCCCATAAAACAAGTGCATAAATAAAACACAAAGTAACCAAGTAAAAGATGAAAAAGTCGGCTAAATATTTTACTGTGATTAAGAATGGCTATTTTTTTATCAATAGAGACAGAATATCTTATATTTTACAATGCAAAGTCATATTAAGCACAGTAAAACATCGAGAGAAGTTAAAGATTGATCAGTGAAACAAGTATCCTTTGCACACCATTTTTCCATGAAATTGAAGTTTGAGATATCGTAGGAATAAGTGGTTATAGGCAGTTGCCAAAAAGTTTTAACGCACTTCAGAGAATTACAATAGAAGTATAATCTATCTTTTTTTTATTTAAATAATTGTCATTGCAAGGTTGTTTTTCTTGGAGCTTGAAACAAAGGACCATTAATTTTACCCATGCTAATATTATGATAAAGTAGAGGAATTTGTGGCAATCAGCCACAAAATACCTCTTACTCATATATTGTTGCAAGCAGCAAAATTTTCAAAGTGAACAGGCATAGAAGGAACAGAACATCAAGTTATTATTCAACCATACATTTGAAGAAAAGAAAGAGCAGTTATCAAAATTTCCCAATCTTTCCTTAAAGTGCTAGAAGAAAACAGAAACATATGCTTCTAGTAAACATAACACATTCTTTCTTAATTGTGTAGGACAGCCCTTTCAAAAACATCTTTATCTATGTATTTTTCATCTATAACCTGTAATTTGACTTCTGGTATACATTCAATTTTTTTTTTTTACTTTTTTTTATCAGACACAATAATTTCTAAAAGATATTGAAAATAGCTAGCAATATTGTTTTGAGATATGTCTATAAATTAATAAAGAAATAATTTGAACTATTACATTGAAGATACTAGCTATTATTCCAATTTTGTTAATTTGAATAGGAACTAAGTTTATTACAAAAATTTTCACAATAGAAGTTGAATTTGCAATAGAACTTAGATAATATGGATATATGAAGTTGTGAGTACAGGAATTATATAAATTGCTGTGCTTAGTCTGAATTATGGGGAGAGTTTTCCAAAGGCGTTTAGGAGGATAATTTTGTTTATTTTTTGTAAGGGCTAGTATTGCTTTACATATTTTCTATTTCTTAAAAGATTGAACTGTAATGTGAAATGGAAAGCAGAGAATTAAATGTTAAAAGCTGCCTAAGGAATATGGAGAGACCCTTAGGTGGCCAAAGATGAAGAAAACATGAAATGTTTCAATAGTTTAGGTACTTTTTAAAAAAAATCTCACCAGTTGTGCTCACCTTGTGATCTCCATATATTTGCTATTCTCTTTACTGCAGTTCTGTGAAATCCATAGGAAAAAAAAAATTAAACTGTGGGAATTGCATTTTGTAGGTCCCTTAACAATTGTGAAAATTGTCACATTAGTCTTCACTTCATAACAGAGTTTCGTTAAGGCAGCAAGATGCAAACAATTTGAAATACATTGCTTTCAGTTTTTGATAGTTTTTAAAGTATCATAATCTTTACAGTTCCAATCTACAGCAGATTTTCCATAACCGAATATATAGTGTGCATTTAAGAGGTTTTTTTAAAGAAAATCATTTGGATTTAAATTTTAATATGGAGGCTGAAATTTTGGTGAAAAAACTTGTCTTCCCTTATTAAGCTTTGGGAAGATAGATATCAAAGACTCTGCTTGAGCAGGGAGGTTGGACCAGACGACTCACTGTGGACTCTTCCAGCCTTACACATTCTGTGATTCTGTGATTCTCTGAAAAACATCAGAATTGAAATTTAGATTTTCCCCTGACAGGAATTAGAGTTTTTAAAATATTTGTAAAAGAATTAGCATTCACTACTTTAGTCCTTCATAAAGTGAATAAATCAATTTGTTTGCTTTTAAAATTTTCAGAAGCAACTTCCACTTAGATTAATATTCTGCATGTACCACAGTGATGGCTTAGCCAGATGTCATTATATACCTACATTCACAGCTGAGATGAACCATTTTCAGCAGTGTTACACGAGTTCATTTATCACCAGCCTGAGAGTAGTAAACTTACAAGTCTTCATATTGACATTTTTAAAAATATTAAGTGTGATGCTGAGGTACACTTAAATTCATCATAATTGTAACATAGTTATTTCAGAGTACAAGCTAGCACAATCCTTTTACTGGCTAAAATCCACAAAAATCAGAAGATATTTGCAAATTCATTGTCCTGGAGGGCTCCTTTGCTAAACGTATTGTAGTTTCATTTTCCATGGATAATATTACATTTCCTCATGTGGGAGATTCTTAATTAAATAAAACTCCAATATGACAAGAAGAATGTTGCTGACTGATGTAGTTATCTGGAGCATTTAGCATCTACGTAATCCCAAAGGTCAAAATAACCTGCCAACAGTAAACAACTGGACATCAGCTATACCAATCTTCTTGCAACCCAAGATTAGGGGGAGTTGAAGGTCTCCACAAAAGTTCTCTTGGCATTTGGAAACATTCCTAGAAGGCTGGTTTGTGTTGTATCACATATGGGCTCTGGTGTTGTCTCATCAGTCTTGTTACAGCAGTTTAACAACCAAAGCTGCAGTGCTGCTCCTAAGAACTGCAGGCATTGTAGGGCATTTTAAACACGAGCTAATTCACCTTCCAGAGGTGGTGAAAGCTTTTCTAGCACAAGCAAGGAAGCTGTGAAGAAGCAGCAGTAAGCTGCTGTGTATGTATGAAGAATGGGACCACGTGTTTTTAATGAAAGTTTAAAAGTATAAATTGTATAAATCGTATAAATCTGAACTGCCTTGCAGCATGTTTCTGTTGTTGCCAGCAAAATTCTCTGTGGGAGAATGCTCTGGGTATTCACAGCATAATGAATATTTGCTGTAAGCAGAGACCAAAATAAAAAATAAAAATAAATACAAAACTGTGCTATGAATAAATTGAAAGAAGAAGAAACCACCTCGAGTGACCTATTTTCTGCAACTGAACTCTTTCTACACTGTTTCTGTTTACTATGCAGATTTAGCTTGGAAGAGGTTTCAGCATTACATTTGCATGTCTTTATTTCAGTTAAATATACATGGTTTTCCTCTCAGTTCCTGGCAGTTTTCTATAATAATGTCACTGTCTTTACAGCACATCAAGTGTTCTTGAATCTTCAAACATTTCTAGCACTTTCTGTTTAATGCCGTAGATGTAGGTCAGTGCAATCCCACTAGTGATTCATGACACAATTCTATCATAACTCAGATTCAAGGGGAGGCAGGAAAAGAAGAGGGCATATAAAATTCAGAAATAAAGTGTTTCTTTTCACAAATAGAAACCAGTCGTCCCCAGTTGTCCCCAGTTCTCATACTCCAGCAGCTGTTTTCATAACAGCAGTCAGTGATGGAATTCTAAGAAGCAGCACCAGCTGCTGAAAAGACCATCCTCTTCCTGCTGATCAGAAGCTTTTCTTACCAACTGTTTAAATAAACAATTGATTCACATCTCTTGCTTATCCAAAATCTCTGATCTCTGATTTTTTCCAAATGCCATTCACTCTTTTTGTCTAAGTCACCACTTATTTTATGTAAATAGGGCAAAATTTGAAATGTCTATCTCATAATTGTCCGTCTTCCCAATTTAATTAAGGTGGTATCTGTTCATTACATAAAATTATCCAAACATTTAACTTTAAAAATTTTATATCTGCATGAAAAAGATCTGGTGGCATATTTATCTTTTTTCCTAGCTTTTATTCCCAGAAAAAAAAGAAAACCAGCAAGTAGCTTCCCATATAAAGTAGAGGCACTTTTTCCTTTCAGATATCTTTACTATCTTGACTATTTAGTAGTTTTTTTGTCCTCAGTCCAACTGATATTCCTAGCTATAGCTGAGAATAGAGTTGAAAACAATAAAATGACCAACATGCAAAATTGTTTTTGTCTCTGTAGGAAATATTTAAGGGTTCAAATAAACTACAATATTGCCAGCAGAAAGGGCAGAGAATGGGTTACTCCAGGACATTAAGTTCTGTTGAGTGCTCTCACTAGATTCAATATTTTCTAGCAGAAGAGTGGCATGCATTCACATGTCCCACACCTAAAGCACAAGTACTTAACAAGGACTTAGTCTCTTCATTGTCTTCATTCAGTCTTTCCATGTGGCTTGAGAGGACCAATATTCACTGCCCCATGCATTTATGGGCTCAGAATCTTATTAGTGACTTGCAATAGTTTTTCCTCTGTTCTAATGGATACAAAAGGAATGCCAAATAAAATACACATCCATACATTATTTTGCTTTTTTTAATTTTTTTTTTAATTACCAATGGTGTATTCCCTCTTCTTACATATTAGGTATGCTGTCTTGACCACATTCAACTGGCATAATGGAGCAAATATTTGTGTTTTAATCCCCTTCTACCTCAACTAAATTCTCATTAAAGCAGAAGGATGAAATTGTAAAATGTCAGTTGCTGGTAAAATCAAGTTGGGCTGACTCTGTAACTAAGTTGAATACAGGCCCTGCTTTTCAAAACCTGCTGCTGAATTGTACAATTGGTCTCCTGGTATCTGTACTATTTTCTGGGCTATGTGCACATATAATACCTTGGATTGGTCAACATGCTGTACAAATACAAAGGTAGATGTCTAAAGTCTGCAATAAAGTTTCCACTGAAAATGTGACCTGTTCTGTACAAAGCTACATTTGCAGAATGTGTTCTTATGCTTTGCTTCCATTTTACTCCCAGATAGGTTTCCATTTCAGTCATAAATTGTATATTCATCATATCCTTTAATCTTCTTAACCAAAGTCCAGTAAAAATAAGCAGATTTTTAATTAAGAAAGCTGCAAGCAACCCAATCATCTCTAGTTGAAGAAAGAAAAGCAAATGATGGTTGTGTGTGTATAATAACGTGCTGTGATCAAGACTGAATCATAGCTGAAACCTGAAGCTGATTGTCCCGCTGTGGGTTGAATGAAATGTGAAAAAATAATTTAATGCATGCAAAACCTTTACACTGATTCCTAAGTGAATTACAAAAACTAAGGTAGTTGCCTTAAAAATAAATTATATTTCAGTGCTTCCACATGGGTACTAATCTGTATCCCTGGACACTTTATCCTTCCATGGTGGAAAAAAGCAAAGCAAAATATAGAATCCTGAACAATTCATGGTTTTATTGGTGCATTAAAAAAAAGAAAATAAAAAGGCTGCCTTTGTTTTAGTATGTATTATTTCTATTTTTCTTTTAATATCCAGAGATTTTTAGCAACTTATTTATTATTAGTTTCATTTCAAGGATCTGTGATGGGAGACATTCATGGGCAATATAATATTAGATGTGGTAAAGAGAATGACTAAAAAACTCCTTCCCAAAGGCCTCCTTTCTTAAAATTAAAAGCAAAGAAAAGAGTAGGAATACTGCTAGAATGCAGAGGCACATTTTTCTGCTTTTTCTGGCTTGTCCTGTTTTGGTTTATTTCTTTTTAAGAATGATTATGCCCTATTGTTAATGCAGCAAAGTATTTATTTTTTTGTTTATCTATAGTGCACTCTCAGGAGGACCCTGAGGAGTGTGTTTTTGGGGAGGAATAAATACAGCTCTTCAATTTTAGGGTATTCAGAGTTTCACATTAACTTTAGCAGAGTCAGTCTAAGATGCTTCTGAAGTGCAGAGAGGCTCATTCAGAGATTTGATCCCAGAATGTCTGAAATGCACATGGTTTCCCTCCTGGGTGAAATGCTCTCAAGGAAAGCCCTGTGGGAATGCTGTCTTTGGATCTAAACATGGAGGGTTGCTCAGAAACTCACACAGAATATGTAAGTATCTCGTTCACTTATGAACACACTGTTCACTTCAAAGAGAAATCTTGTGTTTAAAGCTTTGCTTTAAGAGCTGTGTTTACACTGAACCGTATGCTGTGTCTGAACAGATTGTCACATCCAAGGTTTAAAAGCTGAAAGAGCATATGGAAGAAGTATCGGAGGTATTGATGTTGCCTAATGTTTTAACTTTGTTTTTATGTTCAGGAATGTTAATTGGACCCACACAAATGCTCAAACATGCAGCATCCTGGATTTCCCGCCTATTTTAATTTCTACAATTCATTGAGCTTTTTTTATAACTTATGTTGCTTTACATTGTGAATGGATGGTTTACTTTTCACAAATCAAAATAATGTAAGGCAAAACCTAGTGAACTGATAGGAGCAAGAAGTGGTAGACTTTGTCTACAATTATTTCCTGATCTCCAGACCAAGATCTATGAGTGTCATCTGAGAAATCTGTATAAAAATCTCTTCCAGTAAAGGGATCTTCATTTGGTGTCTCTGAAAAACAGCAAACAATATAGTTGCTGCAACATTTCTATCTCCACATGAAAATCTTACCACTATCTATTCAGTGGATTTTTTTTATTTAAAGGTACTCTATTAACTTAAGCCTTATGAAACTTTTATTCTTTGTATAGCCTGCACTTGATGTATTTGCATCATCATATATGTTCATCAAAAAGAAATGAACAAGGGTAAAAATTTAGTTCAGGAGATATTCTAGACCTTCCCTAAAAACTAAGTTTAATGTCTTAAGATGTCTATTAGAAAACTAATACAATGTTTAAAATTTCATTTATTTCTGAATTGTTAGTTATTTTACTATCCCTTCAAAGACAAAACAAGCAAAATTGGGGTAGGGCTAGTATCTCTAGGATGTTCTTGAACAATTCATGGTAGCAGGAAAGAGATATCATTTCTTTACAACTCATTAAACCTCTTTAGAAGGATAACTTAAAATCTCCTTTTTTCTCTTTTTGTAACCTTTCTAGTTACTTGAAGAGAAAATTAGTTCCTTGTGTTTTGTAAATATCCTTTTAAGAAAAGATCATTCTCTTCATTTGAGAGGCTGTAAAATGCAGTACTTTACAGATAGGCTAAAGTTACCTTTGCCTTTAAATACTGTTCTGCTAAATTTCTGTCTGGAAAGAGATCACTGAAACTATAAAATACTGTTGGGACTGAAGTACAACATAATTCTCGGTTGTATGAAATACAAATGAAACTCTAGATATTCAAAAAACAAAAAGAAACATGTAAAATTTTGTCATTGGAAGATGTGTTTTTCATTGGACCAGTGCAGCTTTTTCAGCAGCATCAGTCTCCTTGATGAGGGAAAAAAAACACAATTCCAAGGACATTCCAAATGGACCCCAGACGATCTGTTAAGCAACCAAATCCATTTGCTTTCAGCTTTGGGAAGAGAAGCTTCCTGCTGTTCTTTTTTGCCTGATACAGCCTGCTGGCTCTGGGATCAAATCAAGACACTTATGCCTTTATCTTTCTTAGGAGCACATTTCATCAAGGTAGGTATCCTTAGAATAATGTAAAGCTGTGTGTTAAGAAATACAGGAAATCCAGACTTCCTGTCAGGTTAGACTCAAAGTTTTAGAAGTTTTCCTTACTCCAGACAGATGAAATTTCCAAAGGGCTAACACAAACATCTAGGATAGATAACACCAGTGTAAGAAAACCACAGGTCTACTCTTCCTGAAATTGTTTCTCAATTTTTCTGTGTTTCTGGGAGTTTTTTCCTCACTCTTGATGTCCTGACTACAATACTAGCATTTGAAAGGCTCATATTCTATACAAAAATTATGGAGGTAAAATAAGGTTACCATAATAAGATCTTATTCAGAAATATGTTGTTCACCCCTTATCTTCTGAGCTTCCAGGTTAAATTACTCTAGTGGTAAAATGGAAAAAATGACACAGGAAGCTCAAAGTAAGACAACCAGAATATAATCCACCTTGCATTTCAGCACAATGTGTGAGGCTTTTTCTGGTTACCAAGGTTAGGTTCAGGAAAAAGAAGTCACTGTCCTCTAGTACATCTTATTCCTGTAAGATGTAGAGTGCTGACTTCACAGGAGCTGCATTTGCTGGACATCTTTCAGGAATGAGTCCTTAAGTTCACTGACAGCAGAAGGAAAAGATGATTTTAAGACAAACAGATTGCAAATCTGTGTTATGGAGCACTTTATCTGCAATAGTGGTCTGGTACAGCTGGGAAGGCCACAGGGCAAAGCTGCATCGCTTCCGAACTTCTGTTTTCCTGGGGCACTAAAGACATGAATAAAAGTACTGCAAGGGAAGAGGAATTGCTTAGTAATTAAATGACAAACCTTGTTGAGGAATATAGAAAACAGTCATCCTGTCTTTCAATGTCTCCTCTGGAGTGTGTTTAACAGAGCTGGTCTGTAAGAAATTCCTTATGGAAAAGTCTTTGCAGCACATGTTCCCAAGAGAGGAAGAGGGACTGTGGAAATATTCAAATACTTCTGAAATTCTTTAGGGTCTGTATGTCCTCTCTTTAAAGGCACAAATCTCAAATTGCTATGTTATTTCTTTTTTCTATGCTAACTTTAATTTTTAGTTTTCTGGGCAGACAGTATAACCGTGAGTACTATTAAGCACATGTGAGAACATCTAATGTCTACTTTATTATTTCTAAGGAAAAGGACAATATGAAACTTTGCTAAAATGTAGGAAATCATAAATTAAATTAAAATGAAAACAAAGAGCTTCTAGTTAATGGAAGTGGATGATAAATCTATAAAACCAAAATTTCTGTTTATTTTTCCTGTGGTGGGACATGATACCAATAACAAATCACAGCATGTAACACATTTAAGATATTACTATCTCAGTATACAATGCAATAAAATTGTCTTGAAAATATTAGAATCACAGGACAAAAAACCAAGAAATGTCATAGATTATAATTTAGGAATATGAAGGATATTTCTCAAAAAACCTCACAGCATTAAATTTTCTTTCACTAGCTATGACGCCTTATAAAATATGGGAATTTTATGTATAACTTTAATCTCTGAGAGGACTTCCAATATGCTGTGAAGCCACAGAACTTCAAGTAAATGATCTGAAATTCTGGCTTGTGGACTGGAAATTTCTAGGATGGTTATGTTTCTTCCATTTACTCCATATACTAATGCAAAGTAAACATCCCAGGATGGGATGAAATTAACACCTGCTGTGCTCTTTCAAATTTCATAAACTGGACAGAGTTGAGCCAAGACAGTTCTTGGAAGAAGTAGGTGCTTTCCTATATATGGCTCATGAGGAAGTAAGCAGTTATATTTGATGCTTTTCTGTCTTTTCTTTCCATATGTGTGAAAATGGGAATTGTGTTCTTATCTTCTCTAAATGCATTAAACAAAAATGCCAAGGCTGTTTGCTTTAAAAAACAAAACAAAACAAAACAAAACAAAAACAAAAACAAAAACAAAAAAAAAAAAAAAAAAAAAACAAAAAAAACAAAAAACAAACAGACAAACAAAAACAACAAAAAAAACCAAAATAAGGATATGTTTACTTAAATTTTACACTGTAGATTACCTAGTGCCCAAGTAAAGGGTTTGGGAAACAATGTTGTTTGGGACATTTTGTCGTTCAGGGATTCTTGAAAAGAATGAAATAGCCATTTTATAACCTTGTAACTATTAAAATTCTATCATGTGAAGATGACTTTATAATAGAAATCATTTTGCCAGTAGAAATGTCATCCCATAAGCAACTGGGAATCTTTGGTAGAACTGTAAATTATAAGAAGATTGGTTTCATGAATCAGGGTTTTTTTTGCATGGATGTGTTTCTTGATATCTCACAAGTTGAACTTGCAGTTACTTGGAAGATATTTTGGTTTTCCAGGAAACTCTATTACAAACTGATCCAAAGATATCTGGGTCTAATTGCAGAAATTCTTTGCACCTGGTGTCTTCTATTGCACTGTATCAGACTTAAAGCACTTAATTAAAGCATTTACTTGAAGGAAATCTGCTAGAAAGGATGATTGCTGCTAAGTAAACTATCTGTTTGGTATGGATTCACAATTCTTGCCCACATAGTAAAACCATTTGAATTAAAGTAATCAAAGGAAATAGATTTTTTCTTATTTTAGTTTCTTATTATGCCTGGAGACTGATCATTTCCTGTCCATCTGTGCTTTCAAGTACTGTGGGCAATTTTCTGTGATTTAAAGCAGAATGCAACCAGGAAAATAGCAAGATTTTGGAGTAAATTTTACCATGACAGTATTCTGCCACTGAAGTATAAAAATGCCCTATGCTTTTTATCAGTGCATTAATTGTATTTTGTAGATAATCAAAGAAAAAAAAACATTTAAAACAACGCTATTATAATTGAGATGCTGCAAGAACAGAAATACATCCAGTTCCCAAAATTAAGAGGTTTTTTTATTCTGCAATGAAATGTTTCCACACTATTTTGCATAAAACAAATGTGTTATATAGTTTCTAAGGTAAATTTTCAAATCCTAGAATCAAAATCTGCTCAGCAGTTGGGTGAAAAAGATAAACCCATCTGTAGGTGGAAGCTGTACATTAGCTGAGAATTTAAAGATTAATGCTCTGAACTTGTATCCTTTACCATTACTGAGCATCTGACTGAGTACATACATGTATAGATAAAACTAATCTCTTCCCAGACAGCTGCATTAACATAGCACTATACTTTATGTACTTTATCTTTAATTTCAGGGCTCAGTAGTAGGGATTTTGATTAACGCTTGGTTTTGTGATAACAGAGCTGTAAAGTTTTTATCCAAGCCTGTTTTATATCCAAAGAGCTTAGGGAGTTAAAGCTCTCATCTAACCACATTTGTACAGAAATACACCAAATTATGTTGGTAATTTAAGAATTTTGTTATTTATATTGCTATGTTTATCCTCAAAAATTTTGGAAAGCTGTGGGGAAAAAAGCAAAATTACAGACCAGATACTAATAATGCATTGATGTGCAAATATCTTCAAACCTTAAAAAAAAAAAAAAAGCAAGCTTTCTTCCCTTTTGCCTGTGTGTTGGCAATTAATAGTATTCCTAGTAATGTTTTAATCCAAATGTAAAAATTACTGAAAATTTTAAAATAAATTTGTTTGACACTATTTCTCTCTTCTATAATAGAAATGCTGGAAAGGATGAGTGAAGTCTGTTTTCTAGACATTGTCATTTCAGCATTACAAGTAGAGTAAGGTGGCTAGCAGGTTTGAAATCCAGGGAGACTAAATCACCAAATAATATCAAACAACAGGATTTTTAGGAAAGAGTGGTAGTTAATACAAAAGAAACATGAACAAAACAGTATGTAGAAGAATATGCAGTTTCCAAGAAAGCAACAACAGAAGGAAAAGCTTTTTCTTATGTCTTCTTTCCAAAAATTACCACTGATAACAAAACTTTTGACAGAGATTTAAAAGTTAAATTATCTTAGTAATAACATTTAGTCAAATTCCACTGGTCAAATTTATTTTCTTTATTGATATACCCTTTAGGTATAAGTAGCCTTGTGCTTAGTAAATAAGACCTGACTTCCCTAAGGTATCAAAACAGTAGAAGATATTTCTGGATATACCAGAGACAGACAGATAAGATTTAGTTTTACAGAGAGCAGATACATTATGATGTTTGAAAACTGAATGGAGAGTCCAATCATAAATGCTGAGGAGGGTCACAAACACTAGCTAGCTTATTACCTGGAATGCTGCTACCACTGCAGCTCCATTTTTCTGGTAAGGAAAAATAAATTTAGAAACAATGTTTAGACTGAATATAAACATAGTAGTAGTAATTTCAGGCCAGAGTTATGAAAACACAACAATTTTGGACAGAGCAATAATGAAAAAGAACCTTGGACAAAAGTTCTCTGACCTCTGGCTGACATGATAGCTTATTTCACACAGAGAAACTGAACCCATGGTAATGGTGTTTTCAAGATTCAGTCATCAGGTCTTATTTAGGTATGGAGATAATAATTTTATCTAACCAAGCAAATCCTTCAGGATCAGCAGTAGGGTAATACTGGGTGCAGCAACCGAAGTGGTGCCTCCTACAACAGGGCACCTGAGAATCATATGGAAAGATCTAAAATAAAAAATATTTTGGCATTCAGGTCTGGACATTTAGACAATTGCTTTATATTCGGCTTCTAACTTTTTTTAATTATTCTAGCTGGAAAAATAATTCTGAGGCCAGAAAGCAAGAACTAGGAGATTACTGAGATGGCACCAATATTATTTAACATCTTCATTAATGACATAGGCAAAGGGATTGAGTGCAGCCTTGGGCGATTTGCAAATTACACCAAATTGAGCAGAGCAGTTGACATGCCTGAGGTTTGAAATTTCATCCAGAGGGACCTGGAAAAGCTCAAGAAGCTGGCCCAGGGAATCTCATGCAGTTTAACAAGACAAAGTTTAAGGTGCTGCAGCTGGGTCTGGACAACCTCCAATATCAAAACAGTCTAGGGGATGAACAGGTGGAGAACAGCCCTGCTGAGCACTTGGGGGTGCAGGTGGGTGAGAGGCTGGACATGACCCAGCCATGAGCACTCCCAGCCCAGACAAACGTGTCCTGGGCTGCATCCAGAACAGGGTGGGCAGCAGGGGAGGGAGGGGATTCTGCCCCTCTGCTCTGCTCCTGTCAGACCCCACCTGCAGGGCTGCATCAGCTCTGGGGCCCCAGCACAGGAAGGACATGGACCTGCTGGAGAGAGCCCAGAGGAGCCACCAAGATGGTTAGAGGGGTGAAGCACCACTGGAGGAAAGGCTGGAAATCTGGAAAAAGAGCAGGCTCTGTAGTGAGACTATTTACAAGACCATGTAGTGACAGGACAAGAGGAGAACAGCTTTAAAACTGAAAGCACCAAAACAGAAGCAAAGATGCTGAAGGTTGGCTGATATCAGGGTAAAGAGATCCATCCAATGAGTTTTAATTGTGACTAAAAATACAGTTTTCAGAGTAAAACTCTAATTACCTTCTTGAATAAGAGCTGTTGTGAAGTACAAAACTGGTTTTGATTAAAAAAGGAAGGCACTGAAAAGGATTCTGGAGTTGAATGACAGTAACTAAAAAATATTTTCTAAATAAGAGCTAAACAAATTAATCATATTTTGCTAAGAATTTTGCAAGTGTATCATGATTTTTGCTTCACTTCTCTTCAGCCTCATTCTCCAAGTTAAATTTCTTTGCATGTATTTTCAGTCTGTTTCGTTGCAAAGAATCTACGTTGTAAAAATCTCCAAGTAAGGTGTGATGAAATTCAACAGAGGAAGAAATTAAGAGATGAATGAGGAACACAAAATGGGAGACGTCAGGACCACAGAAGGTTGGTTACTGAGTGACTTATTCTATACAAGAGGACCAGTTAAAATAGATTTTAATCAAACCATATGAGTGTGTGCCCGCATTTTATGACTCCAAACATGATATATCAATGATTTCTAAAAGCATTGTGTCAACAATTTCTAAAAGGATTTTTCAGTCTTCTTTTGAAGACTGAATGTTTTAATGATGAGTTTCTTATGTCATGCAGATAGAAGGTCAAATAAACTAAATAATAATCCTCTCTGTGAATCAAACTGAAAATGGTTCAATAAGTGATGACACTGTTCCTTACTTCCTTTCAGCTGTTTTGTTACCAAGAAATCTGTAAAATTTAAAAAACTCCAATGTAGAGTTAACACCTATGTAGCATCAAGAAGCAGGCATTCTTTATTCTACTGGGTGCATAGGGGAATAGCTCCTCCCAAACACATGCATGCTGAGTGCAAGTAAGTTTCTGTCTATGTACTCTATTCTACATACAAATTCATTGATTGTCCTGGACTAAACATGCATGCAATAATAGTTTCCCCAAAATCATTAATATATTTCTCCCCTGTATGCATGCGTTCTTCTGTGCTGGGGGTCTCTCTGGTGGTTTCTCGTGGCCAGACACCCCAGTATTACAGCTGACAGTCCAGTGGGCAGGGCACTGGGGCTGGTGAACTTCCAGTTCTCCTTCTTACACAATGGGAATTGTGCAGTTCCAGAGGCCACAAACATTGCGTAGCTCACCAGGTGTGGACAACATCTGGTAACACTTGGATAGAGACCTCACGGTGCAGATGCTTCAAATGATCTTTTGTGCATGTCACAGCTAAATGACATATTAGGTCTGATTACCCATGGTGTTGACTTTACCTGAACTGATTCTGTATTAATACAAGAGGAGCGAGCCCCACATTCAGGCACAGGTAAGTGGGGGCCTATGAGCAAGGACATTTCTCTCCTGGAGTGCAGAGCCATGCCTTCTGCATGGGCTGTCCCAAAAGAACAGGGACCAGCACACGCAGTCACAGAGTGAGAGGTGGGTCTGTCCATGATACAACCCGAATGTGCAAGAAATGTGTGCGGCTATGTCCTGGGAAATATGAACAAGTATACTGAGAAATGTCCAGTGGGTGCACAGGGCAGCAGGCTGCAGGACATAATAGAAAACTGGACACAGTTCCAGAGGTGTCACTGTGAGTTAAGTCTGAAATTCCATTTGAGGTAGCCAACTACTGAAAGGTTTGGCTTGGACAAAATTAACCTCAAGTCATTTCATCCCTCACTACCTTGCTCAGTACTAGCTTCCAAGTCTTTCAGGAAGTGTTTCTTTTATTTTCTTTTTTTTTTTTTTAATGACTTAAAAGAAGAAGAAAAAAAGTCTATTATTAATTTCAGTACTTAACTATGAATTCCAGTGTAGCTGAGATTCATCCTAAGGAATGTAGTCCCAGCAGAGATTACTCACCAGATCTTTGTACAGTCACAGCAGCTCTATTGTACTCATATCTGGTCCATTATTTTGGTTTTGATTAAAAGTTGTAAAAAACCTGTTGGGTTTCTATGAAGGGTAATAAGTTTTCCTAACCTTTGACTTATTTCTTCTCTTGTGCAAAAACATTTTGTGCACTAAAAGCTGGCAACAAGTTCTTAGTCATCCCTTGTCAGCAATTGGATTTTAAATGCTTTTTTTAGCACTTGAAGTACATGGTTAGAGTCCAATTTCCTACAAACTTTAAATACAAAAATAATTCCTTGAGGCTAAGCAAATTTAAAGAACCGTTTGCCAAAATATCCATCAATTCTTTTATAGTTACTGATAGAATGACTGACTCTGTCAGAAAGTCTCTTGCTTGCAGAAGGCATCAAGCATACCATGGTTATTTTTTTTCCTGACAGTGAATCCATACTTATTTCACCTTAAGCTAATTATGGACTCTTTTTTCTTTTTCTTTCTTTTGTTTTTTTTTTTTTTTTGATAAATCACTTCAGCTACGTTAAGCACAAGAACTGAACACCTAAAATAATTCTATAGTGCAAGGTCTTTAAGACTGCAGGCACTGAATAACTTCACAGTATTTCATTCTAAGTGAGATTTCAATCATCACAATAGTGCAAAACTTTTGACAGATTGCCATCTTTATGCAGGGAGTTTCAAGACAGTGCTAACCTTATACTATGGACAGCTGGTTCTATAATTCTGTAGAAATTAGGAGCCTATAGGAGGTAATAACTTGAAAGCTTGTTACTGAAGCTTAGCAGAGGAGGTAGTAGCTGTCTCTGACCTACCACAGTGGTTGAACTTTTTAAAATAGCTTTGGAGTGTAATGAGCCAAATTCCAGTAGGTAGTTTTTTACTGGTTGGAGTCAAGGAAGCAGTGAAACATATAAAAGGAGTGCATTCGTAAGTACCTTTTCAGAATAGAATAAATTATATAAATGTCAGACCAGGTTTTACCCTTAATCTTGTGTTATAGTACCATAGTCAGCAGGCTTGCTTGGATACAGCTGAAGGAAAACTTTTGAAGTTTAAAAGTTTAAGATGCTTTAATTTCATGGGTATAAATTATGTTAGGTGCATTTGGAGATATGTTGAATACACCTTAATTCATGTAACTTAGAGCATTTCCTTGATTGTATGGCAGAAGTGCATTACTTTAATATAGAACAATGTTTTAAAATATTATCTGAGTACATGGATTCTAATCTAAGTAGTCTGTGAAGAATAAGGTAAAACAATTGTGATGGTGTCTTTAGACACTGCCTCCCTCACAAAAATGAAATTTACTGAAAAACCTCAAGTTTTCCTTAAAGAAACAAAATAACAGAAAAGGAACAAATAACATATCAAAATGTCCTAACACATTATTGGTCTGTCTGGTCTATACCAGCTCTTGGATGTTATTTTAGTATAAGTTGTCTGGGTATTTCATACATGTGGTATGTATCTACACACTCATATGCATGCTTCTGCTTACTTTGCTTGTTTGCTTTTTTTTTTTCCTGCTGGGATGTCTGTTTATTTGTATGTGCTTAAGATAGCACAGATCAGACTTAGTCCACTTTGCATGATTGTTGTGACTGGTTGAAACCCATCTGGGAAACAAACCTGAATATTTGCATAAATATGGGTATAAATAACATGTGGCAACAAAACAAATTAATAGCTGCATTTAGAAGACCATAACTAGGTCATTTACATTTTGGTGCCTTTGGGAAAGGATAAAATTAATATTTATCACTCCATCACTGAATTAATTTTTTTAAAAAGGTACTAAATTAACCCATTCTTTCCATAGAGTATTTTTGTATGCTTTCATACAATAAATACCTGTCTCTTTTCCTCTTCATAATGATCAGGAGATTCATATAGCATATATGAAAATTAACTTTTAAATTAAATTATTTCTCTGACAGAAAACAAACAGTTTGCATAGAAGGGGGGTCAGCTGGGTTTCTTTCAGCAAGAAAACTGTCTAGAAATTGGAGTTAATATCCAGAAGTAAATGAAAAATCTGGTAAATATAACTCTGGAAGTCTAAACAAGGTGCAGGTTCCCAACTTTAAGTTCATCCTCTTTGGAGTCCTCATTATCCTCATAATATTCCTTATTATTCTCCTATGAGTGATTGCTTTACTCTACAGATTCTGACTACACACTGAGATGATAAATCTTATCCACTTGGCAAAAAAAAAAAAAAAAAATTTAAAAAATCTGTAAAATGTTGCATCATTTCACCTTTCATAAGGAAAACTAAGAGAAACACAACCCATTTTGTAGCTCTCAAAATTGCAGAAGTTTTGTACACTGAGTAACAATTATTTGAGGACATAATTACAAGCTGCCTAGCTTTGGTATATTTGAAAATGAAATGGTTGATTTTCATTGGGTAGATGTTTCAAAATCATCAGCTGCCCACCCAAATTCCAGGACAATGGATTCTCAGTAAATCTGATGGGTTTGTTCAAAATATTCTGTATCAAAAACTTTAGGTTTTGACTATACTGGATAATTTACACATTAATTGCCAAAATTCACTCAAAGTTAATGCATTTCAGATGTACTTTTCTTGAGGAGCCTTGCGATCAGATTTACCAGCTCAACAGTTGTAAGAAAGCAATTTCCAGATCTCTGAATGTTTGGGAAAGCAATTTGAAAACTGTAAAATATTTGTGCCAGAATAATTTGTGTACTCAAACAACGAGGAAACAGAAGCATTATCACATAATATATCTTACATGACAGTGGTATTAAGTCACAGGATCAGGGATTTCCTTCTAATCCTAGACAAATGTGGAAAACACTGTTGCATCTAGTTTGCTGTCTTTTTGCTCTGTAATGATGTTCTGATGGAAACCTCCACCAGTCTCTCCTGACCTTCGTGCACAGCCTTTGGAAGCACTTCAATCAGGCAGTAGAGCAAACAGTCATGCTTTAAGTATGACTACTGACAAGAAAACAGCAGGTTCAGCAAAACTTAGAAGATAAAAATTACTATGTGGATGTCTATATTCAAGATTAGGTAAGAAACCAATGGATAAAAAAGCCCTTTACACAGTCCCAGAATCACAGGATAGCTGAGTTGGAAGGGACACCTGAGATGATCTATTCCAATTCTGTTGTGAAAGCAAGAGCAAGTAGAACAGGCTGCTCAGAGCTGCATCCAGTCAGGTTTTAGATATCTCCAGAATGGAGACTTCATCACCTCTCCAGGCAACGTGTTCCAGGGTTTGATCAACCTCACCAAGAAAAGATTTTTATGTTCAATTCGCCCAGCTTTCAATTCACCTCACTATCTATGGTGCCTCAGAGACCAGTACAGTTTGTACCAGACACAATATTTATTGCCCAGTATCAATTTGAAATGAGGAGGAAGTTATGGGAGCCAGGTCACAAACATTACTAAAGTCAAGGTAAAAAAAATCCACTGCTCTTCCCTCATCTGCCAAAATAATCATATCTTCAGAGAAGGCAATGAGATGGCTTGATTTTTCCTTCACAATCCATGCTGATGTCTTGAAATCACCTTCTTGTCCCTGAGATATTACACAATTATTTCCTTGGCTCATGCCTCTCGATATTTAATGCTACATTATTTCCAGATAGTACAAAAAATTTTTTTTCTCTTAAGACTAATCAACAAAACATTGAGATATAACTGCTGAGAAAAAAGAAATACTGTGTAGACTGCTTGTCTAATGGAAATCCAGTGGGAAAAGTTATATTGTCTCCAATAGGTATAAGTGTGATATACATGCCTTATGAAATTAGGTCATTCAGAAAGGTATGTAAAGCAGGTTACACAAAGTAGAGAAGTATATGATAAAAAAGAGTCTATTTATTGAGCCAAAGCTTGAATTTGCAACATTTGTCACTTCTATGTGCTGAGATTATTTTATAATAAACTCTCTTAAAGAGTAAAATGGTTAAAATTTTGACATCTGTAGTGGAATGTGGTTTCAGAAAATTTATGAAAATGGGCTATAGCTGTATTGGTTTATGTCTGTGGGATTGTGCTCCAGTTCCCACTGCTCCTATTAGCTAAGTGCCAACATTGTCAAAACCATCACTGCCATTAGCAACACTGAATCCAGAATGTGTTTGAGAAGTATCCAAATATTTAGATCTACAGATGGTTCTTTGATAGTTTCATATTCTAGCTACAAGATTTGGCAGCAAAGCAATACACAATATGGATGAGATAGTAAACTTTGCAAAGTTTGCTGCATATTCAGTAGCTAATTTTCAACTGAAGTGTTCTAAATATTACATTAAATGAGCCAAATTCATTCTTTGATTATTTTTTTTTCTCAGACCTTACATAAAAGTGGAACACATATGCAATCATCAGATAAGAGAATTTTGGCCTACAGAAATTTTTTAGAAGCTGCAATAGCACAAATGACCATTCAGGGTGTATATGGATAATTTTGCCTGGTTGCTCTGCCTACCTGATGGATTAATGGACTAACCTCCTCCTCTTGCTACAGTGCTAGAAGCAAAAAGCACTGAAGAATGATAAAACAGAATATATGTTATGACAAAGAAAGGCATAGCAAAGGGAAATAATGTTAAAGATTAGAATTTTGTCTGTAAAGGTAAGAATGTTCTTGAAAGGAAGAATTAATAAATAGCTTAACTGAGCTGAACATGAATATTATGAAGTCTAGAGCATACACATATATTCTTACCTTTAGGGAGAATCAAGCCCAAACCCCAGACATTTAATTTGCAAAATGTATAGACCAAAAAGTTGATTAAAATAAATACAAAAGCCAAACACTGTAAACTCAAACCTCTAAGTCCATCAAAAGCCTGCTAGAAAAAACAGAAATACAAAGTATAGTTATAGAGGATACAATAGAGTTTATCACTAGTATTTTGAAGGTATTTAAATCAATTGATAGAATACAGTCAATAGGCTTCTAAATTCCACCAATCCAGTAATTCTGAAAATTTCAACCCATTTCTAATGTTTTTGCACACCTTGGGTAAGATTTTATTTCAGCAAAGAAATTTCTAGGAAATTTATGTGGTTTGTTTAAAATTTTTTTACTAATATGTAGCAGATTACAAAGAGTTCTTTGGTAACATTTTCAGCATCTTCTATCAGTCTAAAAACAAATATCTATGCCGAAAATAACACATATTTTTCCACTTTTTTATTTATTTTATCTCATTTTATTTCCTAACTACGTTAACAATACGTTAACATAAATTTAAATATTTTTCAAAGTGGACCCAAAAAGCAAACAAAGAGAGAAGTATGAGAGACGAAATGTGAACATCCTTATGAAAATATTCAGTTTAGTAAACTGAATTAAATGTAAATGTATTGCATATATTGCATGTAAACGAATTGCATACAAATTCAACCTTTCATAGTATTACATCATACAACCAAGCCCAGATTATTCATAGAATAGCTTTCTTGGTTGCAAATGTTTTCCCAACACCACACATGGTAGATTAAAAGTCCTTCAGTTAAAGGAAAACTTGTGAATCCAATTTTAAGACTTCTATGTTTTTCTTGTACAATCCACCAAGACAGGACTCATTTAAAAGTATAAAGAGAGGAAGAAAATCTTGCAGCTTCCCAGATGCAAATATGAAGTCAATACATGACCATTAAATAATTCACTTTCTTTAGAACTGAAGGATATTTAAATGTTTTCCATATTACTGAAGGTTATTTCAATTACCTAAACACTTTCCAGGAACTCTACTAAATTACATTGAGACAATTTTTTGTGTCCAGATGTCAGCTGTATTTGCACATAATAGAAAACAAGAAAGAGAAAATTAAATTATGTTTATTTCTTCCATCTAAATACCAAAAAAACACAAGTATTGAAAGAAGGAAGATAATAAGAAAAAATAGTGTGCTGTAAAAAGAGTAGGAAGTAAAGACTTTGCATCATGCAGAACTGCTTCACTTCAAAGGGATGAGAAAGTCATTATTACTAGGATGTTTTTCAAGTTTTTACACTTAAGGAAATATGTATTCCTGAAAAAGATAATATGAGGAAATGCAAGTAAATATTTTCATGCTAGTGTTACTTACATACTTTTCCTGCTTTGTGATAAAATAATAATCATTAACATGAACATATTTTTGCCCTGATTATAAACTTCAGTCATTTTCTGAACTGGTCACCAAAGATAGAACATTTTCTTGTCTTTTGGTAAATAGGTTTCATCTCCATCTCCTTCCTGTCAAAAAGCCTCCCTGTGTAGCATAGTAAACACTGCTTTTGCTGTGTGGCAATTAATTTAGGACACAATGACAGCCTTGCTGCAATGAGCTACTTTTTTGTAGGATGGCACTCTGAAATAAAACAGATCTGGATTAAGTGAAAATACAGAACAATGTGTAAACAGGACCTTAAGGTATTATATCAACAGTAAAGAAAGGAAAACATTCTTCTGAAAAACTAGTTTTGGGTTTAAATTTTCAGAAAGACTGAATGTTCTAAAAGCTTTTAGTGCATTTTAGGTGTATATTTAAAGATACAAAAAGTCTCCAAAGAATTTATTTTTTCTAATCAAATGTTTAATTTGCTTTAGCATAGTCAAGTATGCAAAGAAACTAAAATCAAATCAGTGAATTTTAGGTTCAAGTAAAGCAGAAGTCAACAAAGAATATCTGGTAACAGTTAGTTTTAATGCAGTAACAACATCAACCCACAATGGCAATAATGAACAAAGCTGAAGTATTCTGAATCAAGAAAAGTCAAATTCTATATGCAGAGTGGGAAATTCAGATGGTATATCTGAAAATAAATATTTATATAAGTTATATTCTAAAATCATATGCTTTTCAATGGTGTTGATTTCTATTTGTTTAACAGATATTCTAATAATTTAAAGCAAGATAAACACTGCTGAAAGCTGAAGAACATTGGCATAGATTTAGCTTGTTTAAGGTGTTTATTTCACAGCTTTTCCCTATCTCTATATTGTCACCTGAAGGAGCAAGACTGCATTTCCAATGCTTAGAAAGAACTCACTGACTTTCCACTGCTGTGTTTGCACTTACTGCCAAACACTGTCCAGAAAAAAAGATGTTTATGGTGTATGTTTTCTCATGTAAGGAAGCACTCTGGGCAAGAAGGGGGAAAAGCTGTCAGCAGAGAAATAAAGACATGGATGGTTTGTTATTTAATTAATATTACATTGATTCAAGTGGTTGAAAATAATCAGTGAAAGCCACATTTTTAGATTTTGAAGAGGAGGTGCTAGAAGTGTCATCACCAAAACCACAAAGGCTAATACATCTACAGAAATTACTGATTGTATTAAGTATGTCCATGCAGACAGCAGAAGTGCTCTCAATAGACCTAGTTTCCATGTGGAAAAGAGTTTACTTTTACCTACCTGGGTTTCCAGGGTGGAAGCTAACAGAGAGTGAACCAGAGTGAAAATATGTTATGTGGCATAACTATTACTACTCCAAAGTAAAATTAATTAATTTTCTTGATTTTACTCATAAGAAAGGATGTATTAAATTATGAGTTTATTTTGACATCAAGATACCTTGCTTTCATAAATTACAGTATTTTTTGCTTCCTCTGAACTGGAATCTTAGATGACAGAATTTTTAAAATTTTCTAAAGATTTTGAGCTGAATGAGGCAAGGAATTTTAAAAAATTCTGAACTATCTGGGAGCTAAAAACCAGAAAGTCTACCCTGCAAAGAAGAAAAGTCTTTCTTCCTATGAGGAAAAATTGTGTCTGTCCACATTTGGGAGGTCAGTATGTGGGAGTGATGAGCCTCAAAGGGCATTAGGAAGTTGGAGGCTTTATTTGTACTTAACTTCTCAGAGAGGAGAGTTCAACAGACCAAAATATTATTATTATTAATTAGTAGTAGTAGTAGTAATAATAATAATAGTATCATCATTATTATTATTTTAATTTGCATAAATGGAGCCAATGCCTACAGCAAACCAAAGTGCTATAGGCAGCAGTCCTGAAATGGCATCAATATTAATAAGTTAAGCAGTGTCAGAGAATGTTCCAACCTCTGAAACTTGATTGTCATCACTATTAAATTGCTAAAACAGCTCCCAAAACAGTTTCAGCCTGTACTAGGTTTTGACACAAACAGTTCTCAGGCACAGCTCACGGGTTATTATGGGTCATGGACTAACTACTCCCAGCAAGCAGTTTCAAGTGTTACAGGGAAAAGACCTTTATGACATGGAGGTTTGCCTGTCAGTGATGACTGACATCAGTGCCACTTTACAGCCTCTGACACATGTAATTTGCTAATTAAAACACAACTAAACTTGTCCCCCTGCTTAGGAAGTTTCTCAGCATGGAGAAATTTGTATAATCACTTTATAGCACAGTTTTACTTGTGAGTCAGAAAGACAGAACCTTTTAGGGAAATCAGCAGTATTTGAAAAAAAAAAAAAAACCATTTTGAGACCAATTAAAGTTTTTGTTCTTCTTCAATCCAGGGTTGATTTCATTCAATATTGGGAAGTGGTGCATGAAAATGTCCTTGATCATTATAATTGCAATGAATGGCATTTTTCATTCTCATCCCAAAAACCCCCATAAGGCCCTTGGGTTATGTCAAGCCAGGAGATTGAATAGTTAATTTAAAAATAAGTTTCATTGTTTACAGAGCCTCTCATTCCTTTCATTCCTGGTATTTCCTGAAGAAAACAATTTGTTTTTCCTCATGGAAATTAGTGACTTCATTCAGTTTAGATCAGTTGAGAGTCCTCTAAAACATTTAGGAAAGAATACAAAGAAACAATCCAAACCCAGAAATTGTTAGACAGTGATAGATTAAAGTAGGATTAGAATAACTGTGAAAAATAACATTCCTTTCACTGTCATCCTAATACACATCAATACTCACTTCCTGAAGACAATGCAGGCATTTGAAATGGTGCAGTTCAAGCCAGGAGTTCAATTGGCTGCCAGTCCAATGTTGTGCAAATATTACCATTCAGGACCCAAGATTGGGCACTTGAGTCTTTGTCCTGTCAAGGAGAGTAAAGATTTAATATATAGTAAAGGTCATGCCTCAGGGCAAGCTGCCAGCTTGACCAAAGGCACTTAAGAAAATTGCAAAAGGAGCTATATATGCAAAAATTATGTTTCTTAAAGGGGATTTTAGAAGCTTCAGTAGGTGTTGCAGATTTTCTAATTGTAAGTTGGTTTAATTATTATAATTTTATCTTATGCACTAAAAAATAAATAACCTGTTTCCATTGATTTTACACATGGAGAATGATTATAGATCATTGCACTTGCCATTCATTTGACTGTGTTTTTGATGTTTATTGTATTTTGGTCTTTATATTTTGCTTAGGCTTTCTGATTAATAATGTAAAGTAAATTCAAGAAAATACATATACCTGTGCATTATTTTTAATAGGTATGTTTTATCTCACTTTTTAAATAGCAAACCAAAATATATTCTGGAACTTAGGACATACACAGAGAAAATCATATACTACACTACATTGAATAGCTATTTATTTGTTTATTTCTGGCCTTCATTATATCCAAAGTGTCAGATGAATATTTGTGGGGGGGAGCAAACACAAAGACTTCAGCAATATTTTTAATTAATAGACTTCTAATTTTATCAGTTAATAGATGAAATTAAATTTATCACTATATGAACTGACATTGAAAATTGAAAATAATTTTTAAAAACAAATAGGTGAACTGAGTTAGCTACTCAAATGCTCTTTCATAGCATACAATAAATAGAAATGCATAGAAAGAAAATTGCAAGCCTTTTCTAGGTAAATGTGTGAAATCAACTTAGTCTCACAGTAATGTAAAGATACTTAAAGATTTATTATCAATCCAAGTTTGGCACTGACAATTATTTATGCTGCTCAACTTTGCCAAGCAAAGATGCAAGTCAGATGTTTTCTCCACCTCTTATCCCTCCATCCTTCTGACCTTGTGCACATAGCAGTGAAGCTGAACCAGCCTCTGGTTCACATCTTGGACAGGTTAATAGGTCTTCAGACTTCATTTACCACTAAGATTTCAGACCATCGTAAGTTTAAAACACAGTTTCATGCTGACAGTTTAATGGTCAAATAAGCAAAGAGTTAACTTTCTTTTAACATCTAAACCTTCTGATCTTTCTTACCAGGCCACTAAAATGAATTTCAGCATGGATTTTCTGACATGTCCTTGCGCAAATGTGGCACTGTCTAAACCAGCTGCTTCTGTTTACATTATAACCCTCTCAAAATATTTTCCTTATCTTTTTTTATTATTATTCTGCATGGCCTCTGTGAGATGGGGAAGGTAAGCAAAGAGATTCTCCTTTTCTTACCTTTTTTCTGTTAAGTCAGCCTTTAAAGTCACGTTATAGATCATCTGAGACGAGAGCAATCTCACACAAGTTAAACATTCTACTTTGTCTTTTGCCAAGAGAGGGGTCTGGAGGTTGTTTTATTTTAATGGATATGTCAGGCCTGAAAGTGTTCACCATACAACCAGCTCTTGCCAACAGTAGGTCAAAGAATTAAATCATGGTATTCATGAGACAGAAATGTCATCCCTTCCTTTTACACAGAGACCCTTCACCTTCTAGCCTTGTAAACATTCTATTTGGCTCTTTTCCAACCAAAGCAAATTAATTGCTTGACTTCATTTTAACATATGAAGGTAAAAGAGAAATTTGCAAAGTGTATAAAACCCTGTCAATATCAAAGGAATTAGACTTTTGATGGTAGGAAAAAGAGCATTTCAACTTTCAGATTGTAAACAAAGTAATTCTCTTCATTTTTAACTATTAATAAGTTTCTTTTTTTGTTATTAAACATCTGCAAATATTAATGGTTTATATTTAGACCTGATATTTATCGATATGATATTAAATGTTTAAACATGCTGTTAAAAGAGATTGAGTCTTCTGAATCCTTTAAAGACCTCAGAAGCCAGGAAAGAAAATAAAAGCACCTAATATTTTGCAATTTGTGCCCATCAACAAACAATTGAGAAATAATGTGAAAGTAAAGAGCTCAAGAGCTTTAAAATAAGTTCAAAGGAAGGAAGGGATAAAATTAGGCATACCTGTGATAATTTTTGGGACAGTATGACAGTGTTTGAGGTTTTCCACTGTGGCCCACAGTGTGCTGAGTACACTGGAGTGCATTTGAAATATTTGTACCATAATTCATACAATATGAGGAATAAATAAGAGGAAGTAAAAGCTTTGGCTATGGCATCATTGGCATAAGTGAGGCCTGATGGCAAGGGTTGTGGGACTGGAGTACTCTTATGGGACATTATTATATATATAAATATAAATATATGCTATTACAGGCCTTTGCCATGATCCTCCAGAACATTCCTAAATTGGAGAGAGACAGATTCAGTGGATGAATAGTTCAGTGGGTGAGGAATTTTTGGTTGGATGGTCACATCCAGAGCTTAATGGTCAATCACCCAGAGTCCCAATGGACATCAGTGACAAGTGGTGTCCCTCAGGGGTCCACCCTGGGACCAGTGGAACTTAATATCTTCATTAATGACATGGACAGAGGGGTTGAGTGCACCCTCTTTCCAGGTGACACCAAGCTGGGTGGTGTGATTGACACAGCTGAAGTTTGGAATGGCCTCCAGTGGGACATGGACAAGCTGAGAAGTGAGCCTGTGACAGTGCAAACTGAGTGGATAGTGAGCTCTAGGTGGAGGAGGAGCTGATCCTGCCAGTATGAAGTCAAGGCAAATCTCCCTGTCAACAACTTTAAAACCACTTTTACCTAACTTTAATCATTACCTAGTCACAGTTCCTTTACATGGAAGAGCAAAGTGACATTACAGATTCACCTGTTTTAAAAGCTATGCCCACATGTAAAAACTATCCTGTAATTTGAATGCCAACAGCAACTCCAGTATATTGAGCAGAGGAGTTGTGAAGTCTCCATACTGGACACATTTGAAAACATGCCACACATGCTGAGAACTGGCTCTCCATGCACCTGTTCTGTGTTAGGGGCAGGGGACTGATTATCTCCAGATATTTCTTCCATCTTCAGCTATTCTGTAATTCTGTGACATACCTCATTTCAGTGATTTCACAGGTGCACTTTTGGCAGAACAATATTGATGCCTGCACAGTTGTAAGGAAAATGGAGTAACACATTTATTATGACGCTAAAAATCTTCAGAATTTGCTAAGGATAATAAATTTTGCTTTTGATTGAGAATCTTTCAAAACTCTGTGGTTTCTGAAGGTGATTTTAAAATGACCTTTAGCACAGTTTGTTTCACAGTGAAAATGTCAAATAGGTGTTAGAAATGCTTTTCAGTATTCTATTCAGCAGACTATGTGCCAGTGCAACCTATAAATAGACAACACATTGGTAACTCAAAGACTGTTATTAACAACAGACAAAGGGAAGAAAACAGAGACAAATTTATAAGAAAACAACAACTGAAATGTTAAGTAGAAACCTTTTCCTCATTTTATTTTAAATTTTTTTCTTAAAAGATCTTTTTCAGCAAATATAGAATACAAGTAGCAAAGACACAGTAGCCCAAGGTTCTCTGCAATGCCCTCTCCATGTGCATCAATCAAGACCTCACAGATCAATACTTCCTCTCCTCTCTAATATTTGTGAACCTGATTTTAGTTTTCAAAAAGTGTATGTCATGGAGTCACAAGAGCTGCCCAATTAATCTTCATATTTTCTGCAACAGGAGTGTCTGAAAATATAATTTTGTACTTTGGTCACTTATACTATGTTAATGACATCTGTAGAGACAACCACAAATAAGTAAAATGGTAAAAATAAATAAATTTTTGAACTTTGCATGGGGTTGCTTTACATTCTAAATCTAACTGAAGATATTTCCTCTTTTGCATTTGAATTCTATTATGCTGTTTGAATTTAAATACACCTGTCCTCTAAAGAAACCAGTGATAGAGTATAAAAACTATTTCATCTGAGAAAAAAAAAAATTAAACATGTAGGTGAAATAAAAAGCAATGATCTATGCAACTGTTAAAAGAGTGGTTATAATCTGAAAGCCATTATTCTTTTTATTTTTACTATTACTCTTGTAAATAATAAATTAAAATTTTTCAGAACATTTTTATTTTTAGAAAATATTTTCTGCTAAAAGAATATTTTAATTTTTCAGGCAAGGTATACATTTCTGACATTAACAAAATAATGCCTTCCAAATTTTAGAACCAAAGTTAGCCTCCAGTACATTCTTCTAGGTTTATTAAAGCAAATATCCATTTCAGAAAAGGAATACCAAATACATAAATCCAAATTAGCATGTATTATTGCATTCTGATAATCTTGCTGCTGACATTTCAGAAGAACACGTCAGATAATGATGTGTCTTCTTCATACTCCATTCTGTAACCTTTATTTTTTAACTCTATATTCCATCCTTTTTTACCTCCTGCACACATCTACACTTATATTCTCCTCCTTTATTCATATCCTCATGTATCCCCACTTTCTCCAGACCACACATACAGGCACAAGAAAATTCCATTTATTTTCCAATTTTTTTCACATTCTCACACCCATACATAGCACCACAAAATTTGGTTTCTCTAGACTTACCATCAACTCAATTTATTTTAATCAAGAGAAAGGAAAAGGAAATTGGCATGAATAGTAACCAAATTCTAACCACTTTACAAATACATTAACATGGAATTACTTTCTATCTATGTCCCTTGTAACTTCCATTTAGCATGATCCTTCACAGTGAATAATAAAGGAATTAATAATTGTTTACTACTTGAAAAGGCATTGTCAGTAGATACAGAAGTGTATAAATTATTAATTCAATATACTTACAGGAATCATGGTGAACTTTGGTTTTAGTGAGAATGTAAAATAGCATATAATCCCATAGTAATTTCCACAAACATTGGAATTTTCCAACATATAGCTTTTCTTCTGAGAAAGAAAACAGAAGGAAAAGGAAGGCAAGGCAAGACAAGGCAAGGCAAGGGTCTATATATCAAGATCCTTCCAAGAATAGTGGTTTATGAACATGTGAAAAATTAGCAAATAGTAATGAAATGTTATGTGGAATAGCTGAGGTTTTAATCTTATTTGGAACTCATCTTTGGACAGGCAGGGTTATGGATATGCTGGAAAAGAAATCTGGAGTAATGTCTAGTACACTACATCATCAATCTGAACCTAAACAAAACAAAACCCAAAACATTACCCCAAAATAAAGATGAGGAAAATAAAACAAACAAAAAAAACACCCCAAAATATGAAAGCTGTAATAAAGGTGTTGGAGTGGACATTTCTGTTTTCTGAAACAAAGCAAGCAAGGAAAACAAACATTCAGAGTCTTCAAAAGGCAAAAGCAGAAATATCTAAAGAACAGGTGGGAGAGAAAAAGACATCCCATTTTGAAAACTTATTTTTATGTAAACAAAAAGATTACATCTATTTTCTACAAAAAAGGCAAAAAGGAGAAGAGAGAAAAATCTGTATTGAATTCCTCAAAAACAAAGTGTAGACAGAGAAAATGTGCTTTTTCCTTGCATTAGAAAATGTCTTTCTTTGTCAAAAAAAGCAATTTTATTTCCCCATTTAGTGTTATTCCATGACTTTGAAAGCAATCATGTTTCAGCACTCACTGAAATCAGCTTTTTCTTCTAATCTTTAAATGGAAGTTTCATTTCTGTGTACTTATGGTACATTTGCCTCATTTTTCTTTATTACAGATAGCATGACTACACTTAATGGAAAGTGAAGTTTTGTGTGCATACGTTGTTATATAAACACAGTATATAAATTTAGTGGGTGCCAAAGACAAAGAATAGATCCACTGGACTCTTTTAGGATTCTATCATTTCAGCTTAGTAAGCCTGTATTTTCAGCAGTGGTGTCTACACAAAAGAATTAATCTTTTTTTCATTGCAGAGAAGCATTAGATCCAACACATGACTGACCTTTATATTTAATGGTGTGTAAAAATTATTTGGATGCTTCAGCTTATCATTGAATTTGACTTATTTCATGATTTCTATCATTTTAAAATTCTCAGCACAATCTATTCCATAGCAATTTCTTTTAAACAGTCAACATTTGCATCCAAGAATAATTGAAGCAAATAATAATTTTAAAATTAGGGGGGGGTTTATATTTTAAAAGCTTTATCACTAATAAAATTCGTTTTTATCAGTAATGTAACCCCACATCACTAATATCAATTGATATCAGTTTCCACTGGAAATTGATTCAAATATATTTACAGACCCTTGCTGTAGTGTTTGATAAACAGATCTGAATTAAAATGGAATAAAAAGTTTCAGAACATGGATGTTACCAGCCAATATATAATATTGACAATATAGGCAATATTGCCAATATTTAACAGCAATAATTAGCAATAATTAAGTGATACTATTCCTACAGGACCCAATTAGTTTTGCTACAGAAGTACAAAATAAGGAAAATTATCTCTATGTTATCCATAAGTTTAAAAACCCAAAACATACACAAATTCCCCAAACCTACACAAACCACAAATATATTACTCTATTATGCATTTAATAAAATAGGACAAAAATTGAGAGATTTGGCATTTGTGTGAATTAAAATTAAAGGTGGATGCCAGAATTTCAGAATTATTGATTAAAAACATGAAGTACCATCTGTTGCTTATCCTTTATAAGTGGCGAAGACGTGCACTGTGCTACATGTGGAAAGAGTTTCTATAAGCTCGTTTTGCTTCTGCAGAATCTGTGCCACCCCAAAATCCATTGCCCCACAATGTCTGAGCAATATCAGTAGAGTAAAACTGATGTTTTGAGGGAACCTGCCTGACATTAAATTAGGGCTTCTTTCCCATAGTAGTATACCAGACAAAAAATATTCTTTTTTTACGTTTCTTCTCAGCAGACCTTAAGTCCACACACATTGAAATGAAAGGAATAACCCTCCCATCCTCAGAAGCAACTGGGCATGAAGGAATGGATAATATGAATCTTGGACTCAGCTCACACTTGCAGAGCCAACAGGAAGAAGATGGAATGATACTCAATAGGAAGGAGATGATGTGAGGCTCATTTATTCATTGTATAATAAAACAATAAATTACTACCTATTTGGAAGTAACAGAGGAGGGAATTAAAAGGAGAGTTCATATTTCAAATAGTGTTATGCCTTTGGATGGTGCCTAAAGTGCTACTCTAAGCTTTTGTACCATCATCTGTAAGTTATTTTTATGCACACACTAACCTAGTCTTACAGATAGACTTAGCACAGAGACACTGGTATTTCCTCCTTGTAACAAAACAATTTACCTCACAAATATTGCTGATTATTACATATTGAATTGCAAGACAGATGAGATGTTCTTTGGCAGTTCTCTTTTGCAGCAAAAATTCTAAATATACTCTGTCTGACTGTAACTTTTAGTTTCTCTTTTCAGATCACTTTAATATTCTTGACTTTTGTCCAAAATTCAATAGCTGTGGGGATTATTTCCATGTTTGCATTACAAAATGCAGGAGTAACTATAAAACAGCTCTCTGTTTGTTACATCTGGCTCCATTCATTTGACACTTAATCCTGAAACCTGTCTCACACAGCTATTTTATTCTTGCAATACTGGGGGGGATGTGGGGGAAAGCTGTTTTAGTTTTTATTGTTAATTATTAATTTAATTTTATATTTATTTAGAATACATTTTGAGGCACTAGATAGATATTTTATTTTCCACCTTTATGATGGGAAAAATATCCACTAGTTTGACATTTGATTCTAACTGCAAGAAAATAGTAAATGGTTAGTGCTGCTGTAATTTTCATGATGGTTTTGCTACTACTGACAGCATAACTATGGCACATTATATATATTTTCAGTCAGAAATTTTCTGATTCTCAGAAGGTGAATGAAAAGTAAGATCGTCAAGTCTTAAAGAAAATACTTTATTATTTACTCTGGGTTTGGATATATAGAGAGATCCCTTTAAAGTTCCCTAATGAGAAATGCTGCCAAGGATTTTATCTTAGGAGATGACTTAACCATTCCAGATATGATTTAACAAAGAAATTCAGTCAATTGTTTCTACATGGAAAAACCAAGAGAAATATCCATAATGCAGCAATTAAACAAGAGGCAATGTTATTATAGACACAAGTCAATAATTAATATAAACCCTTTTTCAGGATTATTTTGCATGCTATATTTTTGTAGTCGCCTTCAGTAAGTGCACCTAGTTATATTTAGCAGCTTTTTGAATATCATTGCTAAATATATGTGTATAATTGTTGCAAATATGCATCAAATAAATTCATTTTTGGATTTTTATAGCCTAAGTTTAGTCATCAAAAAGTTCGCCACATAGCTACTCATTCAAACTTCCAAAGAAATAAGAAATACAGTAACAAATTTCTTTTTGATATTTCTAATAATGCATTGATAAATTAACAAAATAATTGACTAAAATCTGCAATATATTCTTTTTAACCAAAGGCGCAATGAAGAAATATGAAACTTATTTTTATCAGATGTTGTTTAAGTTCTACCCATGTGAATGTGAAGTAACATTTGAATTCTCAAACTCTTTCTGGGTAGGCAGGCACCCTCAGAAGGGTTAAGAGGGGCATTCCAGACAACCCCAGCTGCCCATGCAAAACTTTAAGAAATATTATAGTTAGTAATTATTTTCCTCTTAGTATCTGCATAAAGTTTCTAAGGGCTGTAGAAGAAAGTGAAGATTATGAAAGGATAATTTCTACCCTAAGATTCAATTTTTCTTTAGACTCATGCAGGCCTTGATGTGCAGTTCATCATCCATATTTCCCCCAAAATTGTAAATATTTTGAACTGAAGCAGGAACCTCACCCTGTGCATTGAATGCACAGCCTCTCCTGAGAGGCAGTAAGCATTTTAGAGGTAACTGATCTAGTAAGGTCTACTTTAAACATTTAGAATTTTGCTCTTCCAAATCTCTCATTTTCTTTAGAAATCATATAATTTGCAGCATTTCTACTTTATTTCTTTCCAGTTATATCTAAAGAGGCTCAGCCATTCCCATGATGTGGTGATTTTTCATTGTCCAGCACAAAGCCTTGCTCCCAGATTAAATAATCCTAATTTTTTCCCATTTGTTCTTTTATTCCCATTCCAATTCTATGTTTATTCCCCCATCTATATTCTTCAACCCCTGCAAAGTGACATAATGGCACAAAACTTGATCTGCAGCTAACTCATAGAACCTGTATTTTTGTAGCTGTGTCCAATGGTAAGTGCAAAAAACATTTTATAAAACCATTTTATTGAAAAGTTATTTGTCTTGAAAGTAAATAAGTCACTTTTCTTTGTCAGCTCTCAGACAAGATGTTATAACCTAAGTCTTTAGCTCTCTTTAGTGAGCATACTTAAAAGACTGACTATTTCTGTGGGAAAGTAATCCTGACTATGAAATTACATTTTACCAGCAGATAGTTAATCATCTGGAATTATTACTGACAATCTTCAGAGCAGGACCCTTTTTATCTGAAAAACACAGCTGCTTAAATGCAATAACTCTTCTAGTACTTTAAATAAAGTTGAGTAGCAAATATAAAAACTAAGTCTGTGAAGGTGTTTTGCATTCTTAAATTATTCACATGATTTGACAACAGTACCCCAAAGTTCTCATTTAACTTTCAAAAAGGGCATTTTGCTTTGTGGATGTCACCTTATTTTTTTTCCTTCACTTTTAATAAAGGAATAATTCCCAGGAAGGCATTCTGAAATTAGGTGCTTGCCTTGGCAGAAGAAAGAGACATGGAAAAAAAGACAGTAAAATTGCTACTGATATTTGTATGGATTTTGTCATCTGCAATGTCCTTATGTATATTTTCATATCTATAGGGACATTAAGGCAAATCTAAAATTTCTGCATATATTTCATCATTATGTATCATACAACAAGGAAAAATTGATTTGAGTTCATTAAATTAATGACATAAAAGTTTCATAGAAAATGCTGGCAGTAATCTATGCAAAAATCTTTCCCCCCCTCCCCCCCCCACTACAGAGGCAGCCAACCATTTCATTCCCTTTAACCCAAATTCATTGAAGGAAATTGAGTCCTTTTTTGCAATACACCTGAAAGAGTGGGCTGTTTAGTGATTTGAAAAAATAAATGAAAGCTTCTTCAGTTCATAAGATAATACTTTTATGATTTCATTGCAGTTACCTCATAAGTATAATGATAAACAGAAGGCCTTGCTATTTTTCTAGGAGGAATAACTTATAAAAAAATAGTATTTCCCTTGTGGTTTTGCTGCACCAGATGGCTTTTTTCTAGGAATATTTTTAGCAGGCTAAAAAAGTGACTGGCTGTCTTCCTCACAGGTAGTTTAAGATATGCTATTACTGCACAGCTCTTCAGAGTTCTTTACAGTACAGTTCCAGTGATGGTAAGCATGGTGATAGATTTTAATGGGACTGCTACTCATTT
Source organism: Luscinia megarhynchos (assembly GCA_034336665.1). Classification (NCBI taxonomy): domain Eukaryota; kingdom Metazoa; phylum Chordata; class Aves; order Passeriformes; family Muscicapidae; genus Luscinia; species Luscinia megarhynchos. The sequence continues at coordinate 31,938,496 of CM067564.1, forward strand.
TACCATCTGTTAGGAGGAGGGCTTAGTTTCTATCCACTTCCTTGCAAAGAAACAAGGCCCTCAAGCACAATCCAGATATTTATATTGAAATATTTAATAGCAATTATTAAGTCTAAGTAGCAGAAGAAATTGGCAGAAGCAGTTGAGGATTTTCATTGGATCACATATTGAGTCTTTTTAGAGTTCTTACTGAAGATCTACTACTTTTCAATTTTAATCAGATTTTGTTCAAAGGCACACTAATAATAATTTTTTGCAGATAGTTTGTATGCATTAAAACACTGATACTGCCAGACAACTCTTATCATCAAAATTTGTCTTATATAGAGGTCAAGCACCCTCTGAAACCTATAATCCAGTGGATGCTTATACTGGATGGAAACATGTGGTACACTATTAAAATACACATTCACATATATTGTAAGATCTATACAGAAATATGGAGCAATAGAGAACTGCATTTTAATGCTGTGTGAACTCAAAATAAAATGTCACCACCTCACAACCAAAGAAGCTTTTACAATATAGTGGTCTTTGACAAAGTCCAATTTTTCAGCTCAATTAGGTACAAAAACCAAGTGTTGAAATAGCTGAATTTCCCTAAGGAACAGTAATTTTAATTTTTGCTCAGCTCCACTTAATGTTACCTCAGTAACCTTCCTTTTGCCTGTTAGACAGGTTTGTCTACATTACCAGTGGGAAACCATCCTCATTTATGAGGTGGGAAAGCAACCTCTGCAGAGCCATTACTTCCCCTTTCCATAATAGTGTGAAGAGAGTAGGCTGAGCCTTGATATTATTTCTTTCCTCAAGAATGTAACTGCACTAACACAGTGGCACCTGGCCATATAATTGCATGAAGTATGGAGCTGTTGTGTTAGTCTGCTCTACCCAGAGGTGATGGAAGATTGTGGCTGAGTTACAGTCTGCATCGGAGGCACTGCAAAAAAATCAGCTGCTCTTTGCTCTTTCTATGTGCCATTGGCAAAGTCATAGTTTATCTGTTACCCATAGCCACTGCAAAGCCTTTGGTCTAGCAGTATATCATCTGAAAAATTTTTTGGCTAGAATCATAGTGTCATTAACATCAATAAAATTATCATTGTACTCGAGGACTGAAAATAAATTTCCTTTTTAAAATGTGATCTCTCTACAGAGAAAATCAAATACAAATAATCTGAAATTACAGCAAATTTCAGATCTACTGTATATTCATGTACCATTTTTAAACAATTATTTTTAGTTTCTTAGAAAGTCTACAGATATTATTTATTATTTCTTGCCTCAAAAAAATAATTTCAGGTGAAATGAAATTATCTTCTGGACATGTACTTCAACAATCATTGACCTGATGTCTGCACAGCAATGCAAGCCAATACATTCATATTGCACATTTCTGTATTATATCATTTAACATCTCCTGTGTTCAAGCTGAAAATTAGGAGGAAATAGCTTTTTGATACTCACCATATGTTGCCTTTAAGGGGAAATCTAAGACATCAGTCCATGAACATAGGGGTGTTTTCTTCTCTGTGAAATTCCACTGAAGTTAGCAGGACTGTCCCAGGACAGTTCTGCTGCTCAAATCATGGACCCTGTATTCCAGCCCTAACATGCCTCTTTATTACCTGTATGTATACATATGTAGTATTGAAATATAATTACCTAAGACATTAACAAAACCTTTGTAACCAAACTCAGTTTATTACAAGTCTCACAAAAGCATTCCCATTCTATTAATTGTGTTTTAAAGTTGTTTGTTAACCTATGAATGGATCAAAATTAATCTTCTTTTACTATGCTAACTAGTGAAGAAGCACATATGCCAAGCTTGATCAGGTACCACCACAGGTAAGTCCATAAAACAGTCATCATTCCTCTTTCCCTGCTTTCTAGGAGAAAGAAAAAGCTTACAGCAAACTGAGCAGGCCATGTAATGAGAACCAAGAAACTGAACTTCTACCTAGTGCTCCTAGCTACAATAATCTTTACACCATGATTCAGTGCTTTCAGGTACATAAGGTTCACTGTTATTTCAGGCAAATCTTTGTGATCAATGATTTGTGACATGGTAATGCTATATTAAAATCAGAATAATTATGCCTTTTAGGAAAAGACATAAAAAAGAAAAATGGAAATAATTTTTACCATGGGTTGTTGTATTTATCAAAAAAGGATTCTCATGAATTGACGACATGATGTGTAACAGAAGATTGAACCCAGTCAATTATAATTATTACTTAATTTCAGCTAAATTAATTGTAATTGATATAGTCAAAGAGGATTTTCTGTCAGTAAATTATTTATGGTCTAATATTTTCCAGTGTATTAACTTAATAAGTCACAAATGGAGCTTTCTGACTTTCACAGTTAAGGCACAGATCTCCAGGAAAGGCATTTGCTCAGAAAAGTGGAGTAAATTCAACATTCTTCTCTTGGCCACCTGTCTCATTGGCACACCTAAGTAACTATTTTCTAGGAACAGAATGACTGACAATATTTTAGTGCCATAATGTCTCATCATCCATTGGGATTGAGAGCCAATGGCAAATAAGAGTATTGTAAACCCCCTGAAGAATGTCCTGAAATTTTAAGGACAGGTGAAAACTATATTTTGTTGAAAACAGACCTAGAGACTCTGTCTGCACAGTAAGAAGAGAATTCAAGTACTTTCTGAAAACAAAAAGAAAAAAAAAAGAAAAAAAGACACTAGAAAGTGCTCAATATATCAAATTGAGCATTGCATATGGCTTTACAGGCTCAATATTCAGAAGATGAATGAGCAGGAATGTATGCCAGAGATTAGCCAAATAATTCAGTCTGCCTAGAAAAAGAAAAGTAACTGTATTGATCTTGCACATAATAAAAGCTTGATTTTTCCTTAGATCTTTGGAAAATGGGAAACTGTCAGTTCACACTAATGTAAGCAGAATCAACTGCTGATATAGTCCTCATTAGAGGCAAAAATTTCACATAATTTCCATTTACGCTTTGAAATAAAATTTGAATGGAATTGAGGAAATTTTAATCTTGTGAAATTTTAGCCTTTGATGTTTCAGTTAAGAAAACAGTTTATTTGCCTGGTGTCTCTGCAATTCATGCAATAGGAGTCTCATTTAGTTTTGTTTTTCTAGAAAAGAATTTGCTTTGATCTCTTGCAGCCCACTGAAAAATATTTCCTTTTTTCATTGAGCTCCAGTTCACTTTTTTGAGCATGTACAAGTATGTGGATCTATTTGCTACAAAATTTATTTATTTCATTTAAAAAAAAAAAAATGTTTTAAGGTTTTTGCTCTTCAGATCCTTTTGCAGTATCATGGCATGGCATATCATATGTTCCATGTTGTTTTTCCCAGGTTATCTTTCATTAAATGCAGGTGGTTTTCTTTTATTTCAAAACTAACTTGGACTATCTGATTTACATTACTGATAGCATATTATAATTCTCACACAATAGTTGTCTGAATCTGACCTAGTTATTTAGTGAACAAGAAGTTTCTATATAGTTTGATACATCTCATCTATTTTAGGGCAGATGGATGAGATGAATCAGCCCTGAAAAGCATAAACCTGATTCTCTTAAGTGTAGCTGCTTAGACTTTACACAGTTCAGCAAACCAAGCCATACTTTTCCCATGATGCTCAGACACATATTCAGTCCACTATACTTGGCTTAAATCTAAAACTAGGAAAGAGTTAACTAAGTGCAAGAACTCTACTCTTGAAAGAATCAGTACGTTAGCCATACCTGTATAAGAATCCATTATTATAACATGTAATTTAATGATTTTATAATCAGTTCTTTAGCCGTCTCTCTCACTGAATTATTTCCTTGTGTATGTGTCTTATAAACAATAACAACATTTTAAATTATCATTCACAAATAGTCACATATTAATGAACCAAGAAATGCAGTAAGAACATCAAATTTTTAAACTTTGTGTAAATTCTATGGGGCCTGTCAAAACACTGGCAGAGATTAATATGAAAGAAACTTGAAATAATCACTTTCTTATAATAGGGAAAAAAAGAAAGAAGGAAACTCACAACAGCTGCTACTTAGACACAGGCAAAAATTAAATACCCATGGGCAAGAACAAAAGAAATTTGTTAGAGTGAAAAATTCATTAATTCCAAGGAATTAGTTTCTTCCTGTGTGTGTTTTTCTAAAGAGAGCTCCACCATTAAGTCTTTCTCCTGAAACAATGTTTTTGTGTGTAGTTAGATTACCCTGACAATGCATAATGATGCACATTTATGACAAGGACAGACAAACACTAGCTTGAAGATTGCCGTGAAAAAATTCCATTCATCTCCATGGAGTGTTAAATGTGAGGCCTAATTAGCTGGATCTGCTCACCATTTTACTGTTAATCCCTCTCCTTTAAATATACAGCTAAAGCCATCTGTTTTGGTTAAATGGCATTGTTAAGCTCAGAGCAGGGGGAGTTACTGAAGCCATAAAGCCAAAAGAGCATTCAGGGTGCAGAAACTCAGCTTTTGAACGTGCTTCTTTTCTTGTGAAGTTAATTTTTTACTTGATTTTTTACTTTAATTTTTGAATTGATATTTTTACTGTATATTTTTCCAGGGTGAGACATTTATTCATGAAAGAAACTGTATCAAACTATGACCTACTTACTAAAAAACGTCCAAGATTTTTAAGCCACCCAATCTGTGAGCATATTGATTGAGGTTTAAACAATATGGTGGCTCTCCACTGCTACATTTTTCAACATATTTACCACAGTTAAGAACTGGTTAATACATGGGTTTTGTTTGGTTTTTTTTTCCCAAAATGCCACCTGTCTAATCAGCACAGAAAGATAACTGTGGAGTGAAAACGCAGGGCAAACTGAGAATGTTCCTGAAAATAAAAAAAACCAGGCAAGCCTAAGTTTAAATCCTGAGATAACAAACTACATATGTTCACCACATGAACAGGAGACATGATTCTAGTGGATGTGAAAGCTATTCTGAATCCTTAATATAGACAGACTTTCATACACTTCCTTTGAGCATCTGCTAACATTTTACATTTTGAAGTGGAAGTTTTAAAGATACTGACCAGGTGGTAGCAATATCTTAAAAGCTGTGAAGTGGAGATGAATTAATAGGTAGATAGAAGTTGGAGTAACAGGAGATCTGAGACACCTACGTGCTCTTTACACTCATGGCCAGTAGGTGCCTGAGTCAAAAAAGCAAAAAATAGCCTTGAAAACATGCTTAATTCAGTATGATTTTCAGTGTGCTGATGATTATGACAAGGGATATGGAGCATAGTACCTCAAAGACAGAAATCCAGGATGGAGATAAAAATAATACTGTAGTTCAGTGCATGACTGGTGTCAGCCAGTCTGTCTAAGAGGAAGACAAAAATTGTTACATGAACATGGAACCTTTTGGATATGTTCTATTTCAACTCTGAGTAACACCTCTGATAGCCAGGGGTCAAAGAAATTCTGCTCTCAAAATCTGGATATACACCTGTCACAGTCAGTCCATGATGTTCACCACAGTTTACCCTGATATAAAGATAGGGATAATACTACTAATCTAATTCAGTTATCCTGGTAAATTATTAACAGACTTAAACACCACACTTTTTATGAATGAGATTTCAGTTGCTGTAAAATGCATCAGTTAAAGAGCTTCTTGAACTGTAAATCTGAACACACCTTATTTGAACATGAAAAAGTTAGTACATTCCAAGCCTTTGCTTACACTTCTGTAAATTTGATTCAATATTACTAGGCACTCAGAACATAATAAGGCTATATATATTGTGGGTAGGAGAAAAGGAAATACTTTTTAAAAACAGCATTTGGAGATATTAATAATCTGAAAGTGGTAAAATTTCTAGCTTTAAAACTTACCTTATGGAAAATATTTGTATACAGAGATTAATAAATATTTCTAGTAAGAAAACAAGTGTTCAAGCAAGGATGATTTGACTGGAGGTCCTCATTACTTTAGTGTGTAGTTCTCATCAACATTATCATTAATAAGAAAGTTATAAGAGAATAGTAAATCAAAACATTTTGAAACTATTTTTTTTAATGAGGAAGTCACTGAGTATTTTCTATATCAGTCACAGTGAAATGCTTCTCAGCAAAATTGCCTCTGGTTTCATGTAACAAGGAGTCTGATGTTGATCAAATCAATTACAGAATGCAACATATTTGTAAAGTTGGTTTCAGACACACCTCCCTTCTGTCAGCATTTAATTTGCATAATAACCTTTCAAATGAGGAAATAGACACATGCTCTGAGAGACAGAATGCAATGTTTCTTTATGTGATATTTAATCAGTGATTGTCCACTTTGATTCGGATGAAACATAAGCCAAATTTCTAACTTCTCTTATTATTACCCATTTCTTGAAAACTCTATTGTTCTCTTGAGTGAGTTTACTGACTAGCAATTTATCCAAATTCACAAATCTTTTCCCAGAGTTGTATTGTTGTTAAGCTTTCTTTTTCAGATGGTTGTGGGAATGAGGGTAGTCAGGCAGTCATCATTACCATTTCATAACACAGAATTTTTTTTCTGCTCTAAAACAAATTTAATTCACAATTGTCTAGAATTAGTGCTGTGGTTTCTACTCCAGCAGAATTGAATGACCTGATAAAACTGATAAATCAAAACTATGCATCAGCTGTTCTCTTACACAGATTATGTTCCAGAGTTCTGTTACACAAATTTGTATCACAAGTCAGCTGTGAAATGATACATGAAAAATTCTTCAAGAACCTTTTAAAAATTATGTGTATGTTGTGTTCCTTGAAGTCATGGGTAAAACATGAGCACAGAAAAGTATTTTGTTTAACAACAAGACAACAGGAAATTATTGAGATTTAATGGCAATATGTTGCACACTGATGCATTTAAAACATCTGCTGTTTTGAGTGTTTCTGGTGAACTTCAGATAGAACAGGAACCCCGTGTTCTAGGGGTTAAAGTCTATGTTCTGTTTGGTCAAGATAGAGAAGAAAGAAACCTAAAAGTCTTTAAATAGCTATCTAGTGTGGTACCTTAGCAGTAAATTCTTGGCAATCACACAGTAACAGGTATGGTTTAAAGAGGCTTTTATAAGAATGCTTGAACAGCTGAATTTTTTATCACATCTGTTTTACTGTGGTGACTAATATGCTGCACCTATTGCAGGTAAGGATTCTGCTTATTAAAACTACCTTTTAACAGTTTTCAGATTTCCCCGGAGTCATGCAGAGAATAAAAGATTAGGGGGTATAAACAAGGATCTTCAGCAAACATGCAACTGTGGAGTGCTGTAGGCTTACAATCTAACTTTCTGCCTTTATATATCTGGACCTATAATTAGCAGAAGAAGCCAATGCATGAATACTTGCCCAGAGATACTGTCCTTTTCATCATCTAAAACCAGTCAGACTCTCAAAATAACAAGATTGATGGGGTTTTTTTCAGATAATGTGCACATTTTGTATTTCTTTTAGTTTCCATTCTGGCAGTCTCTAGGAACAGTTTATTTTCTTTTTCTGAAGACAGTAGTGTAGGATCTTGATCTTAAAGGAAAATCTAAAGATCTTTTCTATATGGAAAACTTCTTTTTAAACACTAGTTCTTATAGACTCAGTTTGGTCAGAAATGCAAGCAATTAAGAGCTGTCAATGACAGTGGGGATAAGTTATGTAAATATCTTTTTGTATTTGATTCCACATTCCATGTACCCTGGCTTCCCAGCTGAAAATGCAGATTCCCAAATATTATCAGGACAAAAAAAAAAAAAAAAAAAAAAAAAAAAAAAGCTAAACCTTCATATACTACCAGAAAAAAAGATATATAAATTCTTAAGATAACAGAATTATGGATGACAAAAATTAATTGCTGAAAAAAAATATGTATTCTCATGATCAGAAACATGGATCCTTAAAAAAATACCAGCAAAAAACAGCACCCAAAAAACTACATCACAGCCCAAGATTCATGAAAAACTAGTAGGCAAAACAGGCACAGAAACACACACAGCTCACCACTTCTGTTGAAAAAGTATTGTATTAATTTATAGTAGTTACTCCAGCCTAAGCAGATCTGGAAATACTCAGCACATTCCATTCTCTCTCTTATTAAAACAAAAAAACAAACAAGAAAAAAAAAGCCTACCAAAAAACCAAGAAAATGAAAAAAAAGGTACTAAATTTCCAGTAACTGATCACAGAAAATACCAATCTGGTAGAATTACCTTATTACCTTTGTACTTTCTGAGCATGTTACAATGTCATCATGGTTAAGGAAATATTCCTTTGCATGATTCATTTTAAAAGCACAAATAACATGCAGTGAAAAAGCCACAGCACAGAGGAAGGAAATTCAGCCATGGAATGCAAAAAGGCTGAGTGATACCAAAGATGCAAGTGTAATAACATGCAAGATCCAATTACCAACAGTTGGCCTGAATCCAAGTTGACTTTGTGAAGGAACTGTGAAGGATACAGCCAATACTTTATCAAACAGCATTATTTATGTAAATCACTGAAAGCATGACTTCACCTTAGAAAGTATTAGGAAGAACCTAAAAAATAATTTCCTGGGTTTTTATATAGTATTTACACATCTCTCAGAAATCTGATGTATTACCAATGGGCTCTCTTTCAAAGTAAGTCACATCTGAATCAGAGCTTTCAGGTATGTTTTCAAGAAGGAAGTTTGCTGCAAGTGTGTACACATGTGGTGGTTTCAAATTGAGTGCTGTCATTCTGAACTTCTGAATTTAGGTGGCAATAACACAGCTACTGCACTGTTTCATGTGGTTTCTCCAAAACATAAAAAGAACTTGCAACTAACAAGTTATGCATGCTTGCTCTGCTTCAATTTCCCCATAATGTATTGATAACAGTTATTCAACTAAGCAGAACCTGCAGCTTCCCTGGGTTTCTTCTGATAGCAAGAGCCTCAGCATACATCCATACATTGAAGAAATGGTGAAAAATTAAAAAGATGGACTATGGCATTAAGTCATGGTCTTTCAAAAATACATTAAGTAACTCTTGAAAATCTTCTCATAGACTAGAAAAAACAGGATCTACCCATCGTTTCTTTCGGTTTTAACAGACTTGTTCTTCTTCCTCTGACGTTATGTTTATTCTTGAGAATTGAAATAAATTATTGCAACAGTTTTTACCTTTCTGATGATCTGTTGCTGCTGCAAATTGTTTAATTTATTGTCTGCATATTTTTATTTACGGTCTGCATCTGAAATTTGGCTGGCTTTTTTCAATCTTTGCAATATTAGACCTTTCAGGAGCAAATTCTGGCTGTTTGCAAACCCTAATAAGAACTTGGTAGAGTGTAGGAGGAGCAGATTGAAGACGCTTACATTTCTTTTTCTGTGTTCTGGATTCAGAAATTCCGTCATTTTTTCCCATTGTCCCATGTCCATTGTGAGTTGCACTTTGAATCAGAGAATCATGCTGATTGGAACTGACTTCCATGGGCAATTGGAGAAAGGTGCTTAAAACAGGTGCAGTAGTAGCCACTTACTCAGGGCCACGTCCAGGGAAGCCTTGGATGTCTCCACAACCTCTCTTGCAATCTGCTGCAGTGCTTGACTTCCCTTACAGAGAAAGATATTTCTGCCTTGTCTCCCCACACAAGTCTCCATCTGCCTGATTATTTTGGCAACTGTTTGAGTGACACTTTGAGGAGTTTTTAGTGATAGAGACTCTCTTTTAGGGGATTGTCTGGCCTGTATTTCGCTGGATTCTCCTTTATGCCATTACTGAAGATGTCTGTATTATCCATGCTGGAAGCACTCACTTCATGAGTCTGGGACTGCAGATGAGGACCTTCAGTAGAAATCTTTCTTTGGTTCAACTCCTACCATGTCCCAGACAACCTTTTTTCAGAGTAAGAGCTTATGTCTCATGCCATATGAAGCATCAAGTTGCTGCCTTTAGAAGTAGATAGACTAAAATATTTGCAGAATATGCTGAAGAGCAGGATTTCAATATTTTACTGGTCATATTAAGACTTCAAATAAGAACATTGATTTTAATGTGTTCCTTAAAACCAGTGATAATTTCTTTACAAATTTATTTTAATATATGAACTTACAATGTAGCATGACCTCAGCTTTTGACCTTGTCTTCTATGAATTCTGTCCATACACTTCACATTTTTTGACTACAATTATTCATAGCAATCTTTCTAATTGTAATAGGATTAAACACCAAAAAGAGCTGTTCGTTTTTTTTCTGCTTTCCAATAGATTTAGTTTGAAGACAGGCAAGTTGCAGATAAAACAAAACATTTAATTGGAAATACATGCTCTGTTAAATCCTGTAATGCGTATCTGAGAATGTTAAATACTTGTATATTTTCCAAATCTAACATGTCGTAATCATCTTCAAGATTCCTTCACGACCCTGACTGAGCTGATGCCATGAAGGAATAAGCACTTTAGCTCTAGGTTTTCCACTTCATTCCACATGTTTATGCCTCACATTATTTTCAAATATATTTTGGGCTAAGTATCTATCCAAGAGTACATTACATAGTGTAAATACTTGTATTCCTTTCTGAACGTGCTCACTGGTTTCTTATTAGTGCTAATGGAAATTAAATGCATTTACATCACTCAGAGAGCCTCATTACTGTAAACAAACCAACAGAATCACAAAGATCACAACAGAGTCATGAATCAACAGATCACAAAGCAAGTGGGATTATTTTGTCTGCCTTGAGGAAAGTTTAGGTGATGGATAATTTAATAGCTGGTTTACCATCTCCTCTTGAATCTAAACATAGAGTTGCACCTGGACAATCAGATTTATGGCCTGGTTATGTTCCAAGATGTTTGAATACTGGAATCATGCCTTTGTGTCGTTGGCAGTAGCATTAACAACACATAAAAGGTTGTAAGTGGAACTTTATATCCATTTATATCCAAATCCCTATGTCTCTTTCACTCCCTGAAATATACTTTACTTGAACCTTCAGGATCTGGGTTATTATCTTTAGGGAAAACAAAAACCAAAAACCCCCACACCCAGTATCATATATATACATAGTGAAAAAAAAATACATATGTTTCTTAAGGTTTGCAGAAGGAACACCAGAGGTGCACTGAATCAGAAGACTCCATTTATTATGTGATATTTAGATATTTAGAAATACTATTTTCAATCTACATATTAACAACTTTTATGCAAAATCTGCATAGATTCACATGGTTTTCTGTAAAGATGTTCCCAGAGGAAATATTTAATAGCCATGGTTTATCAAAATCTCATATCACAATGAGATGGTAGAATATTTTAAATGTGATTCTACTTTACAGACCAACACGGCAAACTGAGGAGTTCTATCTTTATTAACTTACACTGATTAAATCATTTAATGACTTTAATCTACAAGAGACATTTTTTCTGATTGCCAGTCCTAATCACTAGCCTGTGGATACCTGGAAATATCCTTCTGACTATCTGGAAGCTAAAAGATGCTTTTAGTTTTATCTGTCCAGTCTTCTCTTCTTCACTTTATGAGCTCAATTTCACATAGGTAAATGGTCAGAGGTGGGGTCCTGTATCCCTGGTATCAACATCAGCATTTCCATTTCACAAGATGTACTCCCAAATTATAACCTCACCTGTGCACAAATATGGCAGAGATTTAATTGCTCTGTGCTGTTTTGACCAAATAAGGAAAATTAAATAAAGCATTTTCATGAACACATCATGTTTGTCAGTACGTGAACATCATCAGCAGGCAACTCATTTCCATATAGTAACAGACATTTACAGTGGTTTAACTAGAACACATCAAATCGAAATTGAATTACTAGTCCCTACATGGCTAAGATCTCTTCCACAGCAGTAATATATTCCCATTTTCATGTGTTATGCAAGAGAACTTTTCTCAATTGAGTTACTTGATTTTCACAACTGTGGGAAACACATTTACCTTCTGTGAAGAGGGGAAATACTGTGTTGCCATTTCAGAAATGGAGAGATGTATTAAGGGCTAGTCTCATAAAAGGATTTTGGCATGCTGCCACCAGTGTGGAACTCAAAACTCCAACCAAACTTTCAATACTATGCCTGGAGGAAATTATCCCTTCAAGAATATGATTCATAGCAATCAGCATGATGAACCAGGGATCTGCTTGAACTGCAGAATAGGAAATGATGGAAAGAGCACATCATTTGACTCTCATACCTCTTTTTGACATGGATGTACCAGCAACTGTATAGAAGTGCATGATCTAGCTCTGTGCTGAAAGTACAGAGCCAACATTTTGCTTCATTTGATGGTCATATACCACTTAATCTGAACAATTTAGGTCTTTCCTAACTTTACATTAGAATATATATTTTAAGCTTGAGTCTGAAGTCCTGAACCTTTTCCTTGAAGTAAAAAGCTAAGCTGTTTTCCTGGGGAAGGGAAGCCAACTTCCCTTTTCTCTAAAAAAGTAAAGCTGAATTTGATTAAAGTGCTTGACCTCAGGAGCTTCCCTCAGCAGTGGAGCATTGAATCTGAATTTTCCATCTCCAAGATGTATGCCTTAACCCTAAGCTTAGAGGGCAAACATTCTGTATTAAAATATAAAAACAAACCTAGGAAAGACAACTGGAAACCAACACTCAGATTTTCATTGGAGAACTGTAGTCACTAATAATGTGTAATTTTTGCTTCACAGAGGGACCATGTCAATGTGCTGGGCAGTGTTCAGGCCTTAAAATTTCCTACATCTGGCAATGCATTCTTTCTATACTGCATGCATGTAGAGGAAGAAGTTTGATTTTAGAATTTTGCAGTCATGGAGCTTGAAGGAAAAGCCTGGAATACATTGCTTCTCTCTCTAGATTTATAGTAAAGTACTTGGGATAAAAAGAACAATGCAAATTTCTCACACAAAAAATCATTTTATAGCAGCTACCTGTACAACCCAGGTATCTATATATTTGTGACAAACAATATACATACACAATTATATATGTGTTTTCAACTTTTACATGACAACTATATTACATGTTCTGCATTCTTCTGTGTTCCCATAAAACAGAAGCTTGGATTTTAAGAACATGAACCATAAAGTTTTTACTCATTTTAAACTGCAGAAATACAGAGAGAGCAACTGGGCAAATTATTTTATATCTTTCAGGAAGGCACTTAAGTCTTCCACAAATATATGCACTCACTTGAAGGCTTAAGAAAGACTGCTATTTATAGAATCCATAATCCTCTTTTTTATAATTCCTGACATTTTTATGAACTGTGGGTTTGAATGAATGTCTTTCAGATGTGCAGGTATTATGCAATGACATATGCTTGTATATGTGCATTTGTGAGCTGAAAATATTTGTACTGCAGCTTCTTAGAAAACATTTATATTTTGTTCCTAATTTTGACTGATTCTTTGTAAATTAAACTAGGCCATAGACATAATTTTTTATATAAGCAAGTACACAATATTTGGGAATGACTGCACATCTTTTTCTTATAGCAATGGATAGAATTTTGAAGTTCCTTTATAAAATAGATACAATCTGTTCTATTGCCTGCAAACATAGGAATGAAAGCACTTACCTTTTACACTCAATGACAATTTACAAAAAAAAAATCTGAAGTATTTATAAGAATATAGTATATATTATGAATTCACTATTCAACATGACTCTTTTTTGTGGGGATATGAACATGGTTTCTCTTGGTACATCTGTACAACTATTCTCATGGACAAAGTTTATGTGATGGATAATACAAATGTATTTACATTTTGCTGTTTCCTAGTGTTCCAGGATTTTTTATCTATCCACACACACACACAAAGTAAACTAATGTCTTGATATTTCTTTTTCACTTAGCTGTAATTCAAGTTCTCTCTGCTGTAATGAGAAGAGTTTGATTGACAATGGGCTCTCTACTGGAGAATGGTGCTATCTGGGCTTCCCAAGCTGCTGTCTTTCTCAAAGACAGATGGTAAATCTGTCAGCAGTTGCATTCTGCACAACAGCAGCCCAGATGCTTTTAAGCTTTCTGTGTGAAGCCTCTCCACCCCTCAAGAGCACCAATGGGCCACTTGCCAGAGAAAGGTCCCCACGGCAATTAGCTGTCTCTGAATTCAACTCCAGCTGTCTGGAAAGTCAGATGAAGGCAGCTTGTTTGGTCATACACCATTTAATGTGAAGAGTCTGCTTCTTTATAATTAAAGCAGCCTTCTGTATATCAGTCCAGCTGTGTCCAGAAAAAAATACCTGTGTGACCTTCATTGTTTGAAATAGTAACTTTCCATTTACTGTACCTTTTACTTTTTATTTAATGAAAGCTTTAGTTCTAAAGATTATTACTTTGTACTTTTTCTGAATGTATGTTTGCCAGTCACTGGATCTTGAAGACACAGTTTTTGCAAATAATTTAGTGGACACTAAAGGACCAAAGAGCACTGTGTGAAACCTTTTTCACATTATTCTTCACAACTGAAGGCTCTGCACTTCGGCTTTCCTGGATCTCTGGATCCATCTAGAGTATGATTTGGACTCACCCAAAAAATGTATAAGAAAGCAGAAATTGATGCCAACAATGACAAAATATAAGAAAGTTGCACCTTTTCAAATGACTTCTTTTACAAACCGTAATCACCTGTAAACAGTTATAAGAGAGAGAAAATCCCCTGCAAGATTATGGACTAAATTTTATTTGCATCAAAAATACTTTTAGAGTGGTTTCAGTGCTTGAAACCTTCATGCAAAAAAAAAAAAAAAAAGACATTTCTCTATGCAGAAGTATGCTTCATAAGCTCATCTAAGATACAAGAAACAAGAAGTAGATAAATTATGGAGGAAACAAAGGTGACAATTTGAAATATAAGTTTAGTGTCATTCCTTCAAAAACAATAGGAATCCTTTGATTTGATAGATGTTTCTACTGCACAAGATTTTAGCCAAGCTAAGATGATCAGAAAACTAATGTGACTGTTAAAAATTATATTGTAGATTTTTTCAGAGATTAAATATTAGTGTTGCATACATGAGTTGTTTAAGATTAGGAAAATGGTAATGAAGACTGAAAAAAAAACTAATTCCAAAATCAGTGAGCCGGAAGAAGACCAAAAGGTCACAGCTGGAAATAGGGAATAAAAAGTATGCAAATAAAGAGCATTCACAGGAATTATTTTTATCAGTTAATAACCAGATAAGTAATTACTCCCTTTCTCAGAATGGAAGATGACAACTCTTTAGGCTTACGAGATACTGGAGTGACAGCAGTCATGCAAAAAAGTGGTGTTATCAGAAGTAAAAAGGAGAACTCAAGTGAGCTCTCAGGCTCTCTCCTTTTCTTCTGTTCCTGTTAGGATCTGCACTGCAAAGGCACTGCTGGATGTATCAGCTTGGCTGCAATCTAACACTTGTTATGGAGTTAGCACTGAAGTTGAAGCCCTGCAATATGAAGTTACTTGGTCTGGTAAACCAGAGGCCAGGGTTTTGGACTCAGTTGCAAGCACAGTGTGAAACTTGTTTGAAAACTAATTTGACAGACTCTTCACAAAAGTGATAGCAAAAATAGTAATAAATGTCACAAATATGGAAACCACATTTTTCAGAATGTCTTAATAGCCTTAATATACTCAGCTCTGTGATCAGAATTATCTCTTTGCTTTCAATTAATCTCTTATTACTTGAAATCTTGTCACAAGCTTGCATTCACCTAGCTAATAAAATAAGTAGGGTCTGTTGTCCTGGTAATGGGAGACAAAAAATCCAGTAAATCAATTCACAATCAAGCTTCAGTCTGTACTGCACCCAATGCAATATTGATTTTAGAAGCACAAGCTATTTCTGGACTCCAACAATTTGGCAAGTTGTATACCACAAGAAAGTTAGAACTGAGATTTCCAAATTACTTTATTAAGCATTTGGTCCTTTTCTATGCCTTATGTGCTTTTGCCATGCATTCTTGCCATGCACTCAGAATGCTACTCATAGAAATAATGTTAAGGAAAGAAGAGATGTTTAAAAAAAAGATACCTTTTATCCCATCTGTGTAAAGCAGTTAAATCCTACTTAATTTAGAATTAAGTAATTAAGTAATTCTGTTTTTTAACTGGAAATACTGTTTGAACATCTCCTCTTCTATAGAAGACAAAGGGAATTCTATGTAAGAGACACTTATCCTCATGTTAGAAATTCAGCCAGTTGACTGCCATGCTAGTTTTTTCTAACTTTAGATTATCCATTAGAAATCTGCACATTTTTCTCAAGAAATCCATGTTTAAATTTTTAAAATTAACAAGCACTAAAAAAACTAACTGTGTAATTAATTATGCTATTCAGTCTTGAGAGAACACAGTAATATTTAGGATATACCCTTATATCATTAGCTATTGGTTAATGGGCTGGAAATATCTATGGTTCTGTTTGGTGGTTAAGAATGAGCTTAAGTGGAAAGACTGAATGTGAGAATAGTTTTAATATAAACCAGACATGGAAAAAACTGATTAGACAAGAGAGACTATAGTCCATCCAAACACAGAACAGTTGCTCTTTACAGTATTTGGTCAAACTTTCTTTAAAGAAGCTAATAGGTGCATTATTTTGAAAAGTTCTTTTTTCTTTTTAGTTAAATATGGCAGCAGGGAATGGCTAGTAACTCCATCTGAATGCTGACCTTATCTGTAAATAAAGTATTCTAGTGATTTTTAAATACAAATTAGGCATACACACCAAATTTCCCCCTTTCCCTTCATTCAATTAAAGGCCATCATATTTCAGAATGGTTCTAAAGGTTTCCAATCTACTTTTAGTTCATGATTTACATTGTCATCATATTGCTTAGAGATTACAGGTTACTCATAAATAATGTTTCTGCTTGTTGCATGCAATGGCAATTGGGAAATTGCCATCACTACAATTCAGAATGTTAGTGTATAAATTAAGATTTATAAATGACCCAACTGAAAAAGACACGTGGTCCAAACATGTGGCTAAATCGTTAGACTATCTTAGGAGATGTTTTAAATAATTTGTATTGATTAATTACCAGACTTTAAGTGAGGTAAATCAAAATAATGTTAATGACTTCAATGTCACTATTTCTTCTTATTGACAGAAAAAGGAACTTTCCCTGGAAAAGTCATGAGGTTTTCCCCCATTCCTCCATGTAGGTCCTCAGCTAGAGTATTTCATCCATTCAGATCCAGTGAACTTTAAGATGTTGTATGATGAAATGCAGTCCAGAGGGGGAAAAAACCAGCGGAACAACAGCCACAATAAAAAAGATCAAATATTGTTCAACAATATAAATTTAAAAAATATATTTATCTTAAACCCCAGGCATTTAAAGAAATATCTTGAGTGGTTTATGTGTTTATTGTGTACCAAAAGCAATTGGTTTAATTGCAAAATTAAAGATTTTTTTTAAAAAAAGGGAGAATGAACTTTAAAAAGGGTTTTCTACAAATCTAGAAGAAATATAAAGCATTAAAATAGTTGGCTGAATGTCTCTAAATATATATCACTGAGGGCTTTAAAAAGGAATTAGGTAAATATGCATTCAAAACCATATAAACATAAAGAATCCTGTGTTGTATCAAAAGACTGGTTGAGGTGACCTTGCAGTGATCCTTTCAAGGTTTTTCCATCTTCTTGCTATTACTGTTCGTATTTAGCTATTTACTCTTACAAGCAACTTTGATTGATTGATCTGGAAGGAAATTTTTCCCCAAGTTGCTACAGACATAAATATAGAATATAAAGAAGTTTTGAGAGAAGTTCTTATGCACTCTGGCCTTTGCAATCTTGAAGGAGAAACACAGGGAGTAAAACAAAAATAAGCCACATATCAGAAGAATGCACACAAATAATTCTTGGAGGAAATACTGCTAAGGTGAACAATGGCAAGCACGATGAACCTGAGAAAACCATTGCTACCTTGTTATTTCACTATTAGACACTATGCTTGTTGTAAGATCAAATGCCTCTTGGTCCTGTTGCTGGCCACTGCTGTAAAAGTCCTGGCTCCATCTTCTTCACACCTTTAGCTTCAGCTGTTTGACACAAAGGCACAGTGCTGACTCATGGTCAGCCTGGTGTCCACCACAACCCCCAGATCCCTTACATCAAAGGTGTCTTCCAGAAAATCTGCCCCCAGGTTGTTTTGGTGCATGGGATTGTTGTTCCTCCTCCAGTGCTGGACTTCCTACTTCCCCTTACTGAACTTCCATGAAGTTCCTGCCAGCACATCTGCCCATTCTGTCGATGTCCCTCTGGGCAGCAGCAGATCCTCTGGTGTATCAGGGCTTCCCCCAATTTTGTGCCATCAGCAAAGCAGCTGAGCTGTGCTCTGTGCCCACTCATCCAGATCATTAATGAAGATATCAAGCAAGACCAGATCCAATATGGTCCCCTGAGCTGTGGCACGACTAATTACTAGCCTCCAGTTGGACCCTGTACCTCTGCACCACCCTTTGGGCCCAGATATTTGGCCAGTTTTCAATCCAACTCACTGTCTGTAAATCTAGCCCATAGATCAATAGCTTCTCTCTGAGTCATTTATGGGGAAGTGTCAAAAGCATTACTGCAGACACAGTAAATGATATCCACAGCTTTTTTCTGTGATTTTTTAGTATTTACGCTGCAGTTTGTGTTGGGTATAATTTGTTGTCCTGCTGAGTCAGATGAAACTCCCAAAGCTGCAATAACTCTTCACAGGCTGTGTATTCTCCTCACCTTTTAAACCTTCTGAAGTGCATTCAGTCTCCTACACATCCTGTTTTGGATCTGTGCATACTCCTTTAAATCTCTGTGCATGCAAGTGTAAATATGATATAGCATGTATTATGAATGTTGCTCTGCTAGATTCTCCAGTACTTTAGATTGTGGAGCTATAGTAAATTCAATATGAATCTTCTGTTAAACTGCTTAACTTAAGCTGTCAGTTAAGTGGTATTCTAAGTGCTGTTAAACCTTTAGGCTTATCTTTTGGTCAAGTCCGGGGCTCAGTTTAGCAAGGAGGTCTAGTCTAAATCTTGTGATTAAATGATTAATTCTACCCTTACCCTTTCCTTCTCCCTGCACCTCCAGCTGCCACATAGATTTTTTAAAATTGATTTTGGGTTTAGATTGATTTTAGATATTAGATTTTAGTTTGTTTTTTCTCTGTGTGCTTTAACCCTACAGTAAGCAGTGGAGTGAACCTTGCCAATGAACTTTGTCATGTTTTGGTTGTATGTTAAACTTGCTTTTGCCAATACCAGTTTTGATGGTGGTTCCTTAAGACACTTTAAAACATTAATTCAGGACAGCATTAATCAGAAATAATCTGCTCACTATGCCATGAATTTTGATATTGTTATTTCTAATATGTTAATACCTAAGAACATTCCAGTCATCAACTAGAATTCTGCCTCATAGTATATGATAATCTTATTCTGTGGGAGAAAATCTAAAGCAAAAAGAGAAAACAAAAAGGGGAAATAAATTAGATAATAGAGAATAGAAAATCAAGATGAAAAAAAGAAAAATGAAACAGAAAGGGGAGAGGAGAAGGAGGAGGAGGAGGAGGAGGAAGAGGAGGAAGAGGAAGAGGAAGAGGAAGGAAAAAAGAAAAAAGGGCCTATTTTATATTAAGAGATAGCTTCTAAATCAACCAATGTATTTCTTAAAGGAAAAAGTGCTCAAATGCAACCAAAGCCATATATTTTTTGTCATTTTCTCTGTCTGTATTATAGCCACCTTTACCCTGCCAACAAAAGGTGAAACTTCATCTCAGTAGCAGCTGCACAGAGAATTAATAGCAGAGAATTAATTCTATTTTATTAAATACCAACCTGGCATTCAGCATTTGTAAATTGAGGTCTTTGTGATACATGCAAGAATAAAAAGCACTCACTACACACAGAGAAAAACGTTATTGCTACAAGAATTATAGGTACAATTTTATCTGCAGTTGCAATGTTATTTGATAAATATAACCCTCAGAAAATTGTCACTAAAATTTCAAACTGCACGAGGAAAAAAAAAGTCATCAGACTGAGACTTTCATTCTTCTGCAAAACAAGCAGTTTTGAAATAAATATTTCTGTTGATGTTCATATTCTAGTCACTTAATTAAATTTTTCTGTTTGGCCAGAAATGGCATAACAGTCACAGTTATGAAAAATGAGACTTAAATAAAAGATCAGGTTTCATCCATTAACATTAAACTCTAAGCACTGGTCTTCATTCTGAATCTTTCACAAACCACATTGTACCATCCCTCCATTTCAGATATTTAGTCACTGTCTCCAATACCCTACACAGTCAGAGAACACATATAAGTTTAGAGGAGCCCAGGATCTAGTTTAGAATAGCACTTCATAAATATTTAATTCACAGATGTGCTTCCTTAAAAAGGTGTAAGCAAAGTGTCTGTAAGAAAGCCAACTACTTTCCTTTGTCCCATACCAGACATTTGAAAGCTCCCTTGCAGCAGGAGACAAGAAACACTGGGGAAAAGACTTAGTAGTACAATGAAAGGTGCACAATGAGGCAGACACCTCAGTAAGGTGAATTCAAAGCTGAATTAGTAATAGTATTTCCTTCATAAATGACTGATTTCTAAGAAAATAGTTTTTCTTATAACACACAATATTTCCCTTCCTCTTTTAAATTCACAACTGTCTTATTCAAAGTGTGTTTCTGTTGGACAGCATTTACTGCCAATTCCCTCAGCAATAGGTTAGGGTTTTTTTTAAAATTCAATCCTACCTTGAAAGTGATTATTTAATTCTCTGTTCATTATGTCCCAATGACTCCAATAATAAAAATGCTAGCAGTGAATATTACAAAAACCCCCCTGCCAGCCACACAAACTCAACCTGAAAGTCAACCTGTTTCCTTCCTTTAATAGACTAATAAAGATTTTTCACACCAAATTGAACCTCAATTACAAGTGTGTAGCTTCATTGTCTTCTGATTATATTTTCAATGACACTCGTGGCACTCTACTGCCATCAATGCTTTTATGCATGTATAATCTTAGGTAACTGGCTGGAATCTGCTTAACCTTGTCCTAGCTAGTCCTTTAAAAGAGGACATCATGCTACTCTTTTTTAATATTTCACAAAAATTAACATAGAGAAAAATAATTTTAGAAATCTTACTCTTTTTTCTGACTATTGTTCTGGTTTTGGTGGTAGCAGACTAAATTTTTTATGCAGCAGTTTACATATGGGGCTATGTTCTGGATTTGTGATGGCAACAGGGTTGATGATTCCGAGATGTTTCATTATTGACCAATTACCGACCAAAGCTCACAGAGTCAAGATCTTGCCTTTTCTGCTCCTTACCCCTCTCCAAAGAGAGATGCACAGGGAGCTGGGAGGTGTCACAGCCAGGATAGCTGACCCCAGCTGACCAATGTACAGCTTGTAAAAGGAGGAAGAAAGAGACAAGGGTGATGGTGTTTTTCTTCCCAAGTTACCATAATTCAGAATGAAGCCCTGTGCTTCTGGAGGTGGGTGAACACTTGCTTGCCCATGGGAAGTGGTGAATTAATTCTCTGCTTTTCCTTTGATAGCAGACACAGCTGTTGCTTTATTTATTAAACTGTCTTTATATCAACTCATTGTTTTTTTGTTTCACACATTTGATTCTTTCCCCCATCCCAACAGGGCAAGGGAGCAAGCAACTGTGTAGGGCTGATTTGCTGGCTGGGATGAAACAAACACAATTTTTAGTAGAGAATACCCTCCTAAGAAGCATCTATCTGTTTGGTTAGAAGAACAGTAGAAATCTTATACTTAATGGCAGTATACCCTAAAAGTCATCAGATATGTCTGCATTGCTGAAAAAAACTCCTACTGCAGGTCTTTGAAATTTAATTCACAGAGTACTGTACATTAATGAGAAGGAGAAGCAGCTTCATGGACAAGAACAGACTTGAGCTGTCCATATACTTAAATACAGAGTTACAGTGTGAAGTCTAAGATAGAAAATTATCCTTCAACAATGACTTTTACCCTGTGGTCATGTTTTAGTTTTTAGTATTCAGTGCTATTTCTGTTCCAGAGAGGAAGCTATTAGAAAGCCATGTGATCCATCTAACTGATGGATTTTAAAGGGTACTTTGATGCATAAAGACAGGGGTCTATTAAGTAGGGCTTTTTAGAGTTTCAGTTCTAAATTTCAATTGGAATCAACTGCTAAGCTCTTAAATGCCTTTTAGAAGGTAATAGCTCTAAATTTCACTTTGATGGCTTCTGATCTTCAGTTTATTCACTTCATCCATTTTTAGTAATATTTTACTCATAATCTGATTGTAATAAAATAATCTATGGTAAATTCATGCACACCTGAAGGAAGTTGTTTTTTTAAAAACCCTTGGAAGAGGAAATGTCTTTGGAATACTTAATTAGAATATTTAAGTGCCACAGCAACGAAAACACTTTTCCCAGAACAGTGCTAGAGAGCTGTCCTAAGAGAAGTAGTTGTGCCCATAAACTGCTCAACATAACTGCAACAATTCATTTATTTGGATGAATTAGTTTATCTAGATTAGTGCATCACTATCCTCATGTATTTTTTTGTTCATATACTCCTGCTTATGCTTTTATGTTGCTTTTAAATCCAAAATATAAATGCAGTATCTCTATATTAATTCAGATCAGCTGTATTTTAACATGATTTGGAATACTCCAAAGGTAACAAAATAATGATTAGATTGTCAAAGGACACAGATTTAATTTTCTAGGCAATAACATCTATAATCCTACTTGAATGCTTTCATGCAGAGAAAGTCTCTGTTTCTTTCAAATCAGTAATTAAAACTTTGCTATATGGGTCTATCAACATGAATAAAATGAGGAATAAATACAGTTGCTCTTTAAAAAGGGTCCATTTATAAAATGGAATAAATTTTGAGGATAAAACATTTATTTTCGAAAACATTGTTTCATATAGCAATTTTTTGTAACTTTTGTTCATTTTTGCTCATTAAAACCTTTTTTTTGAGAAAACAGTCAAAAAAAGATTGGGTTGTCTTTTAAAAGATAATATTTTTTTGTTTTTTAACAATAGAATTGGAATCATTGATTTCAACAGACAAGTGATTTTTATTTATTTACGTACTATTTGTGAGGACATGTATTCAAGCACTGGTGAATGTGTGGAACCAGACTAACATAAACTCTAAATTTACTCATAATATAGGTATAAATTTTTCTCCAATGATAAGACAATCTGACATCTGCTGTTCCTCAGAAGGAGGAGAATGACTAGATTGAATTAATTTAAAAGTTCTTACACATCTCCAGAAGGGCTAAGGAAATTTAAAACCTGAAAACCACATTAATGGAATACAAACTAATGCAAATATGAGTTTTTATTTTTAAAATGTATATGTATATATTAATTTAAGACTACTCGGCTTCAAATTGTAATTTAAATGGTTTCATATGAGTAAATCAAAGATCACAGAAACACAGAAAAAGTAAAACACATTTGGAAAATAAATTTAAAAAACTGGTTTGTGTCTTCCCAGAAAACCCTTCAATAACAATATCTATAATATTAAATTGAAGTTTGCAGTCTTAAGCAATCAAATCTATTGTTCAGATTTCTTTTAAATACCTCCATTATCGTAATTCATCATTCCATTTTGCAGCTTCTCCAAGAAAACTGCTACATTTCTGCAGTGGTAGGTCTTGAACTCATCACTTTAAATACCCTATGAGCTCTAAAACTCTTTGAAAGTCTAATTTTCTACCCTTGAATTTATTTTGCCTCATGCTGTACAATAAAGTCTATCTCTTGTAAAATGAAGCCTGGATTCTAGCTAAGAGCATCTATAAATGGAATGCAATCTAAGCAGAATGAAGAAAATTCTTTTAGGTAACCATTTATTAAACCTGGTTTACACAAACAAAACAATCAGGAAGACATAAAGGTATTTTACACCTTTAATCGATGAATTATTGCATACAAACAACCTCAGTAATATTGGAACTGCCTCTGATCTGAGTATCTGATCAATATCTCCTTTTAAATACTCCATTCTACACAAAATATTGAAAATAAAAATTCTGGGTGAAATTTATTTTAATAAGACATTTGTCAAGGGTTGAGCTTTTATTTATGTTGCCTTATTTGTATAAAACTATTACATCTATCTTAACTTACAATCAGAACAGTTTGGTTAGAAAAGGACTTTAAAGTTCATCCATTCCCCTACTCCTTCTTCACCATGGACAGGAACATCTGATGGATCAGTTTGCTCAAAGCCCCATCCAACCTGGCCTTGAATGCTTCCAGGGATGGGGCATCTAAAACTCTTCTGGACAATGTGTTCATGTTACTCACCATTCTCATAGTGAAGAATCTAAACCCACTCTCTTTCAATTTAAAACTGTCTTCCAGCTTAGGATGTTTTAGTTTTCTTGGTGATCTTCATCATCATCATAGAGAAACAAGTCATACCTTGCTTGCTGTGCACAAACTGTGAATAAATGTAATTTGATATGAAGAATACTCACTGAATTGTATTAAAATAAACAGCATTTTGAATTCATACAGAAGGGTAGAACCAGATACAGGCATAAACTTTCTGTCTCTAAACTCTATTAAATCATCATTCCCTTGCTGCTACTAAATTTTTTCAGGAAAAAAAATCAGCTATTATTTTACACCGTAACTATTTCACTCTCCAAACCAAAGTTATTCAGGTGATCTTAGTGAAGATTAATTATTAAGAAAAAAAAATCCGAGAAAAGCAATAGCAGACTTAGTTCTTAACTCATGTAATAAAAAGATTTTACCTAAACTGCATTCAAATAAAGTATCCCAAAATAAAATCAGCCGTCTCAAAAAACATGCCAAAATTATATTTAAAGATACAGAAATAAATCAATTATCTTCCTCTTTTTCTCTCTTTCTTCTGCCCCTGAGTAGCACAAGGTGCTAAAGTGTTATATGGTTTAGAAAAAAATATTCACAAAACCATCTGCAGGTTCTGAGAAAAAAAACTCAGTTAACTTGAGCCATACTTGAAATTCAGAATAAATAAGTGATTCTTGACATTATTCAAATAAGTCAGCACCAAGAAATTGTGAAATGCATCAAAGGAAGAAAAACTCTGATAGAGATTTTTAGATGAAAAATTAGGAATTGAAAATGAAGTCCCATGCACAGCAAAAAATGAAAAATGAAGACAACAAATTAAATATGGCAACCCATCCTGACCCAAGAGGAAAAATGAGACTGAGTCTTGAAATTTTATTCATTGATTTCTGGGAAGCTACCAAATATAGTGCAGTCAGTAGAATACCTCTACAGCTGCAAAGAGGTGCTCAAATGCAAATTCACACTCATACATCACAACCTTACATTTCAAATTCAAGCAAGCTCAATACTTAAACGTTCTGTTACATGTTTGGATCTGACACACAGTGAATAAATAGCCGGTGATAAGTAGAGAAAACTAAAAGTTTTTCCAAGCTGTTTTATAAAAGAATGAATGTCTATTTACTCTTGCATAGTCCAGATTAATTTTCTGATTGCTGTTGTTTTATCAGTTCATAGAATATTCTAGCCATCTGTCTATCATGCTTTTAACCAAAGAAAACAAACAAGAACAATTGCAAACTACTATTTTAAGTTCTTCAGCCTATCTTTTCCTTTATGTTTTGAAAAGCAGCCTGACTGTAAAGTTTTAAAATTGCCTTTGAATCATTCAGCATGGTCCTCATCAGAAAGAAATGCTAAGTTTCCAGAGGAAAGTAAAGGAAACATTTCTTCCTGACTATAGATATTGAATAAGTTGTGTTCTCAAACATGATTGATAGCCCTTAAAATTTTATACTAGAATTACCAGGATAATGCTTTTCTCATTTTTATGATGCTGAAATAAGCTTTTTAAATTACTAGGCTGTGTGCCTATCTTATGTTAATGAACTCCACATAGTAACTCCCCATATAAAACTTTGTTTTCCTCTACATTTTAAAATTAACTCTTTTAACATTTAAAAGCCTCCTATGCTTTTACCATGGGTGAAAGTAAATGCATGCAACTGATTGACTTTTCTTTGTTGTTTTTCATTACTATGGATAACATCCCGAAGTGATGTATATACTAAATATTAAAGTATTATGCCTACAACTTTTGAAACTGAGAACTCAATTCAAAGAAACTGAGTGAATACTCAAAAGTGCTTAGTCAGTCTTGATTTCTCCTTTGAAATCAATGAATGTTTTCCCACTGATCTCTTGGGAGAAACTGCTAAGCTACAAAGAGCACAATTGTTCAAAGATACTGAAAGCCACAGATGAACATGGACATCATGTTCTCTACTATGGGATGCCTAAAACAAATAAAAACATTTAATCTAGGAGTTATCTTAGAAATTATTATCATCTTTTTTTGTTCTTGTTGCTGTTATTAATAAGAATTTGAAGAATTCTTCCATTACGAAGAAATTTTTGGTTTTCCTAGTGATACTCTAACACATTTTTAAATACATGTTCTGACTTTTTACCTACAATGCATTTAAAAGAGAAATCAATGTGCTCAGATCAGCACTCATATGATTATCTATTTAAGGTATTGTAATTTAAAAAAAATAAAAAACTTCAGGCAGAAATTTGTATTAAATTTCCATAGAATAAAATCACTTTAATTGAAAAAATATTGTATTAATTAAACTGCATTATCATTATAAAGTGCATTTCTGTTTACTGATGTACACAGCTGAATTATTTAGTGGGATGCCTATTGTGTTATAATCTCATGACTCTCTGAAGATCACTGAATGTTGTTAAGTGACATGGTTTATTTTTCCAATATACATATTTCCATTCATACATACTACTTCTAAAAGCCGCAAAGAATG
The DNA here is from genome assembly GCA_034336665.1 of Luscinia megarhynchos. Lineage (NCBI taxonomy): Eukaryota > Metazoa > Chordata > Aves > Passeriformes > Muscicapidae > Luscinia > Luscinia megarhynchos. Next base: position 31,965,335 of record CM067564.1, read on the forward strand.
GAAGTGATAATTCTAGGAATTCATGTCAGGTTGCTTTTTGAGTATTCCAAATAGTTGTACAAACCAAAGATCCTGACAGTCATCTGAAGAGTGTGCACCCTCTAAATCCAGCAGTCCTGGCAGCAGTCACTGAGTGTCGTGCCTGTGGCTCTCCAGGCTGGCCTAGTGCAAAGCCTCAGAGCTTCAGATTCAGCTTTGGGGGTGTTTCTCCAGCTACACCTCCATGTGCTCTACTCTGGTGAAAGAGAAAGAGAGCTGAGTGCTGTACATAAACTTTCTCCAGAGAAGTTATTCCTAGGAGTGATACTTTAATATGCCCTGACCTGTAAAGTTATGGATTAAAGATCAACCTTAACTGTATGTCATACTTGCATATCTGCTATTTCACTTAAGTCTGAAGCTGTTTTTTCTGCTCCATATCGAGTTACTGTTCTATAATTATTCACATTACAGCACCTAAATATCTGCCTAAATATTTTTCCCTGATGTTATGCTGTTGTTTCACTGGCTGGCTGCTTGGGTGTCTTGTTCTCTCTTCTCAAGGCAGTGGACCTGTGAGCCAGATTCAGAAATGATATGTAAGGTGCTGTAAGATAGATCACATAGTATTCACTTTAATTCCCTCAGTGCTTCATACTCTGCTCTCCATGATGTGAAAGGCTGTGTAATACAATATAACTCCCATACAAAGCAGTTGAAAGGAGTTGGGTAAGCTAAAGCATCTATTTCAATAAATTATGCTTTCTCCTAGCTGTTTATTATGTGAGCTAACTCTGATTCAAGTACAGGAGGTCTGAGGAAGAGAGAAAAGTTGTAGACACAGATCTGAGGTGGTTCTGCTAGTTGTGGTTGCACTGGCAAGTTCATAGATAAACCATGTAAAACTATAGGCTCTGTGTGGGCTAGCTGGGCTCAAAGACAGTTTAGCTGTGTTAATTGCAGGTTTGCCTGGCTCCATATATTTATGAAGACATTATACTCCCAAATCAGCAGAATCAAGCCCTCCAGAAACAATTTTTGTGGGAAATACAAATGAGACACTCATGCTGACTCAAAGGAAGAGTACAACAAAAATCCTACTGAAGTCTCTGGATTGTTTCCATTACTTTTAGTATGTCATCTTCTCAGGAAATAAAATGGAGTTGCATTACTCTATCTGCATTACTCCTCATTTCTACCTTGTGCAACACTTCTGAATTTCATCTACCCTTCAATCAAACTACATGCATATGTTTAGAGAAGCACAAGTGTTTTGATGGCAGTCTTACTTATTAGGTGCAATAAAATATCCTCGTTTTAAAGCTAATTTTGTATTAAAAATAAGTTATGGTTTGTTCATTTTGTTGGCGGGGGGGTTCTGTTTGGTAGGTTTTTTTGGTTTTGGGGTTTTTTCTTGAGAAAGTTTATTTTCTGCAGTGATCTAAGTGAACCAGTCTGAATTCTCAGGACATAGATGATATTGTAGCATACAGTGGCTGGTGACAGAGAGAACAAAATGTGAGTCAGGGTGTCCAGAAGTTCCAGATAAAACATAGAATAAATAAAAGTAAATATATTGGGGAGTAATAGTGGAAACATATTGTGAGCATGAAGGTTGAAGAAAAAAATGAAGTAGAGTTTCTCTGAAGTGTTTTGGTATTGCTGCTGCTGAGAAAATAAGTTCAAGCTCAGACAAAGCAGCCAGGTACTTCTGCTTCAAATGTTACAAGAGGGAGTGGCAGTAAAAAGGAATCTAATTTTTAAAAAGAAAAACAGGTTTGCAAGGGTGAGTTTCTGCAAGCTCCCATTAGACCAGTGCCTCAATCCTGTCTGAATATTTCCCCCAGGTATCCACTGCCTTTCATGATGCTTTATTGTGACAACTCACATTATACTGCAGAGCAGCTTACGGGAACTGAAGTGCACACTAATAGGCTTTCCATATTCATTTCTCCAGAAGGTGGATATGTTTGAAATAAAACCCTTTGCACTCAGTCCTCTTTATCACAAGAAGATTGCAACACATCTTTGACAAATTCTAACTCTGTTGTGGAATTTCCAGCAATAAAAATTTCAGTGTTGTCAATATGACTAAATCATGAAAGAATGGATAACAAAGGAAGAAACTGCACTCTAGATCCATGCAAGTGCTCTGTATCTGAGAACTTTGTACCATTATATATATATATAGTCATAGAAATTAGTAAGAGCCATGTCTTTTGGTTTCTCTTGAACATAAAAATATTTGAATGTAAAAATTACTTTGTGTCAAAATTAATCTCCATCTCTTTTGCTAGTCAATTTTCACTTCCTGATAACAGAGAGCTCCTGCAATAAATCTCTTGAACAAGCATCCTCTTGGCTTTGCCTAGCTTGAAATGATTTCTGGAGAAGTGTTAATACATTAATTTAACATGCAGTTTCACTCCTAGAAAACATTCTTTCTTTTCTTATTTTAAACTTGGATCAAATATTAAAAGGATGAACACTTGCATCCCACTCAATTTCAGTGCAAGCATCACAATTTAAAACAGTTTCAGTGAAGCTTCAGTTTTGACTGCATTATAGAAGAAAAATATAAAGTATATAGAAATAATAGCATATAATTATTTTTTCTTATTTTCAAAGGAAAAAAAAAGGGACTGTGCAACTACTTTGGGTTGTGGTTCTTTATTAGAAGTCTACATTGTTTGCCAACTCTAATAATTTATTGACAGTATCTTATCTGTGATGACACAAAGTACTTATCTAGAAGCAACATCAGAATAATGAGAGCTGACATTCCTGCATACAGTGGAATCTAGAATTTTACAAAGTCAAGAAGATGAGAAATTCAATCTCCTTCACTGAATTGATCATGTTGAAGGGAAAAGTCTGCAAGCCACATAAGTACATGCTAGTTCTAATAGTCCTGTCAATACCACTTTCTCCTTGCATGTGTATAATCCTTATAGTTATTCCATAACAAAAATACTAAGCCATCTAACATTCTATTACATATCCATAGGTATTTGAGCTCTGTAATTCTAAAAGTCACGTTTCTTCTATGTGGCATTCCCTTTAGTGTGTGCTAGGTTTAGCAGAGGAAAAGCCCCATTATATGCTCTGATTCCTATTCAGTCAATTAGTATACACTCAGGAATTATTCTTCTGTGGCAGACCTACCCATAATTGAATTTATGTCAGATAAGATGCTGTACTTATACATCCTCTGGGAGCAGAAATGAAGACATCAGCCATAAGGCACACAAAGATTTCTCTTCCCTATAATCCCAGCAAAACACCTGCTATTTGTTTTAGAGTATGGTGCAATGCTTAAACAACCAGGGACTGCTTGACCTGACTTCTATTCAGTCATTGCTCCAGCTGATTTGGCCATCCAATTGCATAAAGATGATAGATGACAATGTTCCACTAACTCATCATTAACACTTATGTCAGAATGACCTATGTACTATTTCAGCAATTACAAATGTCAGAACATTTACCTTTACAATGGGTTTGGGGCACTGTTAATCAACTTAGACAACCACTGACTCAAAACCTTAATTGGTATATTCCTACCCGTTTTTCATCTCAGGAGGACTGATTTCTTTACAAAATTACAAGTCATTTTAAATTGCTAAACTGAGAAATACAGGAAACAATTTTTTAATAATATTGTGTCATTTCCTTTTCTGGTTGTAAATTTCATTCTGAATACATCCAAATGGAAAAAAGATGTTACCATTAATAAATTAAATGAAGGAAAGCCAGCATCTAATTGAGACATGTTCCATTCATAGGCCCTCCATCTCTAATCCACACAGACTGAATTCAACTGAACAAATTAACACTGATTTGTACACATGTTTCTCAGAGAAACACAATATTTCCTCATGGCAAAAGAATCATCACTTGCTTTTCAGTTGTTTCTTTGCAGCCTCTTCACACAACTTTTGCAGTGCAAAAGGGCCACAAACAAGGTCAAAATCTGGCCCTTGGTACACAAGGTGATGTACAACCAAAGTGAAAAACCCCTAGAATAAAATCAACTGAGATAATTAAATTACAAGAGAGTTACAGTACCATTACAATAGGGCATTCAGTCAGCACCCAAGGAGGTAAGTAATTAACAGATCCATGTAGTACTAGGTCATTTTTCTTGCATAAAAATAAAACAATGGAAAATGACAATGTGTCTTTAATACTTAACCATACTGAACAGTTACATACTTTCATATTCTGAAGGATTTATTCAATTATGGGAAAAGACTCGTTAAAATAAATAGAGCATTTTAGCTCACCCTGTGAGAAACTCCTATTATGGAAAAATGTTTGAGTCAGAAAATTTCTTAAGCTTCAAAAATAAACTGTATGGCTAAGGGGGATTCTTCAAAATGCACACTGAAAATGTTTGATTCCTCTTCTGTTTTTACAGATGTAAATTGTATTTCATTTAAACTGGCAAAAGAAAGTGCAGAATTCAGACCACACTGTCTGACCAGGGGTACTCCAGTTTTCAACTTATAATTCTTTATTTTCATCTTCATTTTTTTACTCAACCAAGGTAACGTTTACAGTAAGTCTCAGCAGTTAGAATCATAAAAAATACTTTATACTCTGTGACTGATTTTCCCTTGATTAGATGCTCCTCCAGACTACATTTGTTCACACCACTTGTTTCTTTCTATTTTCAGGATCCTCAATTGCAATCAAATCTCAGACATAAACAAATAATCACAGTCTACTTTAGCTGAAAGGAGAGTTTTATTTACACAGAGGGGGGTCCTACTGTCTTTTCCAAAGCACAGAGAAGGGGGTTTTGCCACACGCATAAAGAAAGGAATCTGAACCTTTAATTTTTCTTTATGACTTAGTGCCACAAATTCTGCAGAGGGATCAAGTTAGATAAAGTGTAGAGTGTGAAACACTGTAATATCAACTCCCATCCCAACTTTCTAAATTCTAGTCCATGTTTGCTCCTAAGGAAACTTTCCCAGGCTCAGGTGTCACCTGGTTGTAACATTACTCAAGGGTGGTCTCTCAGGCTGATCTGAGCCTAATCTAAGAAAATATAGGATGCTTTGCTTTATCTAATATTACTGCCCAAAGAAAACACTTTATAACTACCATGAAAATCATCTTCTTAAAGAAATTGGCTTTTAATTTTTAGGACATTTCAAATTGCTGTAGACTATTGTCATGGTTTAACCCCAGTCAGGAATTAAATGCCATTGCAGCTGCTTGCTCACTTCCCTTGCCTCCTGCCCCCATAGCAGGGAGGAGAATTGAAAGGGAAAGGTAAACCTCAAGAGTTGTCATGAGAACATTTTATTAATTGAAACAAAATATAATAATAGCAATAATAATGATAAGGGGAGGGAGAGAGAGTAACAGAACACTGGAAAATCAAGGGATACACAACAAAATTGTTGACCACCTGCTAATGGAGATCCAAACCATCCCGCAATCAGCCCCCCTGATGTGTAACTTTCACAGTTGATATGCTGGGCATGAAATTCTGTGCCATGGAATACTCCTTTGGGCTGCTTGGGTCAGCTGCCTTGGCCATGCTCCCACAAAGCTTTTTATGCAGCCCCTTACTAGCAATACATGAGACACTGAAAAGTCCTTGATTTGGAGTAAGCACTGCTTAGCCAGGCTAAAGCAGCAGTGTGTCATTAACATTTTTCTCACATTAAATCCAAACACCACTGTACCAACTACTGGAAAGAAATTTTACTTTGTTCACAGACAAAAATGAGACAACTAATACTAGCCCAAAATAAAAATAAAGGTGCTGCAAATCCTCTCCCTCTGGCTGCAGTATAATTTTAATACCTTTTCTTATGTGTGAAATAAAGCATGTTCTAGGATGTGAAAATTTTACTTAATTAACACATTTTATTTTCCATGTATTCTTCAATAACTCTCAAAAGCTGAGACTAACCTTTTGCTACCAGATTAATCATCAACAAACACAAACCCATCAGAACATAAAGTAACTAGTTGAAAATTAGCAAGGTCTATAGATTTAGCAGGCAGTACCACAGAATTAGTAGTAGGCCATCTTTAATGGCCACATGTCATTATAAATGCATTCAAATTTCTATACAAATCTATGATTGATCCATTTTAAAAATGTATTAAATCCACTAAAGTAGCTTGCTTGGGAGATTGACAGAAATTAGATAACAGATCAATGAGTTAAGAATTAACTTGTTCATTGAATGTACTCAAATAAATATGGAATTGTCACGCTCATAAAATCCATTAACTTAAGTACATAGCCTAGTTAATCATGGAGCATTTCCAATATTGTTCATTCTCTGGGCCCAGTCCAGAGAAAGAAATAAGATGGAACATCTCTTCTTTCACGAACAAATTTTCAGACCTTGCCCATATTCTGAAGGAAATCAGATGTTTCAGATATAACATAGTCTACTAGCAATCTTGTTAAAAAATTATCTTTAAGGAGATTATGGTACTTACCTGGAGAGAATGTTACATTTCCCAGGCTGTCAATTATCCTTTCTTGGTCACACTCTTTCCATACCAGCTAAAAGGTGTAGCAATAGAAACTTACTTGGTGAAAAACCTCAGATCATGATTCCTTTAAGGAATAAGGAATATGCAGTGCAAAGTGCATAAGTGCAGATATAGAACATAGTATTTCTATCTTTGATGAATAAATTAATCAGAATCCTAGAGCCATGGAGGCAGACCACAAACAGCTTGGTCCCCAAGGTAGCAGGGTCAGCTGAGAGAACTGGCCACTGGGGGAACAGTGAAGGCAAACATGGAAAGAGGAAAGAGCATGCAGGAGCAAGACCTGAACTGAAAGACTCAAATTCAAAGGGCATGAAATAAACTGCATTATAGTGAGACAAAGAAGCATATTTTGCCTATTTTGGCAGATTGTATCTGGATATGTTTTGCTATGTATTATACTAGTAAAGTATAACTGGAATAACCAGCATATGCTTTTTGTTTAATATTTGCTTCTGAAAAGTTAACCCGTGCAATCTGAAATTTAGAATCAAGAGGTTCATAGATTTCAGGGGGTATTCATAGTCACAGGTGTCAGTATCAGGTCATGGATTGCCAGCTTCTGAGCAAGGATACATCTTCTGTCCCTGACAGCAGGAAGGCAGGCATACAGAGAAAAAAATTGAGAGCAATCTTAGCAGCCTCTGAGTTATCCAGCAAGGAAGGACTTTGCTACTGTTCTCACAGGGTCCCAGTATCCCCAGATGCCTTAACACATTGTACTTGGGGAAAGAAACAAAAGACATATTATAGCAAGAGCACAGGATGGCCACAGAGACTAACACAGCGGATGCCCTTTTAAATGTCATTAAATCAATTCTACACAAATCAATTATTATTGAAATTACATTTATACAGTCTCCTGTTCACTCTCTCCTCAGCAGTAATCCTATTTCCTGCTATTCTCAGTGACCCCGGGATAATAACACTTGCTTTGCTTGCTCCATACATCTCTTGGCAGTAATGAGTTTCCCTGTGCAGGTGCACTTTTAAACCCAGAGTTAATAAGGCAGTCACTAGCTTATAAGAGACAATCATATTTGCTCCTATCACTTGATGCTGCACTGTGACATATTTCAAGAGACAAATTTCTTTTCCTGGGAGTAGGTAGAATTTCATTCTGTTCAAAAGTTCTGATTCATATATATCACTTAGGTCGCCCAGTTTTGGTTCATCAAGGGCCATAGGGAAGGAGCCAGGTGGTTTTTATTTTGTTTTTCCAGATCCAGAAGGCTGTCTTTTGAAGACTCTGCTTTTCGAGATAGCAGACAGAAAGAAAGGGAGTAAACCTGACTCAGTATTTTATGGGGCAGGATATACTGTCTCTGCATATTTCTGGTTTATGGATTTGAGACAAACTTCTACTCTATAGGTCATCTGCATGTTGAGGATAACAGCACATTGACATTTGATGTCAACAATTGTTGTGTTAAAAGAGGTCTCCTGCCCTATGAGTCTTAAAACTCACAGATTTTCTTTACCGGACTACAATTGTGTTAATTGATTTTAAATGTGTTTTTTCTTTTCTTTCTTGAGTTACCTTTAATTATGATAATTCACAGTTTCCCACCTTAGAAAATAAGCCATCAAAAATGCAAACAGTTCTTTTCCTTAGAATGACATGTGAAATCATAAGAAAGAACCAAGGACTTTCACTGAAAGAAAGTTAGTCCCTTTTTCTATGAGCTAATTTCTAGCAAAGCATATGAAACACAGTTGCAACACCATTGGTAAATTATTTTTCTAAGGTGCTAGCTCGGTTCATCTGGGTGCTGGATCAGCCCCACAAAAACAGTTCTTACAATCTCTAATATCTGTTCTGCAAGGCGAAAAAAGATAAAAAAATGTTCCTTATTCCATGTGATTGGATCACAAATCAGGGCAATACTTGCTCAGAAAGAGCAAGGATTTTTCTCTCACTTTTTTCTTTTCTTTCCCTTTTGTCTTATGTGAAACAATTCAAAAATTCAGTCCCTATTCATAGCTATAAAGAACTACATGCATTCTTATGAACAAGAAAATATTTTTCTTATCTTCACTGACTTAAACAGTATCATTAATAACAAGTATAATTCTAGTAGCTAAAATGCTATTTATTTTAAAATTATATACATATTTAAATATATATATGAAAATGCTTAGACTTCCTCATCTTGAATTTTGCAAGTTGTCTTGACCCTTCAATAGAAATTTTAAGGAGCTAGACAGAAAAGATAATATTTTGTCTAAAAAACCATGATGTTTTCTTGGCACATTTAAAGACCAAAATTATTTTTTTTAGTAACAAGAGTGTGCTTGTACTCATACATAAACTGTGTAGCAAAATACAGTATTTTCCTGTATTTCAAGATTTTATTATAAAATTATTAAATTTTATTATAATTATCATTTACTCTTATTTTTCCTCTGAAAGATACAATAGAGAACTGAAATGGTATGTCTGCTGTAGCAATGTTGAAGTGTTACCAGCAAAATTCTGAGAAGAATTGGATACATCCATAAAATAAAAAATTAAAAAAACCACCTGAGTTGAAAATCCTGAGAAGAAAATTAACAGATACTTCAGAGTTTTTGGCATGTGGGTTGTATCTGTTCATGTAATAAAAGCCATCAAGGAAATAGAAGTCCTAACTTAAATCCAAAATAACAAAATAACCCTATTACTTTTGTCCTTGCATGATATGTCCTCTTCTCTGACTCTGGTAAGGGATCCAGAGGTTTATAGGTCTACCTTTAAATTTACACTTTTGTAAATCATCTTGCAGTATTAGGTCTGATTTTCTGATAATTTTTTTGTTTTGTTTTGTAGCAAACTTGTGTAACATTGCGAATCAAAATAATGATTAATGACAAAGGAAGAGATTATTACTGTGCAGAAAGGAAGAGAATTTTTTTACACTGAAATTTTAGGTGCTTAACATTTTTGGCAAGAGGGCTTTTTCTTTCTATTGAAGTATCATACTCATATCATTTACAAGATTCCATAAATGCCATAGCAGAGATCTTTAAACCTATTTAACTGAAGGATGGCATTTACAAAATTGTCATGGAAACTATTTTTTACTAATCCCAAAACAACAAAAAAACCAAAAATCAAGTATTCATGGTAAGAAAGCAGAGAATATTCTGTTCCATGTAGATCACAAGGGATCATATCTCAGCCTTCATTACTAAAGCCTAAAAAAAATTTGTATACTACCCAAAACACCCACCCAAAATCAACAGAATTGAAGCCTAAATAATCATACCTTTTTTATTATATAACATTTGGTCAGAATTAAACTTTTTTCTCACAGCATAGCAGAACACAAGCTATATTGATAACTCATTATAAACACAGTGAACCACTGATTTTTACTTTGGTTTTATATAAATAAATTGCTTCTGTGTCTTGACATAGCTTCTAGGCTTGGCAATCAAGTCCCTCAGCTTAGAAGGACACTTTTGATACACAAACAGTCATCAATCATTAGTAATAAAAGCATAAAGAATGCTGGAATAAATGATGAAAAAACATTACCATGAGCCAAGCTTCTTCTTTGGTTTTCACTGAGCCTTCATTCAGGTAGACCACTTTTGAAGACTGGAATTTAGAAATGAATCATTACGTACAGCTCAGTGTTTGGTTTAGCCTCTGCTGTTTGAGGGGCAGTAAGACTACCACTGCTTTCTTCCTCGCACTGGAGAATGCTTGGTAGGACTTGCAAGGGTAGGATTTGCAAGATTGTGTGTCCTTTTCAAGTGAAAGGAGGGTTTCCTCAAACACTGTGGTTTTGGTTGGTCTGTCAATGTCCCAGGCAGGCTGAAAACCTTGTGCCCAAGCAGGGTCAGTGCCCCAGTGTAGGGGTCTCCAGTGAACAGAGTGCTGCACCTGAGAGCAGCTCGACCAACTTGTTCAGGGACACACACCAACAGTGTATTGGAGTGAAACCTTTATTGCCATTTAGAAAGAGACACCCCTCCTGCATCTCCCCACTCTTAGTCAGGTTTGCTCTCCACTGTCACAAGAGCTGGTGCCCTCGAAGGACTCACACTAAACACTTAAAAAAATTACCCATGTTATTAATAAACATTGGGATAGGTTAATGCATAAAGATTGACAGTAATAGTGATGGACTGTAAGGACAAATTTAAAGCAATATACAGACAAACTCTAATCGTTACCGAAATCTAGATCAAGATAATAATTTAGCAGGCATAGAATATGGTTCTTACCCAACAGGTGTCCCTGCTGGAAGATGGCAAGAGTAACCAATCAAGTTACAATGGAGTCTTCCCTAACTTCTCCCTATCCCTAACTCACTTTTATACTATGTCTTTACATTTAGGTGGAGCTTTAGTAGCCCTGGTCATACATATTTCTATTATTGATTGATATAAAATTCTCTTGCTTCACTCTCAGAACTATAGTCAATAAAATACTGGTGCATGCCCAGTGGGGTGGTCATACCTGGGAGGTGGGTAACTTTGGCATGGAGCTGTGTGTTGGTATTGCAATCAGATTATAGCAGACCAAGTTCACCCAAGGAGAGTGATTTCACCCCAGCTGCTGGTTCAGCAGCAAGACATCATCTCCTCTCTGCCTTGGGTGGCAGCTGCTGTGCAGTTTATTGGCTGCATGGCACCACTGGGTTCCCATCCCTGCAAGGATTCCACAGAGCTTGGCCAAGGAGTCTCTGCTTTGCTCCATTTCATTCCTCTTAGCACATGGTTAAGGTTGCAGGCTCTGTGTGTGGTGAATTATCACGGAATGGATTTCCTACATGCCAGCTGCATTCCATCCTGGAGGTTGCAACTGTGTTTAACCCTATAACTTCCAGTTTGTTATAACTTCTGTTGGAATGTGAATACAACTTCCAAGTTTTCTAATCTTACTCCCGATCACATTCCCACAGTTCCACTTTTTCTTTGTCCAGATTTTCTATATTAAATAAAGTTATAGCTCCTCAAAAATATTACATATTTTAGTTTGAGAGCCATCTCACTTTCACCATATCTAATCCCCCCCCCCACTTATGTTGGAAACTATAAAGGTTCATAAGTCACCTTCAGCTTCCCTGCAACCTCAATTCTGCAAAAGAGAAGGATCAGGTGCAATAATTCCCACTGCTTATATGACTGGGTTTGCTCCTATTGGTCTGCTGCCAGAACCACAAAAGATATATGCTAACAACAGCAAATGCAAAAGTTAATAAGATGTTTCACTCATCAAGGATGTGACATAGGATCATTCCTGGCATGCACAGTGTTATTAGTATGGGCATTCAAGGCACCAGTGGGACAGACTTCAGGAAAAAAAACATGCCTCAATGATATAGGCAGCAACTGTTGAAAGAAATAATGAATCGTTTTCCAAATCATCAGAGATGAGCCTTCAAGAATACTCTAGTTAATCCATCCAAGTGAAATGCAAGATATTTATATGGAAATATCTGCTGAGAGCTGGCTGCTGACAGCAGACTGATGTCTGCAAATATCCCTGACTTGGAGGTGATACCTAAATGCAGGCTTTCCTCAGCTCATATTCTTGGCTATTCTCAGGTGGATTTCTTTTCACAACCTGCAGAAATAATTTCAGGAGTATTGCAAGAAGGGTTTGATTCCAACATTCTGTGTTCAAAGCTCTGAGGTACAGATTCACCCCTTTTGGCCTAAACATTAATTACTTGTGCAGCTCTAAAAAAAGCACAAATAGAAAAGTAGAGAGACTGTTACAAAAATATGTGATACTTTGGTGATTTATCAATGAAGGCTGTAGAAAATAGCAGCAGATAGGGAATAACATGGTTTCAAAACAGAACAGGGAAAACAAGAGATCTATTTTATTGACAATTATGACGTGGGGGTTTTGGATACTGTTTCTCCCTCTCACCTTTGCCAAAACACTGAAGTTGCATGCTTCTCTTTGTATCTTGCTCTATCTAGTTAATTTCCTTCACTGAATATCTTGTTCTTTTGAATTTCTGTCTTGTTACTTAATATCCCCTCTATACAGTGAGGCAATGGAGAGAACTTCAGTTAGGACATCAGCTCCTATTAAACAAAAAAAATTGAAATAATAATAGTTTATTAGTCTATGATAAATAACAATCATTTATCTATAATAATAGTTTATTAATTCAGGCTCTCTACATTCAGGCATCTCTCTGACAATGGTGTATAAGCCATAAATTAGCATGAAACATTTGCATCTTTGGCTGCTTCTGACTTTAGTGAGGGATGCAGGTGCTATGCCAGATGAGCCACAGAATTCCTATTTTTTTCAGAAACTGCCCTCCATTTCTTTAGTCATCTTTAAGGGATTTAGGAAGCAACATGCATTTTTAAGGTCAAAGATGGAATAAATTTAACATATTGTAGTTTTTGCACGAAAAATGGATGAAAATAAGTCTATTGTAATTTCACTGTTGCTTTTTTTCATAAGAAAAGCTGCCACCACATATTTTTATTCTAGAAATACATCCAGTAAAAAACAATCAGCTAAAAAGTCCAACCTACACTGTATAATTATTTTTTCTTTATATTTTCTGTTATTCCTCTCACTATTCAACAGGTCAATTACAGACTTTACCTCATTGAACCAGCTAAAGATTGTTCAAATCTATAAAGCACCACTTGGCTCCATTTCTGTCAAAACTGCTAAGTCACATTTGCCCAAGATCTAAAAGAGATTATAAATAACAAATGTATTGATCAGTTCATAACCATTTTAGATGAAAGTCTATTTCATAAAAGGAACCTCCACTGTCTGCAGATTTATAACTCCCTAGTAATGATATGTTTGAACCTCATGAGAGAGAGCCAATGTTTTTTTATGGAGTCGTTCTTCAAAGCTACTGTATTTTAAAGTGGTATGCAGAATGGAATAAAATGGTTTAACTTTATTTGTCTAACTTAAAATTTTCCATTTATCTATGCAATTGAGAGATTGAAATCATGGATTTCCTGGCACATGTCATGAAGCAAAGCAACTAGCATAGACAGCACCTTCCCTTTTTAGCTGAAAAAGCATATATAACACATCTGTTTTATTGAAAAGTGTATTTTCAGCTAAAGTATTTCAGCAAAATCTCATGTCAAGTTCAGTATCTTTACATATTCCTGTACATTTTGCATACCACTTTTTTGAATATCAGATGTTATTCTTACAGTTATGACACGTATTTTGAAATGCATACATAAGAAGTGATCAGAAAGCTTGCATTCACTCTGCTGTTTCTGCAGAAGAGAAGTATCCACCTAAACAATTTGAGCAGCCTCTAGAAAGTATATCTCTTCTTTTGCTGAGAGGGCACAGTTAAAGACTCACAAACCCCTGCCAAGCCTCTACAGGAGGCTGGAGAACAGGAATCCTGTTGCATCAGCAGTTTCATCTCCCATCCATGCACTGTCAATAGCATTTGGGGTAAGATCTCTAAATCAGGTCCCTGTACTTTATGAGGTTAATCTATAAATGCTTGTATGATGGACTGATGCTCAAAGAATCTGTTCTGTGCCAGCAGAAATAGTGCCTAAAAATGGAGGGTGGAGGGGGGTTATGTTTTTACAGGAATGGATTTCAAAACATCCCTTGTAAAAGGAATAAATTCCCTTCATACCCTGATCACCATGGGAGTTTTAGAGATGTGTGACCATTTGGGGCTAAACATTTGAAATCTTTAACCCTGGTAACTGAGGTTTCAGCACACAGACCTGAATATATTCTCCTTTGTTTGATTTTGGGATGTCAGGCTTAATGTGTACTAAATCTAATACATACTGACTTTAACATAATGTATTTTAGGTCTAAGCATTTTTAGAAATCACAGGCTTCCAAAGGAAGAGTTTTCATCTGATTCCAAAGAGACAAAATGTTGTTTTAATCTCACACTTCATCTGAAACCCTAACAGCTGAAACTCTACTACAAACTAGACCATGATTTAAATACAGCATATAATTTTAATTATTTCTGATATGGGTAACATCACCAGCAGTTTCACTGAGAAGAAATTAAGAATGAAGAAGGGGAAGAGAGAGACAGCATTCAATGGTGAACTGTTTTGGTGCAACCATTCCTTCTACTCCTTTTTGTGTTTCCCTGCTTGATGTCTCCAGAAACTGTTTCTGACAGGACAGAGTGGTGGACAATTTCTTAGAGTTCACTAAACTCCAATTCTACTTTGATTGCTGTGAAAGACTTTAATTTGAAGAGCTTAGTTTTCAGCACTACACACACCACAAACTAAGCAATATATATTTTGAAATTTTCAATATTTCTTATGTATTTTGTTGAAATATTCCATTTGCCTCAAAATTATTTGCTTTTCTGTCCACATTTAGTGAACAAAACAAGGAGGAATTAACTTGAGGACAAAAGGAAATCTTTAATTGTTCCAGGATAAATGATATTTTGTTTTCATTTACTTTTCTTCAAGTATTCTACCCAACATCCATTCTATGAACATATAATGAAAAATAGAAAGCAGAAATAGAGAGAGAAGACCTACAAAAATAAAAAAGTTACCAAAGGAAGAAAACAACACAGCAACCGGTGAAAACAGAAATAAACTTTCTTATTAATTTCTCTCTCTTGTTTACCCTTCCTTTTTCTTCTTTCATTCTGCTTTAGTTTAGTTTTTTATGTATTCCTGACATCTCTGACTAATGTTTTTTAGATAACATGAAGATCATGCCCATCCCCTCTCTTGTACATTAGCTCTTGTAAGACAATCATCCACAAAACTGAGTAGTATTTAACAGGGCATTTAAAGAATAAATAACTTCTTCACATGGAAGCATAATGAACTAGGTTTTCACGTCTACAGCTTAATTTACTCTGAGTTTGCCTCTGTGAGATTCCTCAAACAATAAGAGCATGAAGTTTTTTTCCACTGATGCCAGGATTTCCTTGTAGCACCTCACCCTTTGCAGCTCCTGAGACAGTTCCACCATCAAGTCTGCCAGACAGGCTTGAAAATCTGAATGTGATACATATCTTGCCAACCAGAAGCAAAGATTATACTTTAATCACAGCTGCTAGACTTCTTCACTTTCCCCATTCTTCCCTCTTCCATGACATATTACTTCACTGAGCCTCTTTAAACATCTGATTATCATTTATAGGATTCTGGCACTACAAAGGGTTATTCCACCACAACTGAACAACACTGGCATAGCAGAAGGGAAACGAAGTTATTGCAGTTGTGTATTATTATGTGTAAGCTGAAATGATGACACTGCTTCTCCTCTGGCTTTGCAACCTTGTAGGTACAACTGCTTGAAAAATTGACGTGTTTACTCTGGAAAAGTGGCAGTACAAGTCAAGAAGATAATTCAAAAGATTGTTTATTGCAAAGGGTATGTGTTAGAATAGTTCCAAGGTGAAACGTTATCATCAGCTCCAGTGATTAATGGTCCAAATTCCAGTCATGTCAACATATGGTGGGTTCTAATGATACAGTAAATGCTTCAGAATTTCCCACTGATAGCCTGTGAATTTTAGAATTATTCCTATCTCCACAGCCCAATCATCCAAGCAATGACCACAGCTTGTTTTCTTGTGAGTTTGGACTGAAATAGAGCAGGATTAAGACAGAGGTTATTGGCAAGTGTAGACAGTAAAAGCAGAGCCCTGGGAGGTTTTGTTGGTAGTTTACTTTCTTTTCTGTCTTTTGACTTATAAAATATCTCAGAAATATTCCAGTATTGCCAACTTGGATGCATTTGCTGAAATATTTATGAGATTTATGAATTGAGCTTCTGGCCTTTAGCATTCATTTTCAAAACAAATCAAGTGGTATTTCACAAAAAGTAAGTGCAATAGTGAAAAGGACCATCTTGCAAAGATTCCTTCTGCAGTGGTTTTTCTTCCTTTTCTTCTCCCTTCTAGCCCAAGCCCAGCTGTGCTCTGAAAAGGGAAACCAAGAAGAATATGAAAATGACAGTCAGATGTGGATAAACAAAAGACTCTCTTTTCTGCCTTTCCTAGAGTATAAACATTTATCACATCCTATTACTGTCTTCTCTTCTGAAGAAAATGGAAGAGAAACCTGCCTTTGCCATGGCTCCTTCTCAGGCACTGGAGTTCTACCTTTTCATGGAGACAACCACCATCATTCATGCAAGTTGACAGAGGAATCAGCTGATCAGACAAACCAGCTCATAAATCATTTTTTCCATCTTCCTTCAGCCTTACACAGACAGGTAGCAAATAGCCTGGGTCTCCACAAGCTTCTAGAAGAATCAAAGTGGTCAGAAGGAAATGATCTAGCTGTCTTGTACCAACATCAGATTTCCTCTTGAGCAGCAAAGCATAAGTGTAAACTTGAATAAAAGAGGCTTCCCTGTAGATACATCTGCTTTCCTTACAGACTTGGATTTTAATGCAAATTTTTGGCTTAGATTTAAGGCTATAAATTCCTGTAACCCAGTAAATACATTATTGTCATTGCTGAGAACAGGCCACAGGCTCTGTAAGGGTTATACAAGGCCTCAGGGCTAGGGCTTGTCTTAACTTTGCAATTTAAATGTGACAAATTGGTGCATAATGCAGCCAACCTGCCTGCAATTTTACATGGCAATTGTGTGAGGCCTTCCTAAGAACTCTTTTTGGAGGTACCAGGCTACAGCCATCGCAGACTGACAGAACACATTCCTACTGTACTATCAAGAATAATACTCAAAGTACCTCATCCCTGAGCAACCCAGGTTGCCAAAATTTAATGCAACAAAACAGTGGAGAATGTAGGCAATATAGACTCTGGTTTGGGTATAATAACCTGAAGACCAAGGGCCAGCTTCCTTACCTTATTACAAAACTGTCTAATATTATCTGTCTAGTACCATATTCTCATAAATCCAGATCCAGAGTCCTGACACAACTTCAGAATGCATAATAATTATAAATATTTTTATAAATAATTATAAAATCTCTCTAATAATTATAAAATTTCTATAGGCAGACCTGGTAGCTTTCAAGGCGAGGAGGGCAGAGTAGATCTGGGGATGATGACCAGAGCTGGCCACAGCCCAGACAGTCAGACAGGTCTGAAGCTTGATGGAGGTCCCAGGATATGGAAGCATTGGTTTCAATGAACACTTTTGATAGCAAAAGCTACATAAAACACCCTGGAAACTTTAGTGATACTACAGTATACTGACAGCACATATTGTCACAGAAACCACAGCAGTAACAATCTCTTAAGCATCTTACTTGTGAGTAATAAGTAATTTTTCTTACTCTACAGATGAACAACTAACAGCTATGAAGTATCCATCAAAAAGCTGCAATATTGGACCTAGCTTGATTAAATCCCCAAATATGAATTTTTATTCCAAGCTCACACAAAGCTCCAGAGTCAGCAAAATTCGGTAGAAATATGTACACTATATTTCAAATTCTTGCTGGTTCCCATAATTGCAGAAATATGCACAGATGATAAATTCAACATGCTGGGTAAGAAAAGGGAAATTCTATGTTTCAGAACCTGAAAATATCTAGCTTTAATATTTATAGAAATAAATATGAAAGAGGATGATTGCATTTAAATAAGTTTTATCAAACTTGATCTGTTGGAGTACAGATTTTCATGTATGAAAGCAGAGAATAAGAATCAGTGTCTGAACACAAAAGCTGAGAGAAAGCATGGGAGAACTAATCTCAGTTGTGTATGTATGGTTGATTAAATAAGGAAAGAAATACTATGTAAGTTAAATAGTCTTTAAGAACAGTTCTTTTGCTAATTTCAAGGGGTTTGAAAATTACATTGATTACTAAATATTTTAAAGGCTTCCATGCTCAGGAAAGACAGGACTTTTGAAAACATCTATTTAGCTCATTTGAAATCAGGATTGTATTTAAAGTCTCAAGTAGTATTGAAAAAAAAAGTTGATTTCACTTTCCCTGAGATCCCTCATTTTAAATTTATTTAATAAAGCCCTTGATAACATACTTTAAAATTATCCACATAAAGTCACAAAATTTCATGACTCTTCAGCAGCACAGGATGCTAAATTTATAAATGGTGTTTGTGGAACTCAAATTTTACACTTCTCACAGTGTTGAGAGAAAATCAACATGTCTTTTGTCTTCAGCATTTAAAGATGACTAGGCTACCCATCCCATGTATAAGCCTAGACAATAACTGTAGTTCATAGTTTAATTCAGCAGTCAAATCAGGCCTTTCAAGCAATAGAAGATGCCTCTGCCCTTTGTAGGGTGCTAGTCCAAGTCTGTTGCACGAGAAAATTAAGACTTCTTTTATCTGAAAAATGACAGACATCTGGAATCACTGAATTTTATTATTTTGCCTCTTCTTAGAAGAACTTGGAAAAAATTACATTTAACTCTGTCTCTCAGGAATCCTTTAGAATCCAATATTTAGCAAAAGTTACAGAGCAGCATATATAAAAGAAAAGAGCTAGGGAAAAAGTAAAAAGAAAACACAGAAGGGAAAAGCAATTTAGAAAGCATCTAGAATACTGTGCTCAGTAGCCTAAAGCAAAATCAAAGACACAAGCAGAAAATATCCATCTTCCATTTGTTTTAATGATATCAAGGAAAAATATCATAACTCTCTAATTTAAACCCTGAGGAGCAAGACAAACTTTAAAAATTATAAAAATTTTTTAAAGGGGTTAGGGTTTTTTTGCTATTTTAACCTATTCCAGATAGAGTGAAAAATAGTCTGTAGTGAATGAAATTAAAGAGATGTCACTGGAGAGAAGTTGCTTTTTCTGTGCCTTGTTCATCTAATGACCCTTTGATTGAAGTTGTTTTATATTTCAATATGAATAATAGACTAAAAATGCAGATAAAATAAAAGTTTCCAGTGTCATGTCCTCAGACAAAATTTCACAACAGACTCAAATGCATAATTTATATAAACAGCAATATCCAGTATTTTTATGCTGTTTTTATAGTACAAGTAATAGGTTGGGGGATTTTGGAATATATTTATAGTCTCAAGGGTTTCTTGCTCCAGTACTTCTGAATCTGTATGTTTAGAGGTATTTCTATTTTCCAGGAAAACCTTGAATCTTACTCCATTTTAGGTGAATCTGGATTTTCCTTTTTTATCTCACGGCCTTCCGACGTCGATACTCTCCACAATTTTCTTCAGCCTTCCCAGTCTTAACATAACTTATCCTTACAGTTATGAATAGCATTATGGTGATGCAAAAAATTTCCCCTTCCTCTGGCAGGATCCCAAAACTCAGACTCCAGTGCAACAGTGCACAATTCAGTCTAAATTCTCCTCCCAAACTGGAGTTAGCCTTTTCTCTCTTTTTTCTTTTTTTTTTTAACAGATGTAACATTGAGACATCACACCTCCCCTTACTTTTTATGACCAAGGGGAAAACATTCCACCTGAAAGCCTTGGATACACAAATCATCAGACTATTTCACCCAGCTTTCTACCCTTGAACTCGGCCTCCTGTTTCCATCCAATTGTCCAGAATTTACAGGCTTTGGGCAGCTCAACCAAATCAGTCCCCAGGCTGCTCTGAAACCAGCCAAGCTCCAGGAATCCCACCTACATACTTAAAGTTTCATACAACAAAGGGGGAAAGGAGGGCAAAGTAGAGCTGACAGGTTAGCAGGGCTTCCATTATGATTCCTCCAGGGAAGAAAAATAACACTCTAATGATTTAAACAGCCTGATGTGTGTTGTCAAGCCCATAAGTCACCACCAAAGAATTATATGTAATATAACTTATAGCAGCAAAAAAATGCATTTGCCATAAAGCAATACTGTGTTATTCACCTAATATGCTCCAAAAATCCAGCCCAAGCCCTTTAGTAGGTGACCAATTTAAATAAGGTAAAGCTCTGGAGACAGGTTATTACCCCTTATTGTACCTTGCAGAACAGCTCTATACTAATGCCTGAGAAAAATCTCCTTTGCATATACTGGTTTTTTTCGGATCTCAGAAACCTAATTTCCACAATATCAAGCTATTTTAGAATGCAGTTAATTTTCACCAAAAACAAATCTTTCTAATTTAAGGAGTCTCCACAGTGTTAAACCTGCAATGAATTGGAATAAAATGCTCATCTCAGAGAAAAGTGGCAATCAAAATGGCATTGTTTTAATTACAAACTAAAAGCAATCCAATATATGCATATTGGATTGAGTTTTCTTGATGTCATCAGGGAAATTATTAGTCTGCTGGCAAAGATAACTTCACTGTATCTGCATCCACCTGTTGTTGTTGAACCCCATCTGGCAACTGAGCAACATTTGTGTTGAATTAAGATGAGTTTAATAATTTTAAAAACTCAAAATATTTTAATACTGGACGAGAGAGAGAGAGAGAGAGAGAGAGACTGGTGATGCACAGTACAACTGCTCACCACCCACTGACTCAGCCAGTCTTGAGCAGCAACTGGCTCTTGCCAAACAGCTTTTCCAGTTTATATAAAGAGAATGGCTATCTTGGGTCTGGAATATCCCTTTGCTCAGCTCAGGTCAGCTGTCCTGGCCAAGCTCCCTCTCAGTTTCTGGTGCATCTTCTCACTGGCAAAATGTGAGAAAATGAAAAGTCCTTGACTTAAAGTAAGCAATACTTAGCAACAATCAAAGCATCACTGAGTTATCAACATTACTCTTGACTAATTTCAAAGCACAGCACTGTACCGGGTACAAGGAAGTAGAAAAAATAGTATTAGTTACTAGGAAGAAGATGAACTTTATTCCAGCTGAAATAAGGACACTATCTGAAGCTAGCACTTCTGTTCTCCCTGATGCGCAAGACACGTTAAGGAGACATGAAATTGATCTTCACCCCTATTTCAAGGAGATCTGACACAAAAAGATTCCCAAACTTGGAGATGCAGAGATCTGTGTTAGTGGTTCCCAGTAAGGTGCACATCAGCCAGCCATGGCTATCCCTCACTGCTGCTGCCTGCTGGAGGCACCTACCCTGTCAATGTGGTATTTGCCTCCTGGACATATTGCCACCCCACACCTGCTCTGGTGCAATCCTCCAACAGTCAGGTGCCTTTCCCTACCAGTGACCTGGAATCTGCTCAGGATTTGCTGCAAAGGCCAGCTGAATTTGGCTCTGATTGGAGCAGGACTACTCTTTATCCTCAAATGGAGCATCACGTCAAGAGAGGATATAAGCCAAAGTTTAGGTTTGGCCCTAATTTTTCAGCCTTTCTGAAATCAAATCTGAGCTAGCAGGAGATGAAAATCAGTAAAAAAGCTTTCCATGTAACCGATTATTATTGCTGTCACTTGGCCAAGCAGAGAAGTTGAGGGTCACTACATTTTAATACAGGCTCTCTTAACTTTCAATGTTATTAAGACCTCGTGAGTCACCCAAGGTAGTTATTCCAAGTAAGGGGAAAAGTAAGGTAGATAATGGAGCCTACAGGCATGGAAGAGATTTTATTATTCCTGGGAGACACTATACATAGATGTCAGACAGGATACCTACTGAAAACTGCTGGAAAGAATGTCTTTACATAGAAGTGAGTAATGCTCAAAATAAATTCATTAAACTAACATTTATTTTAATAAAAGTCAGAGAAATTGGGGAGATGGAAGATTCTTATCTGATATTTACTTTGGTGTTTATTTTTCTGAAGATTGAACTGAATGAAAAGTAGTTATATTTTGCTTTTACTTTTGGAATCCTGAAACTATATAAAAGTACTATTCATCTCAACTTAAGTGAGATGAAGTGCAACAACCCTTCTGGTAACTACCATATATCAGAAGCTCCCACTACTACCATGACCTAATTTTTCCAGACTATTTCCCTTCCTTTCTTGTGAAAGCTCTTCCCTACAACTTCAGTAGAGTTTATTTTGTCCTTTCAATATTAGAATAAGATGTTCTTGCCTGGAAAAAAACTCAGGTTTTAGAAGTAGAAAGCAAGCCTGCTTTTGAAAGGCAGAAAGTAGTAGCTTAAATACCCACTAGATTCCTCAGTTTCAAAATCAAAAAAAAGCTTAATTAATAATGTAATATTAACACTGCTAAAAAATCAAAAGTCAGAATCACCATGTTGAGACATAAGTTTCAACTCTTTTGAAATTTTGACTGTATTTGCATATCCAGCAGAAACTAAATTTAAAGTCATTATTAGAAACACACTTGCCAGCTCAAGGGGTAATTTATTCAAATAAAGAAAAAGTGTTGGGTTTATCAGCAGAAACCTGAGGAAATCAGTCATAGTCATGGACAAAGGCCCAAGACACTTCTGTTAGCCATTTGGTCTGATCTTTTCTAGTCAATGCTTCCTCTAACTCTGTTCTGAAAGTTAATATTTAAAAAGTCAAATAGAATTATTTTTTTTCTTTTTTTTTTTTTTTTTTTGGTCAGAAATCCCTTTAATATGCACAGAATAGATATGACAGGTATTTTTGTGGTTATGGTCATCAGTTTTGTTTTCCTTTTAATCAGACATCTAATTTCCTGTCTACTGTTCATCTATCCAGGCACAAAATGAAGTTCCAAGAAAGTCCCACTTCATCACATGTCATAACAAGTCAGGTTTGTGTTCCTAAATTTTATAGGAGAAAATATTAGTCACAGAGGTCCTTGTGACTGATTACTTAACATATTCAAACTTTAGAATTGTACTTGAGCCAGTCCTGAATAGCCTGGCAGTACACTGCACCATTATTTAAAGACATGAACTGTGTCTCCATGAACTGTATCTCTTTACATTTTCAAGTCCAGTTTGCTTTTTATATAAAAGTAGATAATCTGTCAGGCAGGTTACCAGACTGCTTGTAAAACTTTTTCTGCCTTTTATTTTTTCTCTTTTCTCTGAATGGTCTCTGGAGGTTTAAGAAAATCACAGAATCATCAAGATGGAAAAGATCACCAAGACAATCTATTCCAACTTCAATCTAGAACCACTAAAATCACTCCTAAACCATACAACCAAGTGCCACATCCAGAGGCCTCTTGAACACTTCCAGAGACTCTACCCTCGTCCCCGGGCAACTTATTCCAATGTTGATAAAAAGACATTTTTCTTATATCTAATCTGAACATGTTCTGGCTAAACTAAAATCCATCCCATCTCATGTTTTCACTTGAGACAAGGTAGAAGAGATTGACTCCCACCTGGTTACAATATCCTTTCGGGTAATTTTAAAGAGTGAAAATGCTGCTCCTGAGCCTTCTTTTCTCCAGACGAAACAGCTCTATTCTCACAGGATTCGTGCTCCAGATCCTTCACCAGCTCTGTTGCCCTTCTCTGGACACACTCCAGCACCTCAAGATCTGTTTTCAAATGTGAGGCCCAGAACCAGTCACAGCACTAGAGTTGGGGTGTCACCAGTGCCAAGAGCAGGGGGACAATTCCTGCCCTGCTGGCCACGCTATTGCTGATCCAGGCCAGGATGCCTTTGGCCTTCTTGGCCACCTGGGCTCATATTGAGCCAGCTGCCAACCAGCACAGCCAGGTCCCTTTCCTTAGGACAATTTTCCAGCCACTGTTCCCCAAGCCTGCAGTATTGTCTGGAGCTGTTGTGACCCAAGTGTAGGATCCAGCACCTGGCCTTACTGAACCTCATCCAGCTGGCCTTGGCCCATTGATCCAGCCTGTCCAAATCCCTCTGCAGAGCCTTCCCAGCCTCCAACAGCCCCACTTGGTGTCATCCTCAAACTTGCTGAGGATGCCCTCAATCCCTGCATCCAAAGCACTGGTAGAGATGCTAAACAGTACCAGACCCAGTACTGAGCCTTGGGAACACCTCTAGTGACTGGACTCCAACGGGATGCAGTTCCACTCACTTCCACTCTCTGTGCCCAGCCCTCCAGCCAGTTTTTCACCTGGTGAAGAGTACATCCACCCATACCATAAGCATCCAGTTTCTCCAGAATGCTGTGAGAGATGGTGTCAAAAGGTTTACTGAATTCTAGGTAGATGACATCCTCAGTCCTTCCATCACCTACTTAGCACGTCACTTGCTCAAGAAAGGAAATAACATGTGCCAAGCAGGACCTGCCTTGCACAAACCCGTTCTGGCTGGGCCTGATTCCCTGGCTGTCCTGCATATGCTGTGTGATCACACACAGGGTGCTCTGCTCCTTGACTTTCCTGGTACTGAGGGGAGGCTGACAGGCCTGCAGTTCCCCAGATTATCTTTCTGACCTTTCTTATACATGGGCATTACATCTGATTATTTCCAGTCAACTGGGACTTCTCTGGTTAACCAGGACTGCTGGTAAATTATTTAAAGTGGCTTGGCAAGCACTTTCACAGCTCCCTCATTACCCTTCAGTGCATCCCATCTGGGTGCATAGACTTGTAGGTGTCCAATTGGCATAGCAGGTCACTAACCATTTCCTCCTAGATTTTGGACTCTTCACTCAGCTTCCCATCACTAATTTCCAGCTTTGGGATGTGGGTAGCCTCAGAATAACTGGATTAGGTATTAAATTTGGTATTTTGCTTATTTCATGGACATTATTGTTATTTTAGTAGAAACTAAAACTATTTTGCACATATGCAATTAGGATTGCTTTGGTTCAGACTTGCGTAAAGCATAGGGAATATTTTGCTTCACAGTGCTAATGCATATTGTTTAAAAAAACACCTGCTCAAAAAATAATTTATTTTCTCTATTTTTTTCCCTTTTATAAAATAACATAACTGAAGAAAAAACAGTGTGTCTACATCTCTGTGTTTTAGACAAGAGAAAACGTGACCTCTAGCACCTGTTCACAGAAGGACAAAGAAGAAAGAAAGGAAATGCAATTTTATTCACCAGAGTGTGGCTCTCTGGACAGATCTGTGATGGTCCATCATTAGCATTCAGAGGAGTATGAAGCATCATCCTCAGAGCTAATGGGCAGAAAGACATCCCCACGTTTCTACTCTGCACCTTCATCAGACTTTTGCAGTTCCTCAGTTATCCAGATTTGCTGTGCACTCCTTTAAGTTTACCACTTGTATATGTCATTTCCAAAATCTAAGTAAATATTTGGTCATGATATTTGTGCAGATAGATTTTTAAACATCTTTATCCTCTTTACCCTCCTTCCTCTGTTCGAGCAGCTGTATAAAGTTTCTCTGTTAATACGATTTTATTTTTCACCTACAGATTCACTTCTGTGTCAAGTGGTATTTCAGCAAAGAGGAGACACATTTCAAAAGCTTGATGAGAATTCAAGTTCAGAAAGAAAGAAGTTTGAGGGTTGTGTCCTATGAGAAGAAGAGATGGAAAACAATCACTGGCTCTGAGCATAGAGCATTTGCCAAAGGAAATTTGTAGCTGGAAACAACCTACTATGTCTCTGACACACACCAAAGCAAAAAGTATAAAATTGTTTTTAACCTAATTAGATTAGGAAAGAGTAAAAGAATGGAAAGCTTGTAGTAGGTGCAAAAGAGAGGTATTGACATGTTATAAATCTTTGTAGCACTTCATGTGCCCACAATTTAAAACAAGAGAGAGTATTTCTTTTCAGTTATGAAAAAATGCAAGTCCCTGAGCCTGTCTGTCTTTCCACCTAAGAGGTGGACTTAACACAGAGCTGACAGAATACAAAAAAAAGGAAACTCAAAGTAATAGTTACCATTTTATGATTTGCTTACTTTGGAAAACTACATCCAACCACAAAAAATAAAAAAAGTCTACTTTGTTAAAAACACCAACAAGAAGGTGTATCCTAGGAATCTGCTGTTTATATGAAAATATGTTTTCTATCACAAAGATGAAATTGTGCCAGAGATTTGTTATGATTACATTTTGTAGCCTTGGAGATAAAAATATGCAGAAGAAAGAAATTTTGAAAAGAAATTACAATAAACTCACCCACAGCCTGTGTTTGTTTTCTTCAAAATGCAAATAATGTTAAAAACTATTTTCTTTCATATCAATAAAACCAATAAAGTATACAAAAGAGAGAAGCTGCTCAGATAATAAGCACAATAAATCTACAGTTTACTTTTCTTTAGAATGTTCTATTTGCATATAGGTGCTTTACTGAAAGAAATCATAGGATCCATGACATCCTTTACATAAAAACAGAGCCATTGCAAAAACCCACAATGTTCAAGACAACTTCAACCAAAGTAAGAGATGACTAAAACCAATGAAAGTTGCATTGATTTCAGACTTTACATAATGGAAGCAAAATCTACACTTCAAAATTGTTCAAAATGTCCTTCCTCTAAGGAAAAGTCCATCCATTTTGCCTGACTGGGAATATAGATACAGAGAGGGATTTTTCCAGCAGATTCACTTCTGAAATCACAGGAATCAAACCTGCAAAGATCCCAAAAGGAGTGATGTCATCATAATCTGACAAAGAAAAAACATGGTGTAAAGTCAGCATTCCCATATCCCATGCCTTTGTGAGGCAGAGATTACACATCTCCCAAAAACAAGGAAGCTATCTTGGTGTAAAGTTACTGTTATTCTAAGAAAGAAAAGATACCATGAAATGTAGGTTTATGCCTGGAATTGAATCAGGATCTCTGGATCTGATGCACATTTAAATATCATTTAATCTTTGACAATGTAAAAGTAAACTACAGTGCAAGCAAACATCCTATGAACACCATGGCATAAGAAAAGAAATCATCAAATCTCTTTCCTTAGTTTGGATTTTTACACTGTTAGGTTCTTTGCTTTAAATAAAAAATAAAATGATGCAAAAGCTGACTATGAGCTCTTCTGCTGCTATACTAACTTCAGAAACTTCATAGACAGCAGCAGGCTGAAGTCAAACACACATGGGAAGGGTCACTGTCAATGCCTTTTTTAAATTTTAGTGATACCAAAAAAATGTTTGACAATTTTTTTACATCTAGCTAAACAATGACTAATATAGTAGTTCCTCTAATACATTTTTCTAATAAAGTACATTGCAGCAATAAGAGTATATCTTTATGGCCTCCAAGTTACTATTTTTGTACTGATGACTATATTATATCATGTAGACTTTTTGCACAAAACACATCAGGAAGTAAACATACATAGCTGCTTGTTCTTATGGCAAACATTATAATTAACAACTAAAAAAAATTATAAGCTTAGTATTTCCTCTGAAGGTTGCTTACACTTATCAAAAATACTGGTTTAGATTGTTGCAGATCCTGAGAAAATACAAAATTTCTTCAAATTAGTTGGTGTATTTAAGGTAGGCATTGCAAAGGGAAATGCTATAAACAGTTTTCCTGAATGAAAAGAGAATTTTGGAGCAAAATACATTACAGGTGAGCTCCATTAGGCCACAATGCTAAGGAAGAAATAAAACAGTACAACCAAGGGCAAAAGAACCTAAAGGACTTGTGTCATGATGCACAATAATTTTCCCTTTGGAACTGAAACACTTTAAAATATGAGTCAATTTTGCAAAGATGGAAATCAATTTACTTTTGAAGAAAGACACCATCATTAAATAAAACTGGAAGGGATTACAGGTTCTATGTAGTATTGGGCAAAGTTATGTAAAACAAAATGAAAAAAAGAATTGTTGTAAAAGTGAAAATAAAGGTGCTGTTTTAGCCAAAGGCTGGAGAGCTGAACAACTGGGCAATTTCTGTCCACTTCTGAACTGAGGTGTAGTTAGTTCAGCTAAGAATCTGAGCATAGGAAGGAGCCCAAACATATCTGCACTCCAATCAGAACTCTGAAGGGCTTTTAGTCTGCTGCATATATTTTCTGTATCAGATGCTCAAAAAAGACAATGTCTCGAGGTCTTTTTTTACTCCTGTCCTCAAAAGATGTCATTGTGTTTGCACCTATCTCATAAGGAGAGTATACTTCTATTAACTAGAGCACTTCCACTTACATCTTGGTCTGACTCAAAGGATGTGAATAGCAAATAAACTGAGAAATGCTCTTTATCAATCAACAAATTACAGGAAAAAATGAAAGAGATCAGAATTCTGCTGAGATATGATTTAACTTATAGTGGCAGTAATTTAATATAGTTCATTTTGTAAGGAAGAATATGGGAAAAACTATTATGTTATAAGCCATTTGGTTTATGAAAATACTGAAAGGAATAAAAAGGAAATAATTGTATATGATAGAATATTGTATAGAAATAAAAGTGAAAATAAAATTGTAAAAAATAAAAAATATTTGTCTTGTGATAGTGAGTTCAATAAACAGCATTATTATGTATTCTTTCAAAAAATGTTACCATTAATTTTACAATAAAATGCATAAAAAAAGCTGAGAAATACTCAAGGAGTCTGTGGATAAGCAAAGGGTTTTCAAATAACTGAATAAGGCACAATTTGGCAAACACTTTTATACCTCTAAAAAAGCTCACAGTTTTTTTTTAAATTCACCCCTTTTAATAACACCAGAACAGCCTTCAAAGATCAAGAGAAGGCAGCAATGGCTGATACAGTTTTATGGAGGTGCTGCTGAGCCTGAGAAGGCTTTGTTTTGGAGTGGGGGTGGGCTGTGCTTGGGAATGTGCACAGGGACTAAAGAAGATGAGGTGGTGAGGAAGACAGAGCATCATCTTGTGTGTGGTGTTATGTGCATGCATCAATTCATCTGCTATATACTCTTTTGTCTCAGTGCATAAAGCTGAAGCAAGATTAAACGTGATAGGAAGGGCAAGTAGGAACCTGAGACCTGAATGAATATTGAGTTCTTGTTCCTCAGTTTCTGACTAACATTTTTCCAGAAAGACTGCAGACTAATTTTGCCAAGGCCGGAGAAAAGATAGGAGAAAATGAATTGGTCAAGTGCTCTGCCATGAGAAAAAAAAATGGGAGGATAGTGGCTTATCAGAAAAAGAGGCTGGCAAAATTTCCTTGAGATCCTTTTGAGACAGACAGCTGTGCTCATTTAAACTCTGAACAGGTGACAAGCTGCAGGCAATTGATCTAATAGTATGAACCCTGACTGCTGCCTGCAATTGCCGGGTGAATAGAAAATAGGCCTGTTTGTTCCCAGCTTAATAACAGATGCTTGAAAGGTAGGACCTGACAAGCCTTAATTGCTGTTCTGCCTTCATGTTGATATGGAGGGAAGAGAGTATCATTTCAGTGTCTGCTCTAAAAAACTGGAAATATTTTTCCGATAGATGGTTATATCTGAAGGTCACATATTTGACCAGTAGCAAGTTGGGGCTGTGGAAAATTGGAATAAAGGCCTCTCCCAAATCTCTAAAAGAATGGTAGATATTGGAATATTGTGATCTTTGTGGAACTACCCAGTAGTCTTTTCATCTGGATAAAGGCAAGCAACAGTCTGTCACTGGCAAGAATATTTTCAGCAAAACAGAGGTGAGGAATCACATTCTGCAGTTATTGATGTTTCACCATTCTCTCAGGTAAACACATATTTATCTAGGGAATCATTCCAAGATATATTCTGCCATCTGGAATTTTTGTCAAAAGAGGCATCTATTAGAGGACTATTTCCTCCATTTAAGAAGAATTATGTACCATGTTGCAACTTTGAGAAATTTAGAAGATGCATGATATTTGTGAATATCTAGGACTCTTTTGAACATATGGGGCAGTTAGTTTATCCTGTACTGGAAACAGCTGAGCTTATTTTGGCTTTGATGTGAATCATAACTAATTACGTGCTCCTAAATGGCTGATAACAGAGGTAAGCAGATCTTATTTGCTATAATATTTTTTAAAAATAGTTATATTTGCACAACTGCAAAATGTAAAACTCTGACAGGCATAGGATGAAATCAGCATGCAGGGGGTGCTGAGGCAGATGTCAGCAGAGGACTGCTGCTGCCCTCGCTGTGAACGAGAGGCTGATGCCTTTAGGTGGTCTGTTTAGATGGGTCAGGCAGTAATTTTTTCCCACTGTGCTTGAGTCAAAGAGGGTGAAGATTAACTTCTACTCTTAACATCATTCTATAAAAATGAATTAAGTGTTTGGCAGTTTGATGATGAAAGAGATTTTATGATATTAGCATACTAATCTCTCTTTTTTGAATGCTGGTGATATTTCGGTCCTGCTATCAATTCACCAAAGCAATTAGTAGTAAAAATGGACTGTTTGGGTTTTTTACCAAAACCAAGAAATTTTCAGAAAGGGGTAAGAGGAGAGGAAGACTGAAATGGACAATTTCAGACTGAAACTTTCAAGGTGTTGATCAAACAAATGCAAAAAAAGACACTGGAAATTTCAGGACATCCTTGAATCATTTCAGGAATGCTTAAACGTCTTCTTATTTTCTACTTTATGCATGTAAATCTGAAATATACAAATGGTTAATTAAAATTACAATACTAATTATTTCGATTTTGAATGCTGCATAAATGCTTCTATGTTTCAAAAAGGAAATATTTTAAAGTAAGAAGAAAAGAAATTAAATATTCTTTCCTTAGAAAGACTTCTGTTTTGCTGGTTTTGCTGATTTAAAACAAACATACAAACAGATACTGAATCTATGCCTAAATTCAGTCTCCAGTTACAGCATTTTGCCTCGGTGCCATGTAAAAATTGTTCCACTCTAAATGCAAGAGTTATTTTGATTGTCTTTCATGCTTCACTCCCCCTCTCTGAGGCATGCCAAGGTTTATGGTTGTCACTTCTGGCCTTGGCTTGCACTGTGCAATGGGGAGAGGACTACACTACTGGAGAAACCTGAAAAGAGCAGAAATGTAAATTAGAGCAGCAGGTTTGCCACCCTCTGAAGAGATGGGCTGTACAGTCCTTTCCTGCTCGGTAGTGAGGTAGTGTTAGCTTTGTAGTGTCTTCACAGCTTTTGCTTTATGTAGGGGTGGCATTCATCTGAGCAATCCTCCTGAATTCATTGTGGCTCTCTGTGTGTACTGATCACCTCACCCATGCAAGAAAATGTCTAAGAGCTTTCTTTTGTCCTGAAGAGGGAGTCCAGGACAGTCTAGCTACCAACTTTGGTCGTGTAGGTTTTCTAAATGTATAATTATTCTGTCCATTTCTCATTAATCTGTTCAACACATTGACCATCATAACAGCTGTAACTAGTGCCAGCACAAAAGACAAACTCTACCAAGGCCAGTAACAGAGGGTGCATGATGTCCAAATCCAGCATGCTGTATGTGAATCCAAATGAGAGCCATCTGTAGACATACAGCAGGATGTCTGCTATCCTGTAAGCACTAAAGCCCATATGAGGTTAATTGTTTTTCAGTTCAAAAATACCACTTTTCTCTGTGCATTATTATTTGGTTTGAAGATAAATGAAAAGAAGGGAACAATAGGCTGTGCGGAACAAAACAATTTAGTTGGGAAATAGGCATCAGAAAAATAGGATATATGCCATACTACAAAGGTCATTTACCAACAGGATATTGGAAAAAATGCAATGAGCGTGTCTTTAGTATGTATGAGCCTTGAAAGAAACAATAGCATGTAAGATATCCTGAGGTGGGGGTAGAGCAGAAATCCCTCCCCCTTCATCTAGTGGTGCAGGACTTAGCCAAACCAAATACTCCGAGTGCCAATTCCTGTGCCATTATATCCTGCCAAGCTCTGACTTTGGAATGGTTTACCTCTCTCTCTCTGTCTGCCTCAGTGTTTGTAAAATCAATAATTTTGCAAATTATTCCAAATTCAGATTGATTTTGAACCCAATACCAGACCGATTTTTTCAGCTTGTGGTAGAACAATGGGATACTAGTAATTTTATTGCTTCCTGTGTATACTACCAGTTTGAAGAGCATTCTCTGTACCCTCCCCTAAGCCTTTCCACAAGCAGTGAGAAGGAAAGACTGTAGATGAAGGAAAAAGGTCACAGATCTTTTCTTAGGAAAACTTATTCATTTTCTTCAATTATGTTTTGTAAATTGTTAGTTTTCATTTTGCCATTAACTCAGCTTACAAAAAATCTTTACATTGTTCTTTCTCTATCATTAGTATCATTCTGACATTTCAAGTTTCTCTGCACTATCCAGATATGGCTGATCTCATAATATATAATAAGAATATAATTAATACATTCAAAATCTTATGGTTGTATCTTGGCAACCTGCAGGAAATTTGGGAGGAAAGCAGAAGCAAAGGCTGCAAAAAGAAAGGGCTTGCAAAAGGCAGTAGAAATTAATGCAAATTTAATGTAAATAAAATAGCTCCCAGTTACCCACAGGCATCAAAGCTGGAAGAGATGAATTTTTGTCTGGTGATTAAGAAAACTCCTAACCACACTCCCAGCTGCTATCCTCTCCTAAGATGTTATTTACTGAAGAGCTAGGAAGACAATTAGCCTGAGGAGAATGAAGATGCTCTAATTTGACTAAATTTCACAGGAAATATAAAGACAGAGAGCAGAAAGAAGAAATAGTTCAGAGAAATCTGCAAGAAGAAATTCTGTCTTACTTTTCATTTCACGTTAGCAGAAGATGCAGTATCTATAAAAAAAATCTTTAAACTGCCATTATTCTTCATACAAATATGAATATATATATATACACACTTTTATACATATGTATACATAGATATTCCTGTTATGTTTTTACCTCACACCTGGTGTCAAAAACCAAACTTGATGTATCTAAGTGTGTTTGACAAAAAAAAACCAAACAGCCCTCCCCCTTCCAAAAAAAAACTCAACAAAAACCAAAAAAACCCCCAAACAAATAAGCAAAACAAAAATAAATATCCAAACAAAAAACAACCAAACAACCAAATAAAACCAACAAAAAAAAAAAAAAAAGCCACATGAAAAACTTACTGCCTAAGCTCAAAAATTCCCAGGATGTCAGTACATTGCAACTCTTACATAGCAGAAACTCAAATGTTGATCTACAACTCTTCATATTCCAAGACAATTGAAAGGGCTATGTAGAAGTATTCCAGGAAGAAGTGCAAAAGCAAAGACTGAACAAAATGCTCACTAAGAAGCATTGTTCACACAGGGTACCAAATCAAGTCATGGGTTCATTATACAAAACATTATTTTTGTCACCTTAAAAATTTTTATATTAAGTTTATGGTGATTTCTGCAACTTCCCAAAGCTCACTGAAAGTTACCAACCAAAAGTGCTTTTTTCAGGTATTACGAGTTTAACTTGCATAACTTTTCTGACCCCATTGTACATTTTCTTTCAATAACTGTTATTCAAAACAAGTTTATAGGTTAAAGTGACTTCTCTTTTACCTTTCAGCTGCTTTGAATAATGTGTTGCTTCATAGCAACACTTAAGATATCTCTTCCTCCCTCATTTATACACGGAATTAATTTCAAATTAGGCTGCAGGCTATTTTGGGCAAAGGTTACTTCCAGCAGGGTATTTGCAGAGCATGTACTTCAAACGAGGCTGCTGCACTTGGGCATTAGCACAGTACAATAGCAAGTGTTATTAACAACAGCAGTTTTAGGTTCAAAGATCAGGTGAGTTGGTGTCTGAAAACAAATGAGACAATCCAGTTCTGCTGGCTGAATAGTGATCACTTCACAAAATGAGCTCTGTGTTTGCAGCTTCTGCTGAGAGCACCTGATTGATGGGAGTCCTGGCTGGTGCCACTTGTTAGAGCATAACCTTGGTATGTGCATTGCAGCACTGCCTGCTTCTCTGACACTTTCACTGTGTGCTGAGCTCTGATTTGGTGATTATAAATTGATGGCCATTGTTGGCATTACTGATTTTCTCCATTTAACATTCCTGATATTCTCTCCACTCTGATCTCTAAGCAAACACCAGAGAGGTACAAAATAGCTGAAAAATCGCATAACGAAACTCAGAATACATAGTAGCAGAATAGTAACTTAAATTCAGATGGGATAGTTCCTCTTTTATGCGTGATAATTTTCATTTTTTGACTCAGCAATTTTCCAAATCGAAATAAATTCCTATAAGTTCAACCTTTAATATAATCAGCACAGTAATTTTAAAATGTTAAGGCTAGAATGGCAGCATATTAAAATTTTAAGCCTAACTTATAGTGAACATCAGTGAAGAGCCATATATCTGAAGATTTTAATAACATCATGCAATGTGCAATCTATAATAGGAAGAACATGATGACTCATGGCAAATTAACATATTCATTAGTCAGCAAAATTGTCAGTACGAAATTTCTGCAGAAATTCAAATAATATTATGAGAATGTATGGTGAGACTTAAACCAGATGGGATAGTACAAATGAAATAACATTGGAATTAATGTATAAGTTTTGTAACAATATTGGAAAGTGAAAACATGCCTTGAAGGTAGAATACTTGATGCACAGTAATTCTGAGAAACTAGAGATTTTTATATCTTCTGCTAATAGCATAAACTTTTCATTTCCTTCAGAGAGAACGCTCCTATGTGACTTACATAGAAAACAGCTCCATAGAAGAAAAATAAGAGATGTCATATTGCATGTTTATTTTTTATGAGGTGTGCATATAGTCCAGTCTGTAAATGAAGCTTCACATCTTCAAGGAAGATCAGGACAATTATAGCTCAGTAGACAGGCAGACAGTGTTTCACCTGCCTAACAGTAGAAAATTCATACCATTTTTGACCCTAGAATAATTACACAGGACTAGTTTATGTGACATATGACCCCCAAGAGACACAGGTCCTTTTAAGATGATATATCAGGCTTTTATATATCACCAGAGAGTTGTGCTGCATCCAAAGAGATCTCAAATTGGAGAAATGGCTGAGAGGAATCTCAAGAAGTTCAATAAGAGGAACTGCAAAGTCCTGCAGCTGGGGAGGAGCAGTCCCATATACATATACATATACATATACATATACATATACATATACATATACATATACATATACATATACATATACATATACATATACATATACATATACATATACATATACATATACATATACATATACATATACAGCTGAAAAGCAGGTTTGCCTAAAAGGACTGGGAGTCTTGGTGGCTCCCAGGTTGAGCATGAGTCAGGAATGTGTTCTTGTGGCAAAAACAGCTGTGCTGTCCTCAGCTGCATGAGTAGGTCATGGTAGGGTATCTTTCCCTGCTACTCAGCACTGGTGAGGCTGCATCTGGAGCATAACTCCAGCTCTCCATCTCTCAGTGCAAGACAGACACTGGAGGGAGGCAAAAAAAGGGGCCCAGAAATGGTTAAGGGGCAGGAGCATCTGTCTTACAAGGAAAGGCTGAGAGAGCTTGGGTTGTTCAGTGTGGAAAAGAAGACTCAGTGAGGAATTTCTTTAATGAACACAATTATCTGAAAGCAGGATGTAAAGAAGACAAAGGGCTGTTTTCCATAGTGCTCAGTGACAATGCCAGAGGCAGTGGGTGCAACATGAAACATCAGGAAACACTATTTTTACTGAGCACTGGCACCGGTTACCCAGAGCACCTGTGCAATCTCCCTGTGATATTCAAAAGCCATAGCCTTGGCCAATAAGCTCTATGTGACTGGTTAAACAGGAATTTGGACCAGATCACATCTAGAATTCCTTTCCAAATTCAAATTTTCTGAAATTCTGTGAAGAGAAAATCAAAATACCCCTTGAGACTGCAAAAATTCAAACCACATCTCTACATACCTCACAAAAATACCATCGTTCAAGTTCACAGGCTATGAACATCCTAGCATATGACTTTGGGAGTCTGTAACTCTGGAGTCTCTCTCAGTACAGGGGACTGTGTGCAAGCTCAAATTACATATAAGGAACTATGTATGTTCCTGAAGATGTT
This sequence comes from Luscinia megarhynchos, assembly GCA_034336665.1. NCBI lineage: Eukaryota > Metazoa > Chordata > Aves > Passeriformes > Muscicapidae > Luscinia > Luscinia megarhynchos. The sequence goes on from CM067564.1 coordinate 32,001,401, forward strand.
CTGGAGAAACTCATGCCTTGCTGCAGATATGGGCCCACCCATATTATTCAGGCAAACCTCCATGCATTTATCAAGCACATATTAGGTAACTGTATAAAACTCTCAGCTGTATGCACAAAATTAAATTTGCAGGATACAACAGATAACACCTCTACTTTAACATGCCTCAAATTGTTTTATGTTTCAAGCTTCTCTCCAGATTAACAGAGATCCAAGACTAGCTCCACGAATACTTCTTCAATTAATGTGGGAAAAGTTCCAATAAAATATACAGTAGGGCTACCATTAATTTTATGTCAGTGGTTTTGTGGACACTACATCATAGCATTTTATCTTCTCTTTTTCTTTTTGTGATGCAGTTCATTAAACACATTTCTTCTTAGATCCTGTTGTATTCATTCTGATTCACTAAAGCCCTCTGAGAGCAAGAAAAGCCTCCAGGAAATATATACTTGCAACAAACCTGAAACTCTAGAGAATATTAATTTTTTTTTATATCAATATACTCGGGTCAATTTGCTAAGGTAATATTAAAATTTAAAAATGCAAAAGCAAGGAACTGTGTGGGAATTATTCCCTCTACACACTTTCCTTTTCAAACAAGTAAATTATATCTATCTTGTTATTTGTAGTAAAAAAAAAGCACAAAAAATTGCTACAATACAATGAACAATACCCAGCTACTTACCTTACACATTTTTCTACCACATTTGCTGTAAAATGCATTAATAATTTTGCCAACCAGTACATTGTTACAGAGGGAAACCATATTTTCATACATATTTTGAGTCAGCTGGTTAATATAATTAGAAAGCCTTGTTTTCAAACATGATAGAAGATATCTCACACCAGCCAAGCTCTGAACTTGTTAGACATTTGACAGGTCTCAATATTCATTGAATGGAATCAAGTTTATGATTCACAAAGCCTCGTCATGGTTGAGTCTTTCATAAAATTTTACACTTTCTTTCAAGAAAACTAAAAAATTCCATAGTCTTGACTACTTGATTTCTATTAAAAAAATTTTTTTAAAGTTTGGATTATGTTTCAGACTTAGAGCAATTTATGAGAGCAACTTAATTTAGGAAGAAGGGAAAGAGGAGACTAGACCAAATGTATTTTTCAAATGTCAAGAAAGTTGACAATGGCCTGTGCTACCATTCACAGTCCACATTTGAAGTTTGATCATGAACAATTTCCTATGCTATCTTTCCTACTAGCAATAAAAGTTTTCTGGGGAGCATTGTATTTGTTGTTCCTTAGTTCATATTTTCAGGCTTCAGATTTCATTTACATATGGAAATGCATAAATAGAAAACACAAGCATCACATTTATTTTAAATCACCTCCCTCTCATTTTTGAAGGATGTAAAATGGAGTACATATTTGTCCAACACTCCCACAAACTAGGCTTCAAATGAGTTTTTACTGATTATAGATCACCTATGTGCTATGAATTTCATCTGCAACCATAGCTGGTGTCTCCAGTTTCATTGCAGAACAAGTGGGACAGAGTGAGCATGAAAAAGCAGCTTCTGTTTTAAGATATAAAGCTGAAGTAAATGTAAAGTACAAGGTAACATTAAATTGAAAATATATCCAAGAAAATAGTATGAATTATTTTGAAATGTTCTTCAAAAAATGTTATTTCTGAAACAAACAAGAAATTATGGCAAAAAGTGGGGCTGTGTGTGTAATTTTTGCAGGAAAACTGTAAGCATTTCATCTTTCTCCATGAAGAACTTCCAAGAAGTAAAGACCATGTGGCATAGTGAAATTTACCTCTTGGAGTATCCATAAGGTATCTTATGGATGCCTTATAGTAACTCAACAGGAAGTTTCTCATTCACTCACACATGCTTTGTGATGTTTCCAAATTCTGCCAATTTACTCAGCCTGCTCCTGTGGAGCATTTTTCTCTTCTGTTGAACCTCCAAGAGACTTATTTTGACATTAGAGGGAATAGTATGCAATTTTTTCTCTCTCTCCTTTTCTTTTTTTTTTTTTTTGTTCTTGTGAGCAACAGGCATTCTTTGCATGTTGTTGAAAAAGTATTTTATTACAACATATTATACTCTTGTGTTTCAGAGATAACTTGTGCAGCCTTCATGTGCTGATTCCAGGTTTGTTACTTATAAATAGTTATTTTACATTTTCATATCCCCTTATTTATATAAACGTGTCATGGGTTGTAGCTGTCTAGTTAAATATGTGTCAGACTATCTATGGAATGTAAGTAATAGATAAAGAGGACAATATAACACAAGCTATCAAAATTAATCAAGAAAAATAACTGAAAATTGCTGTTATCTTCTGCCAGTGACACATAATTTTTTTGAGCTGAGCTGCAAAGGAAAGAATTTAAGTGTAATTTATCTGCGTGATGTTTACCCACAGCATCCTGAACATCTGAAAGCTAAAATGCAGTCGACTTTTTACTACATTTTGCTTTATTTACTGCTGTGCCAGTTATATGAAAAGTAGGGCAAAAGTGCATGCTAATCAACTATGTGTTTCATATGAGTAAAATCCTGAATCTTGCACAAATTTCAAGTAAGGATGTGATCCACGATATGCTTTTGATTAATGACACCTATTTCTAGAGGCTTCAGTGGGCTTTGGATTAAGTTCCCAAAGAAAGCAGGGTTCAAGGAACAGAATGAAGCTGTTAAAGTCATGCAAAAATATATGATGCACCAGATACCTCCAGGTAAAGCCAGCACTACCGTTTTCCCAGCATCTGTATACTTTCTTATGCAGGATAATGTTTTGAAGGTGGATGCAAATAACATCAGGCATTGCACTGACATACATATGTTGGCAATAATGTGGCCAGGCTCTTGTCTACCAAACTTCCAACCCAGAGAAAAGATTACATATTCTTAGAGCAATGATGTGTTTCATTAGGCTGTGGTAAAATATTCCCGAGGGTATAACAGCATGGATGCTGTACTTGGCCAAACCAGCTCTCAGAAGAAGCAGCAGTGATGACAACTTAATTCAAGCCTTGCAGCTTTGATAATAGCACAGCTGTGAAGTGCTGCTAGGGACATCTTCAATGCTAAAATTGGTCACCAGTGAAGTGACCCATAAGTATAGCCTTTGGAAATATTGGTGACATTACAGCTGCTTTCCTTAGACAAGTAAAGTTCATGTGCAACTCCTTTCAGATGCATTAAGATAGCTGCAGACCCAGCTAGAAGGTTTGCCAGAGAACAAAAAGATTAGTTGCCAGTGCATCTGCCACAGAGATGCTGACCCAACCTATTCAAAAGGTTTATCATTCCTATTTTCACATGACAACAGAGCTGTTTTTTCTGATATTTGTATTTATCAGTAAATAAGAAAAAGACAATACCTGAGGAGAAAATATAAAGGTACTGGAGTTTGGGATTAGGACTGCTACTCACAGAAATATACAGCTGGAGAGAAGATGAATATTTAGTATTATTTTAGATCAAGTTTTGCTTGAAACTGGGAAGTCTGATCTGAATAAAGCTTTAATATTCTTTACAACAATTTCATTTTTTGATCCCAAAGGCTTTGACTGTTTCACCCACTGTCTGTCTGGGCAGCAGGTTCAGTGTCAGTGGTCATTATCCCTGCCATAGCTCACCAGCTCATTTGTGCTGCTTCATGATGCAGAGCTACAGCTTCAATCAGTTAGGGCTAAAAGAGATATGTTGGGGTTTGTGGCCTTTTTGGTTTTTTGGTTTTTTTTATGTCAGGCCTGTTCACAGGCATGTGGTTTTGTGGTGCTTACACTAAGTTTTGACCTTGTCATTATGCATAATGGTCCTGAGTCAAGAGTGTTGTCTCATCTGTGAAACAGGAAATGAATACCTGGCTTAATGACACTATTGTTTTCCTTCCACTTAATGAAACTACATTTAAAATATGTCCTTCCCATCTCTTTAAAGCAGCATAAATCAGCATTAAGAGAAAGTGGCTATATAATGCTCACTCTTGTCCTCCACGTACTAACACAAGCATATTTTTCTGACTGCTTTTTAAACTATTATTTTTTTGTTCATCAAGAAAATTTGAATTCAAAATATTTCCCCAAATCTGTCCAGTTGTGTGTCTTTATAAATACTTATACCAACAGAAAGAATGGAATAGTGGCAAGTAGGAAATTCTGGTCTGAGCACCATAATACCAGAAACCTTTCAGTCTAAAGTCTGAATAACTACACTCTGAAGTAAGCAGCCTTTCCTCAGATGCTCTACAAATGTGTTGAAAAAATTGGAGTCGACAGAACGTGTGGTTTTGCCCAAGACTGGATTTCAATACCAACTTTCACATGCACAATGTATGAAAAGGCAGCACTTTGAGGGTTGTAGCTACTTGTTACAGATCTTCAGCTATGGATTTCAATTTCTACCCGAGTTAGAGACTGCACATGGTTGAAAGCAAAATTAAGGGATTTCAGAGAGTTCAAGGGAGAATGCAGGTGTCCATATAGACTTAGCCTTATTTTAGGTCTGCTGCTCTTGGATGAGTGGTTAAATCAAGTCTTAAACAGTTTTGGTCAGAAAGTAACTCTGTATTCTTACAACCAGATGTGAATCAAAATATCTAAGTTAAATAAGCTATTCAGTACTATGGAAACATAGTAGAATATTCATAACAAAATAGTATTTTAAAGAAAACTTTTTACCAGCAGCATGAGATTCAATAACTTTTTCTCACATTTTCCCAGTGCTCTGCCTTATATTTACCAGGATTCAGAAGACCTCCTTCACAAATTTGTTTAATATATCTGTGAAGGTAACATGACTGCCCAACTACATATTGAAATATTTTTTTTTATTTTTTTAAGCATAGAGTTTAAAAGAGAAGTGTAAACAATTAATTTTGTAGATTTTTTACGAAGGCATTTGCTGCACCCAGACAGAAATTTTCTTCCTGATATCCTTTTAATTCCATAAGCATAAAGTGGAGAGGAATGAAAAGCCAGGATAGTTATGAGCCTGCTCTAATAGTAATATCTCAGTGTTATTCATTTCATAGATTTTGAAGTCACCTTGAGAATCAGTCCAAAATCTGAAAATATTTTCATTCAGATATTTGCATTAGACTCTCTTCCTCTGTGTCTACCTAATTTTTATACATATGAGCCACTTTTACCAGCAGTGGGAATGGTGAGTTTGTACATGTACTGCAACACCTTTCACAAAAATAAACACCATCTGAAAAATCCTGATGTATTTGCCTATGCCAGTGACATTTCCCACATGTACAGGAAGGGCAAAGATATTTAAATTAGAGGGTTTTTTCTTCAAAATGAGAATAGTTGGTGTTTTGTACTTGATCTAACACCAGAAGTTTTCAAATCCCCTTCAGAATAATGTTTATAATTTTTTTTTTAATTTGAGATATTGCAAAACTAAAGGAGATCTTCGTATATATAATACGCCAAACTCCCATTCCACACACATGGTTGCACTTAGAAATAACAATGTTCATGATCTTTCTTTAGTGAGCTCAGACTCAATTCAATGAATTCTTACTCATAGTAAAATTGTACAGCTCATTCAACCTGCAAGACACTTAGTTTTCTTTTAGAGATTTGGAAAAAGAGTGATTTTGATGTACAACCACTTTTTAAAATAGAATAATTAGACATTTTAAAAATGTTTACCTATGTTATTAATAAATATTTGCAGTAAGCCAGCATTCCCAAAATGAATCATCACTAACCTGGAAGCTTATTATCTGCTTTACACATCTGGCATCACACAGGCAATCTAACTTGTCATGGTAAGGAAAATGTTTCTCTGCACATGTCACCTGTGTATAACAGCTGACAAGCAAATGATTCAACTACATAAAGAAAAAATGTGTAAAATTTAACTCATCATGCTGATAGAGGAGTTCTTTTACAAGAATTAATTGGGAGACTTGGACAAATTCAACTAATTAACTATGAAATTTATGAATATATGAAGGAATTGAAAATACATAAGCTTTCTTCAATACTGAAAAATGGCAGACCAGTGATCCGAGTATTCCATTGCCAGGTTAGTTCAGAGTGTAATGGACCTTTGGGTAAAAGACAGAAAAAATACAACAGGTATTGTATCTGTTTTTCTAGATCATATTTGTGATCTTTGCAAAAAAGAAGAGAAAGTAGTATTTTATGTCTTGAGATAGCAGAAGGCTCAGATTACTCTGAAGTGAATCACAAGAAATGGAAATCATTAAATGGTAGCCACAGCATTTCTGTCTAATGTGTTTAGGGCTGCCACATCAACCTTTGAGAGTTAAAAACAAGAACTACAATAAACTTCAGGATACGGTCTCCAAGACTTATGTCAGGACTATGTAAATTTTCTCACTCATCATAGTTATTTTCATTGCATGGGTTATGTCTAACAGACAGGAAAGAGGAAGTTGCTTCAGAGAGAACCTTCAGGAACATAATGAATGGGCCAAACAATTCTCAATTTCTATCAAATCCATCTATATTTTTAAAAAGTTCTCTTTCATTTTCTGCTTTAAAACATATACAGCTGACTCACAGATTTCAGCAGCTAACACCAAATGGTTTTGATATGTCATCACATTTGCCCCATATTTAAAAATGTCAATGTGATACAGGTTAACACCCAGGAAAGATCCATCTGTTATATCCTTGGTCCTACTAATAATTTTCAGACTGATTTCCAGCAAAAAACTCACCTATATTTGGTTGCATGTAGAGAGGTCTAAATGGACCTTTGGGTCCACAAACACACTACAGCCAAACTATTCATGGTTCGAAGGTCAGATCCAATCAGAGGCAACCTTTAGCATTATACCAAAAAGCACATCCAAAAAAGTGTCATGCTCACTACAAGGATGCCATGGACCAAGTGCAAAAGGTGTGTGGATAGCAAACTTAAGCAAACAGAAAATGGTTTAGGATTAATTTAGTAACCAAAGTTTAGAGAGACATTTCACACTACCATGGAATTTTAATTTGAAAATTAAACATATTTAAGAAACTGAAATCTTGTGGCTGGGTTTATCAAGACCTCCTCCTGTCTTGATCTTGTATCTGTTTAATAACCAGGCCTGTTGGAAATTCAAAAATTAGGTGTTCTTAAATCTAAGTGCCTTGAAGATCTTAAATCATTTTATGCATTTTGCATATCTCTAAAACATTGCACAGAACTGAGCAGAAAATAATTTATTCAAATACGTGTTGAGGTCTGGGAAAGTAGGTCATGAAGTTATGAGTTGTCTCTACAGGGCTTATTCCTTCATCAGGGGAGTGCTACTTCACTGAAGACTTACCTTTCACTACTGCATACTAGCATATGACAATACCTCCCTTCAGAATAACTTTGGGTTTTTTACAGGGCAAAACATTCCAAGTTAGAGGTATCAGAAGGCAGGCTTTCTTATGTCAGTGAATTTTTTATACCCAAGGAAAAAAATCCATTCCACCTTTGTAATCACCAAAGTTCCCTTTAAGAGGCAACGTTACTTAAAGATATATTCTTCCTATTTTCAGCAAAGGGCAGAAAAAATTCGTATAATAGGAATGTAAGTAACAAAAAAGCAAGTATACAGCTGAAATGTGATAGTAAATATTAATAGAAATAAGATTCATCCTTTAACAGTGGGCCAATTCAGGAATCTTGCTTTGCCTTTCTGAGTGCCCTCAGTCTGTATCATCTTTGTGAAACAAACACAATCCTCCTGTCTTTCCTTCATACACCTTTGGAAAAGTTATTCCATTGAAAGCACAGCTTTTCTATTTATACTGCCTCAGGTTATATTGACTCACAATTTATCTATATCCTGCTTTGTGCAGTATGTCACATGAAGAGAAGAGCATGAAACTGCATCTTTACCACAATGACTCCATATAATTCATCATAGAATCTCACTTTCTTTTCATCATGGAGACTGCTTAAAATATATTAATAATACCAAGGAAAACTTGACATTTTGAAAGGCACACTTTTTACTTGCAGAAGTTTTTGGCATCCTAAATGTTTATTGACATTTCTCATGAGATTTTGTTGAGGGTTTTTTTTATTTTTAACCTATTTCATCAGTATTCAAAATTATCTAAACCAACAGACTACACACTAGGCTGGGTAGACCAAAATACTCTTCCCAGGTCTTTTGTTTGAGCTAAAATATAATGTAGCTAGGCATGGAATTTGTAGGAGGAGAAGTGCAGGCAGGGGAAAAGAGCACATAAATTTCAAGCAGCATGATTTAATAACCTACTGATGAATTCATTCAAGATCTAATTATCAAGCACACCAGGTAGAGATTCCAAAGTAACACAAACCAGCCATCCAAATTAAAAAGATAAAAGTTTGATTATTTGTATATTACAAAAACAATTATGGAAGGATAAGTAAAGCTATGGAAATATTACACTGTTGAAGCACAAGTGTACTGGGTAAGACCACAGTCCACGCAGATCCGTGTCTCTCCTTTTAGTATTTATATTTTACACTTTGTGGGATGCAAACAACACCCATATAACTTTCAGAATTTGTATCTGTGTAATTCCTTTGCAATCACTTTAGACATCAGAATCCCCTTTCAGATTATGATCACAGCTTGTTCACTATGGCAGATGTTAGGCTGGTAAAAACCATTACTAATTAGAGGAAAGGGTTCAAAGCAGATTTGGAAAAGAGGGAGTGGTTTTGCTTAAGTGACCTTGCAGCTGGAAATACCAGAGTGGGAGGACTCCATTTATCACACCTATTCCTGCTTTATCCTCTGCCTGTCCTGAGAAGTAGAATTCCTGTGTAAAGATAACACATTCTCACGGACATGCCTGAGCCTCCTGCTGGGGGAGAGACAGAGATCAAAAGCTCAGAGATCACAAAAAGCACACAGCATACTGGTAAACTACTTGTGCACAAATCTTTTGATAAATTGGTGGAAACTAGGCCTGCCATGGGCTAGGATCAACTAAGCCTAATAGGGTCTGCTGTTCCTGCTTGTGGCTCTGCCTGGGTTTTCTTTAAGATCCTCCAGCCAGCCAGGTAATTAAATAAATTTGCTCTGCATTTCAGCCATGGCTTTATGGTTGTCCTGGCAACCTACTTGTTCCAATTCACACAGTCTTCTTTGCACAGGAGCACCAAAATAGCTTGTTCTTAACAGAGACTATGTTGTGAACTATCGCTGTTTCAGCCCTATTACAGACATTTTCATCAATTGTGTACCCTGTTTTTCTAACTAGAATTTCTTATCTAAAAATTAATGTAATAAAATCATGCATATTTATGAACCTCTGTGTTTGGTCCTCCTTTTTGATGAACTGAAGAATATACCAACTTTTCTTGGATAAATGTATTAATTTTTATTTTGCAGAAATTATTTTTTTGCTATTGTAATACAGGAAAGAGAAACACTCATTTTAGAAATATAGCTCTGTCACAGGATGCTCTTTAACACTGTCTAGCACTCATGTTTCAGAAATAATTGAGAATCTTTTGCTGTGTTAAGAGGCTGGCATATTTGATGAACTGTAAACTTTTCCTTAAACAGTTACTTTAGTTTCCATTTAATCCCTAAGGCTTTTATTTTGTAATGTACAATCGTGCTTTCACTAACCCAGAGGAAAGGAGGCAGGAAAAAACACTAAATGGAAATAATAAAGCTGAGTTGCTTTTATTTTCTTAGTATATTATCATTGAGCTTTGTTGTTTCCACAGAGAGGCTGTCCTAATCAGCTAGTTTAGTGGTTTGGTTTCCTAAATTAACCATACATATCTAACGTTCATATTTTTCAGTTACAAGATTCAAGCAATTCTTGTGTCAAGAATACACTTAATTATTTCACTTTCTTGCCCATTATTCTTTTAAAGAAGCTCAGCCTCTCATAACAGGGAAGCAGATTGTGCCTTGTGATCTTTACATCCACCTTAGGAGCAGGAAGCAGAATGGAAAGTGGTGCCATGGCCTTACTCTGTCTTAAGAGGATAAGATTACTTCAGGTATATGAAAAGTTTTTCCTCTAGTGCAACAAAGCCTAGGTGCAGCAAAGCTCAGCAGTCTTAAGGCAGAGCTTGTAAAATGTGTGAATGGGGTTGCACAATATAATCTGTTGGTTGGGGCTGTGTTGGGATTTCAAAGTAGAATTTGATATCCTGGGACTTACCTTGTATTTGCATCTTCTATCCCCTGTGTAACAGCCCTCAGTGGCAGTGATCAAATGCAATCAAGCTGAAATAATTCAGTTTAAGAAGACAAAGCATCTGCTAATAGAGAGCTCTCTTAACTCTGGAGTCAGTTTGCTCAATTTGGTTTTGTAGTGCGGGATGAGTGTTTTGGCTGGGGCTGTGCTGAGGAGAATCCTCTCTAGTGCAGTGCTCACATCAGCCAGAGGGAAGCCCTCCCTACAGAAATCTCCCCTTTCCCACCTTGGCAGGATCACATTTTTCCTTTTAATTTCTGTGATACCATTCTAGGTTTGGAGTAACTTTCCTCCCTCTGCATTTTTGTGGGCTGAGTGTGCAAATGCTTATGTCTTATGCTGCTCTCCACAGCCATTACTGATTTGACTTTTTCCCTCTATCAAGCCCACAAACTAAGAAGACCATAAAAGTTCTCTGCAACCCCACAAAATATACTCTCCCTGGATTCACAATGCCTTTCAACCTCTTAAGATGATCTCAGCTTATTAAAGTTATATGTGATTGCAATAATTGCAAAATTCATTGTGCTGTGTCACTATTGGGGAAAAATTTTCTCTTACCTTATCATAAAACTGAGTCTGCCCTGTGTAGTGTCTGACTTGTATCTCTCCTCAGCTCATGCATCATCTGCATTTGATAATAAATATCATCTAATTACATGGATGAAACAATCACAGATAGGGAAATAAAAAATAATAAAAAAATTAAAAGATCAAGGAAAAATTCCCTAAAAGATTATGGAATTGTTTAAATGTCAGAGAGATGTATATGTTAACAGTACATTGACCCATTCTTAAACCTGGCTCAGATAAAATTCCCCAAACACAGCGTAACTAATGTAATATGCACCAGATGTAGAAGGACACAGCCTTCCCCAGTCCACACATGCTGGTTAGTGCAATTTCATCACTCTCAGTGCACCAGCACCATATACTGCATGGATCATTATCCACAGTAGAACTTGATGCAGCAGCGCCCTGAGGAACATCATGATCATACTTTTGCTGCAGGTTTTGCAGATTTAATCACACGGTTATACCCAGGCCAAAACTGAAAAAAATATGTAAGGTTTAACATGACTGCATCTGGATATAAGGACAACTGCACAGATAAGAAAACCAGGAAAGTAGAATTTCTTAAAATGAAAATATTAGAAACTTTCCAGTAAAGTCTACTTTAATAAAAGTTTGTTCAAAATCCTCTTTAATTTGCAGCAAAAAATTGCCTTCTGGAGGAACATTGCATTTACCATTGATAATAAAGATGGACCCAATCCCTAACATAAGAACATCTCTGAAGGTTCAAATTAAATGTAATGAATAGAGTTTTTTAGTTAATGAATTTCGTATGTGTTCTTGAGAGCAATTTTTTTAGCAAGAAAGGGAACTGTCCATAACTTGGGTTTCTAGACTTGCTTATGAATATCTCGTATTTCTAAATGGTAAACCCTCAAAAGAGCAGAGGGAGAGAAAGCAGAATTTGATATCTCAAAACTTGCCTTGTATTTGCAACCTCTATCCCCTGTGTAATAGCCCTCAGTGGCAGTGATCAAAAGCAATCAAGCTGAAATCATTTAATTTAAAAAGAAAAAGCATCTGCTAATAGAGAACTCTCTTAACTCTGGAGTCACGTTTGCTCAATTTGGTTTTGTAATGCAGGACCAATAAAGAGACTGGAAAGTTCAAACTTTATATTATTTTTAATGATGATGGGACATTAAAGAATATATTTTATTTATTTTGTGATTTATAAGATCAGGTCAGTTAACCTTTCAGGCCAGCAGCTGTTCTTCTCATTTTGAGTTTTCTCAGGTATCTACTAAATAACCTTTTTGGATGATACAAGATTATTTTTTCATAAATTGGAAAAATATAATTTTTTTAAAATGCCCTGGGATTTGAGAAAGTGTTTGATTTAGATGGATTTTTTTTACAGATGAGTTTAAAAATATGATTTATGTTTTCACCAACCACTGCACATTCTAAGCTTTTTATGCAGCAGTTTTGATGCAAAACATGAGTCACCAATAACTTTTCTGAGGGTGATGAGTCCTGAACCGAAATTAGAAGAGAACCAATTTTTCCTCAGCATTTTAGAACCACATAGCAGGTCTCATAGGAAAAAAAAATTGTTCTAAATGGAGTTTCCAATTAAGCAGTGATTTTCAGGAAGAATAAGGACAATTCTAAGTTTTAAATTTAGTTATGTTTGTGGTCCCATCATTTTAAGCTGAAGGACAGACTTTAAGAACTATTAACACATTGCACTGCCTAGAGTATGATCACTTATCAAGTATGAAAGAATTCATAAATTAGAACCTAAGTATGAATGAATTGGCTGTGGTCATGAAAAAAATTTTGCCCATACAGTGTCCCACCACTGTTAAAGTGTAAGTGCAGGAGTTCATTCTTGTACTCCTGATTGTAGGGTAAGAAATTTAGTTGGTCAAGTCTTACTTGCAGGCCAAAAACCAGAAAATTAACATGTGGCATCTCAAGATAAGCTGAGAAACTTAGATTTTTCTTTGAATTTTGCAAGATAAATTATTGATGGAGATACAATAATCTTAAAACGTAACATGAAACAGTCCCTATCTTTTCCTTTTACTTATCTTTATAGCTATACAGTCTTACAGGGTTTCTCTAGCCTTTCTCTCTGTTTGGGTGAGAAATTGAGAGAAATGCAATAGGAGACTCAAGATGATTAGACCTTACCTTTTTAAAGGAGAATGGAAAGAAAAAAGAGGGGGAAAATTGCAGATTTTTTTCTTTTTTTTTTTTTTCTTTCTTTTTTTTTTTTTTTTTTTTTTCACAATATCTGATGAATTAAGTGAAGACTTCCATGGGGATTTCCAGAATACCACTATTTTGAATTTGAAACTGTGTTATAGTGAGGTAATATAACTTGCACTTTCTCTTACATTTGTGCATACTGTTTGGATCTTAGCCTCTGTTTTAGGAAATCTTTCATAGATCACATATTATCACAAGCTAGAAATAGTTGCTTAAGCAACCTGACATTCTAGCCTTGATTCTCTGGTAAAACAGATGTCTGAAATTATGTATTATTTGCTATAGCAGCAAATTTTTAATTTCATTTCTCTGAAACTGCTAGATGATACTTAAATCACATATAGTTATTTCAGTTTTTTAATGTTGATCCATCATCAATATATATTTTTAAAGGATTTTAAATAAAAATTTTAATTCAATTATTAAAAGCATTTGCAAATTCAAAACACTGGATACAGTAAATTATCTATATAACTGCTTGTGTGTGTGCATATATATATCCTGTGTGCACAGACTGACCACAGGTAGAAACTCTAAGTACATAAGTCTCTACCCCCTTGAGATATATAAGATATGCACAGACAGACAGAAGACACATGGATGAATGAAGGAAATTCTTTCATAGCAGTTTCTCCCATTACTTATGTACACTGGGAGAAGCTGAAGCATTTCTTTCAAAGAGAGTCTGACATCCCTGAAGAGAAAAGCAGTCCCTGAGGACTGTACTCTAACCATAATAGGAACAACCTTTGCATTTCTCCATTAATCCTAATTTTGTAATATTCACAAGGAAACATTATGTCACTGTTACTAAGCAAAAAGACTCCTCTGAAGCATTTTAATATCATTATAGTTTCAAAGGAGGAAGCAGCTTTCATTTGCCAATTTCATGCCTCTCAAAGCCCTGGAAAGCATATTCCTTTTTTATTTTGGTCTGGGCTTTGGCTGGGTTTCCCTTCTATTCTGTTATTCTTAACAAAATTCTAATTATTTTATTTCTTTCATTCTTTCTAGGGTTTTCTGGAAGTTTGCCAACATCTAAGACAAAGAACTGCTCCCCCTACCTGAACTTCTGACTCATCCCAGACATTCAAGATATAGCTGAAATCTCCTCTTCAGGACTTGTATTCTTTTCCAAAGCATTTTCTGATAATACTTGTAAACTTGCAAAGATAAATTAAATTAACAGAACAGAATAAAGAATGCCTTGGAATAGCAGAATAAGTACTGGAAAGAGATGGATTTTTTTTAAAATTTTGACTCCACTTTCCCATAGAACACTTCAGGTAATACAAGGGTCTCACTCCTCTGTTGAATCAAGACCAATGTTGGTGTCTGCTGTTTCAAAGCTCTTTTAGTCTGAGCAGTAACTAACAGGCAAAAAGTGACCAGTATTCTCCTGAATTGAGGCAAAAGCCAAGGCAGCCCTGGCCACAGGCACAGCTGCAGTGTCAGGGGCAAGCATGGAAGAGTGTTGGTCCTCTGCTGCTGGAGGTTGCAGACTATGCTTTCCACCAGGCAAACCTAACGGGACCAGAGTGGTTTTCTTCCTTCAAGTACAAGGAGAGAGTATCTGGATATTCATAGAGTCATAGAATTACAGAATGGCTAGAGCTGAAAAGGATCTTACATGTCATTCAGCTCCAAAACCCCTGCCACTAGCAGGAAACCTTCCACTAGACCTAATTCCTTACAGCCTGGTCTTGAACACATCCCAGGATGGGTTGTCCACAGCCTCTCTGGTCAACCTGTTTCAGCCCCTCACCACCCCCATGGTAAAGAATTTACTGAATTAAGAATTCAAAGAATTACTGACATCTAATCTGAACGTACCCTCCTTCAACCTAAATCCTTGTCCTGTCACTACACACCTTTCTGAAAAGTCCCTCTCCATCTCTCTGTTAGGCCCCCTTTAGGTACTGGAAGGTGCACTGTGGCTTCTCCAGAGCCTCCTCTTCCCCAGACTGAACAACATCAATTCTCTCAGCCTGTCTTCATAGGAGAGGTGCTCCAGCTCTGTGATCAACTTAGCACTTCTCCTCTACACCCTTTCCAACAGGAGCATGATTTTCTTGTGTTGGGAGCTCCCACCTAGAAACAGTACCCCAGGTGAGGGCTCATGAGATCAGAGAGGAAGAATCATCTCCCTTGACCTGCCCAGGATGCAGCTGGCTTTCTGGGCAAAGTCAGGAATAAAGAAAAGTTCCTGTCTCCAAATAAATACAGATAGTCCTTTATCATTCTCCAACTAAAAATACATGTAAAATTTAATTCAGAATAGTTCTGCTCTGGAATAATATAATGAAAAATTTTGTTGAGGCACTGCAAATGTGTACACATTAGTGTCTTGCCAGTAATAGATTTTTTCCATGGTCACTCACAGAGCCATCTGGTTCAACAGGCTTACTCCATGTCTTTTTAGAGACAGTTTCATTTCTAACCTTCTGGTGAACTTAAGGGAAAGACACAATTGGCTGGTTTTAATTTACATTCTAAACACACCACATGACAATTGAAGGAGGAGAAGTTATTTCAGTCTTGACTTATAACTAACATAAATATCTGCAAAATGTATGCATGTGTCTAATTTTCCAAGCATTTGGCCTTGATTGATAAATACATACACGTACAAAAGGTTGATGTATCTATTAAAATAGATTATATACAACATTTTTGACTATTTAACAATAAAAATAGTCTAGTTACAATACAAAAGGCTCATGTCAAGGCATTCACATATCTCCATGGAATATTTTTCCTGTATTGTACCATGGCAATGAACCTTTAAGGAATTTTGTAAGTAAATGTGGCAAAAACATTGATTGTGAATTTATTTTTCTTATAATTCATGTATGTTTTCTTTCTCTTTAGAACTTCTGCCCTTGTTAGATGAGGGATTTCAACAATTCTTTTTACAATTATGCCACAGATTCTGAGGTCAAAAGTTTCCAAAGTTTCTGGGTAGAAATAGACAGGAAAGAACAACAAATGTATCAAAAAATATACAAAAATTTTTATGGCTACACACAAGAAAAGGTTGGGAGCACATACAACTTAGCTGTGAGAGCTCTCAGAAGTATGTCCTGCTAAAGTTTGATCAAGAAATCCAGTATTATAATTATAGAGACAACTAAGCATGGATTTTTAAAAGAAGCTGCTTTGTCGAAGGAACAAATTGTCAGGCTGGTCTTGCATTATTTTGCCAAGATATGTGGTATGACTTCATGGAGATTCATCACTTTGCCTCAAATCTCAGCTCCCCAGATTAAAAAATCTGAAAATAAAAATTATGCCAGCAAGAAGAAAGCGAAACTATAACCTTAGCTTGGTGTGGAACCCCATTTGCAATTATCATTAAAACTCAAGAAAGAACAAAAAAGCTGTCTTCCATTTTGTTCACTTGAAGTATATATCTCAACCATAATATTGGAGGTTAATAGTAGGTGAGTTTTTAATCTCCTGCTTTTTTTTGTGGGTAATAGCAGGAATATTTGGCAATCAAGTAATCTGAACAAGTCAGGATTCATAAGGATTACTGACTCATTTGAGTTTCATAGCACACACACACACACACAGTCCAGAATAAGACGAGTTGGAAGGGATCCCCAAGGATCATTGAGTCCAACTCCTGGCCCTGCACAGGACCATCCTCAAAAGTCACACAATGTGCCTGAGAGCATTTCCTAAATGCTTACCAAACTCTGCTCAGCTTGGTGCTGTGACCACTTCCCTGGGGAGGCTGTTCCAGTGCCCAGCCACCCTCTGGGTGAAGAACCTTTTCCTAATATCCAAGCTAAACCTGCCCTGACACAACCTCAGGCCATTCCCTCAGGCCCAGTCATAGCCAGTGGGAGCTCAGAGAATTCCTCTGGCTTCCCTGGGAGGTTCAAGATGCCCCTGGCAGAGTTCCCAAAGACCCTCAAATGAGACCCAGGTGTCTCAGGGGCTGGATTTAGCTCCTTGGAACAATTTACCAACATTGAGAGAAGAAATGCATGCTGCAAAAATAAATAGAGTGTAAATTAGATTGTTAGAAAGTAGAATAAGCAGATTTCTAGAATGTTTGTATTAAGGGGTTGGTGATCAAGATGGAGGACATGGGGCATGGTATGCTTCTTCCTCCTTCTTCTTCACTCCATCCATGTTGAAGTGCCACCTTGGCATCCTTCGATTGGATGGGGACAAAACTAGACATTACAATAAGGTTGTGGTGTATTGGATAATAATTGTAAATATCAGATATGTAATTTAGACTATAAAAGATAAGTCCTGCCTCTGCCAGGCAGATTCCGCCTTGGGCATCTGGCTGGACAGACTGCTATTAGCTGGGCAAAGAATTCCTGAGATAAGAAATAATAAACAACCTTGAAAACCTCAGAAACCAGCCTCCTGCAGTCTCTCATCAGCAAGCATTGGGGAAAACCTGAATTTTAGACCACCTTCATGTCCCCCTGAGGTGATCTCAAGCATAAAGAGACACCTCGGGCAGTGACAACTGGGCACCACAGGAAAGAGATCAGTGCCTCCTCTTCCCCTCATGAGCAATTTGCAGACTGCAGTCAGGTGTCCCCTCCATCCCCTCCAGGCTGAACAGCCCAAGTGACCTCAGACACTCCTCATGTGGCTTCCCCTCTAAGTCCATTGCCGTCTTATGGCACTCCTTTGCTGACTCTGCAATTGCTTAATGTCTGCTTTATATTGTGGCACCCATTCCTGCCCCCAGCACTGGAGGTGAGGCTGCCCCATCTCAGAGCAGAGGGGACAATCCCCTCCCTTGCCTGGCTGTGATGCTGTGCCTGATGCCAGGCTGCCCCTCCTGGCTGCCAGGGCACTGCTGGCTCATGTTCAGTTTGCCAGGACCAGGACACCCAGGTGCCTTTCTGCAATTCTGCTTTCCAGCATCTCATTCCCTGCTCTGTCCATATATCCATGGTTATCACATCCCTGGTGAAGAATCTGACACCTGCCCTTGCTGAACTTCATACGGTTGGTCATTGCCACAGGTTCCTCACTCTTAAAAGAAGGCTTGCAATTATGTCTAATGGATTCCATAACTGTGCAGTTCAGAAAGCAAAAAATAATACATAAACATATAATCAGCATTTTCTCTGAGCAATGTAATAACTTAGAAGGCTGGTAACAATCATTATTCAATTTCAGGTTTACATTTGTAAAAACTACTAGTTTAATCCTGTGTAGTTGTTCTTCCAGAAATGCCCCCACTGTGAATATTTCTTACATCAGTTAATAGCAACTGTCTTGCTTCTATAAGATTAAAATGCACTGGAAAGCAAATATGATTTTAATACTACCCTTTGAAGAGTTTGTGACATCTGCATTCACTACATTCATCCCAAAAGAACTATTCGGAGCAGTAGATGCCAAGCATTCCCTAAGTCCTTCAGCCCACTGTGAGAATAAAATCTTTCAACTCTGGAGAAAATAAATTTAAATAATATGATTTTACCGCTCTGTGCCCTAATTAAATGGCAATTTAATATTTGGCATTTTAATATAATGCCATTTAATATTGGCAATTTAACATGATATTAAATTGCAATTACAAAAGATGCAAAACAATCTTCAAGAAATATTTAGGATTGGAAAGAGTTTTCTCTTTTTTTCCTTAAACTCTCTTTAACAAATCATGTCAATTAATGATTTGTGTTTCTTAATTTCTATAATTCATTCAAGAAAAAAACCCTAAACAGATAAAAAAGATAACATCTGCCAAATGTGTAACCATGACAACACTAAATCCCATTATAAAACAGCTTTTTTTGTCAGTAAACTCTCACAAAAAAGAAAGCTATTAGCTAATTTTAACTTACAGGTCTGGGGGAAGCGAGATGAAACAGAAAATTAGCATAGATTTATGCTGTTTCACTAAATGTTCTTCCTATATTAACCAGACTCTGGTATAAAGTGTAATGTCACTAATAACACAAATATAATAGCTAGAAGGTAATAGACACTTCTTTCAGAGCCAGTGGTCCAGCCCTACAGCATTGGCATAGATCAGAGGAATTTGGAGTTACCAAAAGATGCATGTTACTGCATTGAGACTGTGATGAGGAAAAATGTCTCTGGAAATCTTTCTTGGGAAGAGTTTGGGAAGAGACTGCAGCTACACCTAAGTCCCAGGACCCACGGCTGGATCACAATGACCCCAAGGCAGTACTGCAGGGCTGGGGAAGAGGGGCTGGAAAGCTGCTTGGGGAGAAAGGGCCTGGGGGCGCCAGCAGGTGGCCAAGAGGGCCAGCAGCATCCTGGGTGACATCAAAAATAGTGTCCAGGGCACTCTGCAGCAGGTGTAAACGAGCATGGTTTCATGAAATTCAAGAGAGCTATGCATACAAATTCAAGATGACATATGTCTATGCTCTAATTTGTTTAAATGCTCTTGTTTGTTTAAATCATAACATTAAATCATAACATCTTGCTACGTCTTTGCAGACATATTCTGGATAGTTGTGGTGCTTTGACACAGCAGCAAAAATCCTGCAATGGACGAGCAAAAATAAAGCCAGGAGGGAGGGAAAGATGACTTAATATAAATCTCATCTGCAAAAAGGACATGTTAAGAAGTCGTTCCAAATGATTATCATGTTACTCTAATAAGGAATAATTAAGGCAAAGGAACAAATAAAAAACTTCTGGCAAGATGCTTACTTACTTCACCAGACAATATCAAATTTGCCTGGAGGAAATGGCAAAGGCATGGCCAGATTCAAGTGAGCAAGAGAGTGGACATGAAATTCTGGATTTTGAGGCCAATGCCCAGTGCACTCCTTAAAAACTTCTTCATATGAAAATATAGCCCCTACTTCTGTACAGAAATTACTTTTATTTTAAGAATAGCTTTATACAAATAGCTGTGTATCACAGTTATGAAAGAGAAGAGGTCTGTGTAACTAATTCCAGATTACTCTCACAAATGTCAGCCATTGAGTTACGCTGTTCTAAAGTCCCAGTGCTCCCATATAGGTACTTAGGGAGTTCCATCAGAGGGTAGGTGAAGAAATCAGGAATTATAATGAATGCGAGAATTCAGAGAATATAAAGTTAACCTCATTTTTTTGTATATTTTTCTTAGTTTTAGAAATATATCTGCAAATACTCCTAGCCTAATTACTGTTTCTTTTACATCATAGTAGTTAAGAAAGCAGCAATATCAAATTGCATTAATATATAAACTAGCTCCTGTCTGGGGTTTTATTTTTATTTTTTTACTCTCAACATTTTATTTAACAATGATCTTCTAGAGCAGAAACTGAGTCACAAGCTGTTTCTGTTTCAATTCTATCATACTCCAAAATCTGCTTTAAGCTAGATATGCATACTGCCACTATAAGGCATGGAATATCCCTAAACAACACATCTTTTAAGAGACAAATCAAAACACAAGAGAGTGAAATATTTGCCACACACATGTTAGAATTAACCCTGAGTTACCTGAGAATCATCATGAAGATGCCTTCATACCTTCAGTGCTTTTCCCTTGTGGTTCAGAGACTCAAGTGAAAACACTGAGATTAAAATTTGCAACATCACATAGATGATGATCAACACTGAAAAACAGTAAGCACACTTTATTATTTACTTATAACAGATTGTATATGAAGAACATAATATAGTTCAACTAACTTAAGGTTGTTGAATTTTGTTGACTACAGAACTTGTAGGATTTCTTCTGCCCCAGCACTGTGGATGCCCCAGCCCTGCTTTTCCTCGTCCCCAGCACCAGTTAGAGAGGGCTGAGGCCACACACAAAATAGTCAAAAATAGTATCTAATAAGTGTATAGAACATATGATGATGAAGTCACAGACTCAGACAGATATGGCTCATGAACAACCAGCAGCTGCTTGGATGTGATCACAGAATTCTATTATAAGCCCTTCCAATTTCACAAAAGTCTCGTTTGAGCCATCACTTTCTCTGCCTTCAACCTGTCACCCAAACATCCCATAGTAATCTTCTGGTTTCCACTGTCCCTCTGATCCCTGTCATATCTTTGTTCAGTTTGATTAGTGTTTATTTAAATAGGATTACAATATCTGAATTTAGTTTACAGAACTAGCTTTTATGAGCACTTATTTTCAATAAAATTTTCAAGCTAACATGCTTGAGATGATACAATAGTACAAAAACAGCTCATGAGAATTTGACTGCAAATCTGGTATAGTCCATTTGCCACTTCAGAACTGCTACTAAGTAAGCAACTCATGGGGTTTTTACTTCACCAGAAGACCTACTACCTTCCAGGAAACAAACTCACATGAAAAACCCATATTAGGCAAAGTATTATGTCTTGGTCCTTTTTTGAAGCATGGGAAATTAGGATGTATCTCTGCCTATTTTTGAAAAGAAAGACTGGCATATTTTCGTTTGAATGTCACTGACCTAATTGAAGCAACAGTAACCTTAGGCATTCACAGAACTACTTAAATTATTTTTCCTTAGAGGGAAATGACAGGATATATATGAGAAATTATTAATTTAATTCAAACTATGATTGAAGGACAAGCTTTATGAAAGCCCTCACAGCCTTTTGCTACCAGCAAAATTCTCTCCATCTATTCTTTCTTTTGACAGAGCCTTTGCAACCCCACTCCATCCACAGTTCTGGCCTTTCTTTTTCCCTTAACCTAACTCCAGCCTTAAGTAAAGCCTGAGCCTTACACAAGGGTCTCTAGCCCTCTTTAGCTTGGAATTTCTCACAAGTTTCCCACAATTTCTTTGGACAGCTACTTTCCAGTCCTACTCCAGCTGCATCCATCTTCCTTTGTTTCATTCTTCCTTTCTTTCTTCCTTTTTTTTCCTTCTGTGCTTGATGGTGCAGCCTCCCTTTGAGCACAGTGTGCAGTTCTGGGACCCACAATTTGAGAATGTGGAGGTCCTTCAGTGCATCCAGAAGAAGGCACGAAGAGCAGCTGATGGAAGGGCTGAAATGAACGTCCTGTGAGGAGCTGAGCACTTCAGGTCTGTCTAGTTTGGAGAACAGGAGGGATGACCTCATGGCTCTCTCCAGCTTCCCAAAGAGAGGAAGTGCAGAACAAGGTGCTGGTCTCTTCTTCCTGGTATCCAGTGATAGGACTCCTGGGAATGCAGTAAACTGTAATTTTGCTTGGGTTTTATGGTCTAAGAAAACAAATTGACAGTTGACTGCTCCTTGCAATGACACTGCATCTGATGCTAAGTTTTTTTCTTTTCTTTCCACTTATCCTGAACTAAAAATATTAGCTCATACTCTGGGAGTTTTTTTCAGGCAGGCAAACAGAATAAGAAATTTCTTTGTGACTAATTAAGTAGAGCAAAGTAAAAAGAAACTCAGAATATCATCTAAGAAAAGAAAGTTTTGAATAACTCACTTAATAGATTTCCATCAGCTTTACACAAAGTACAAAACAGGGACAAGCAGCAATTTGGTGCTAGAGCAACTCACCTAGAATGCATCAGCCAACAAGTAAATAGAATCTATTTTGCTGCTGGTATAGGTACATACTTTTTAATTATAAGGATGAGAAATACAAGTAGCATTTGAATTAAAGAAAAAGAATAAAGGTGCATCTGGAGCTCCATTCAAATTCCCAGAAAGAATGGTAAATCCACACATTTTAATGGAACTCCCTTCTTGTTTAGTCTGTTTCATAAATGCTTCCATTGCAGACAATATGTCCATAGCATATTTACCTTTACATGTTTTCAGGCAAAACTTCAGAAATCAGATTCAATCCTTACTATGCAAATTTTTAGTTTTCCAAGCCATCATGCAGCTACTCAAAATTTCTGCAAGAATTTGTTCTACAATTATGCTTGAAAATGAACATAGGAATGACTATTTTATTTTTAATATTATGAATTCTCTGTTAGTCAAATATACAAGGTAAGACTTCATCAAAGCAAAAGGTAAACCTTCATCAAAGCAAACTTATTCTTAAGAAATTCTTAAATACAGCCCCACAGATCTCACTTTTTTGTCTTATATTTCCCCAGATAAATATATTCCTTATTGCTTTATGTTAGACAGCACTCATGAATAAGTAGTATTGTTAACTCATCTGCTTTATTTCTTCCCAAGACTGGAATGGTTTTCCAATCAATCATGAATTAATTAATTTCTTTTTTTTTTCTTAGAGAATGGTAAGTCCCACTAGGGCTTCAGAATAAGGTTCAGTACTGAAATAAACTTTCTTTAGCTGCCTGCAGTTCATAGATATTAATACTATCATACTTGG
Organism: Luscinia megarhynchos; assembly: GCA_034336665.1. Lineage (NCBI taxonomy): Eukaryota > Metazoa > Chordata > Aves > Passeriformes > Muscicapidae > Luscinia > Luscinia megarhynchos. The sequence goes on from CM067564.1 coordinate 32,024,596, forward strand.
ATTTTCTCTAAATTTCTGGTAATTGCAGTTCTATATCTTCACATGTTAAGAGCAGGAAACCCAATTTCACATTAACTTATGGTCTCCTATTATCTTGAAACAGTAATGGCAGAGACATAAGGTATTTCCAACAGTTAGCAGCCATGTAGAAGACATGAATTTCTCATTCTTCCATACATTCCAGGACATGCCTAACTCTGATGTCATTACTTCTGTCAATGACTATGAAAAGATGGAAAATTAAATAACACAACTGAATGTTTTAAGGCACTCTAAGTTGCATTTCATGATGCCATAGATTTAGATATCTGCTTAAAATGTTTTACAACAAAGCTTTTCCTTGGCCCTTTAATAGTGGATCAGAAATTCTTTACCCAGGTCTCTTACAATCTTTATAACCAGTGATGTTATGAGCAAAGATTTGTTCTGAGAGATTAACAAACTGCTCTTTAACTTTTCAGCAAAAGATAGTACCTCAGAATAAGCACATAATAAAATATTTTAACTTCACAAGGCTCTTATATGAATCTTTAATTCTCTTAGTGACTCACAAGATGCCAAGAATTGTCCTTTCCAGAAGCAGTTATAATTTAAAAAGTTCAGCCTTGCAGAGCTATTATTTATTGAATCTTATCAGAGCCAGCAGCTCATATATTTCTTATGGAATGACTTTCTACTTTGTATAATGTGAAGCTGGTAGATTCAACTGCTAAAAAACATCCTAATTTGCTTGGCTTAGAAAACTGATAACACGATAATACTTCAGCTCTGTTAGGTCTAGCATTTGGATGAGAACAAGCTCACAGGAGCAAGAATCTGTAAGCATATATCACTTTTCTTAGAATATCCAATTCTGACAGTGTTTTCTGAGTTGGTTTTCAGTGGCCTGTTGCACAGCCAGTCTTGGAACTCCAACTGCTCAAAGAACTCTCATGAAGGAGAACTACAATAAATAGCAATCTTTCAAAATCCAGTACATGATCGTTTCAGGTCAGAAAAAGATTAAATATTTTCCAAGTGGGACACGTGACCAGCACTTTATATATAGTAGACACTTAGTTTCTGTCAGTCTTGAATCTTTTAGAAGTACTTGGATGGATAGATGACAGTATCATAGTGATCCAAGAAACCATGGTAACTTGGGTCTCGACATTGAGAATTTAATTAATGCTTTTACCAATATTTTGAGAAATTTACTATCAATAATAATTTTTTTATTTTAATTTTTGCAGTTTAAATAATCTTACAGCATTTGGTTATTTCATTCATGTCTGTAATATTTTGTCATTTATATAATTTAAACTTAAGTAAGTCAAGAATGCATTATTTCTTATATGAGGAAAAAATACACTACAAATTTTAAAAGGTCTTCAAAGAACATTATTAAGAAGGTATTAAAAATCTGTGTTAAATGTCTTTGCCATAAAATTTTGCTTGGCCTATAAGAAGAAAATAATCGAATTTACTGTGATTCAGATGATCAAATTCACCCCAGTTTGGACATATTACGCATTGGAAAACAGAGAGCCAAAAAGAGGGAAGTGTTACAACTAGAAGATATTATGCAGACCTTGATGCATTCAAATATATATATTTTATAGATATGTACAGATGTACTTTCTCTTCCAGATTTTTCAGTTTATCAAGATTAAAATGCACTATGCAGTTCTTTTTCTGCACACTTTTTAGTTAATGGAACATAGTTGCATTGTTACTCATAATGAAATATTATAAATAGTATTGTATATTATTAATAATTAACTAAATTATTCATAATGAATCATAATGAAGCCTTTTTTGCCAGCTCACATTGATGATTTTCATATCTGATGAACATACTTTTTTCCCTGCTGTAATTCTGATATATTAGTAGGATTACACATAATTTTAATTTTATATGATAATTCAAAAATATGTCCATGTAGTTAGATCAATTATGTATGAGAATCTGTAATACATCTTATGTAATTATACATCCTTTTTCCAAACAGTGATAACATTACAGTTATTAGCTTAATATCTTTTAATCTCATCTCTTATCAAAGATCCTTGCTTTTATGAACGACAAGGACACTAATGTTTTTCATTAGGCAGTACTTCACTGCTGTATCAACACACAGCTAGTAACCCTGAAGTTAACTGAGCCACTTGTACAAACATGCAACACAGCATGACTGCACATGATACCAGATCATACCTTTCCACTCAATGCCATGGAGAAGGGATGTGTATTCCACCAGCTCTGGGATTTATAACCAAGCTGGCTATAACTTCTGTGAGGAAGTTGAATCACTAAACAGTGATTCCAGGATCAAAACCTGTCCAAAAGGATCACAGCCACCTTTGAATGTTATGAATTCAAATGGAACTAATAAGCTAGAGTGCCACATACTTCAAAAAACAGACTTGAACTGAAATCTTTACCAAGGTACATTAAAATCTTGTGATTAATTCCCAATTATGAGATTTATGAGAATGGGAAAGATGATCCCCAATTTAGAGATGGAAAAATGGCAAATTTTATTATTGTGTAAGGGAAATTAATTCCCATTGATTTTATAGGAGTATCAGCTCTCGAACCTATGTTAATTATTAAGAGATAATAGTGTAGGACTATAATAATAGGATAATAGTGTAGTGTAGTATTTTTCATCAAGACTCAAACTGATATTTTATTTCTAAAAGCAGAGTTCTATTCATCTATCCATCCATCCATCCATCCATCCATCCATCCATCCATCCATCCATCCATCCATCCATCCATCCATCCATCCATCCATCCATCCATCCATCCATCCATCCCTCCAATCATCCCCTGAAGGATCAGGAAATCAGAAATAATAATTAATAAGAAAATTAAAAGAAACAGTTTGCTAAGAAGAGACCTGTAATTGAAATATTCAATACTAAGGTTTGTAAATATTTAGGGATTTTATTTTGTGGGACTGAGGCTGGTCCTATAACTGAAGAAAATTAGCTGCTAAAATAGCCCACACCTGGAACACATCTTCCAGTGTGATGTCATCAAAAGAAAATCCAGTTCATGTCCTCTGTTTTCCTTGGAAGATGTGTGAGAACAATTGACAGATTTTACACCTAAAACGCAGTCCTCAGCTCCTGTATATCATAAAATTAGATACATCCTAAGGTAGCATGACAGGGCTTAACAATGATAAAGTGGGAAAAAATTAGTCCATGGTAAGTCAATGATAACTATGAGAGTTTCTGACTTTAAAAAAAAAAAAGCATAATTCTAATATTAAGGGAGAGCATGGCTACTTTTAGTTTGAGTTTTTTTATCACTAAATGCTAATAGCCTGATTCATATGAAATAATAAGTTCGTTATTGTAAAACACTGCTTTGATAACCTGGAATTTTGAGGACATCAGAAAAAAATTAGATTTAAATCTTAAAACATGAGCAACAAAGATATCTTTGTGGAGAGAGCAGTGTGTCCAGAAAGTTAACAGGTAGAAATGACTGGCAGCAGCAGGAAGACCTGAGTATCTTATTATCTGAGTTCAGCAGAATGGATAAATCGATTGCTGCAGCCCTTTACGGTCAGTGTCACAGTTAAGCAAGAAATTAATATGTGTCAGCTGTCCTTTAATGAAAAACACTCAGTATCAGAGGGAACTCTGCTTGCTGCCTAACTGAGGTCACATCTAGTAGGGAGAGGAAAAACCACCACCATGCTGAATTCGTTATTACATAGTATGAAATTGCTGCATATGGTTATTTTGGAAATGCTCAAGGAACCTGAAGAGACTCTGTATAAATTAACACCTGATCTTATGACTGTGCCATGAAACCTGATGAATTATTCCATGATGAGAAAATACCTGGGAATTGCATTCCAAGGTGTACAGGGGGAATAAAATAAAGGTATAAAGGATCATTTGTACATGAGTTAGCTGAGAGACTTGTAAATCTTTGGAGCTCAATCTCATGATTCAATAATAAAATCAAGGTTACTTTTTAAGCAAGCTTAGTTTTCATATTGAAATTAAATCACTACAGAGAACCCATTTAAAAATTTCCCTGTGCAAATTATGTGAATCTTCATTAATTCTATTCCTAGTACCAAATATTTGATATTCTGGAGATAGTCCTTCAGCATTCTGCATGCAGTATAAGCAATTTTATGGGAAAAAAAACAGGGGATGAAATCCTGAAAAATCTGTATAAATCAAAGTTTAGTGTGTGGCACAATAAGTGCTGCAAGTATTCTACACTCTGTTAAGGGGAAGTTAAATGAAATGATAGGGCATATAAAGCTGCTTCATAGATAGTAGATTATTGCAGCATAATTGATATCAGAATCTGGCCAAATTCACAAAATATGCAGACTCAGATGGGAAAGCTATCCACAATCTGACACCTCTTTTTGTGTCTTTTTCCATGAGAGACTTCCTTCTGAATCAGAAAGTGCACATTCCTCTTATAATTTCTAAAAGTAATTTTTGGCATTTGCTGGTTTTTTTACAATCTATTCAGCACAATCTTTTGAAAGCATTGGGATTACCTAAAGGAGTCTCTCCATCAGTCACTATAGATGACTTATAAAAATTATCTGTTAATTACTGATCCATACATTACTGTCAAATCTGCTATCCCAAAACTATACAGCCCGCTTAAAACCTGTGAAACTATGGTATCTTCCACCAGGTGGAAAAGACAATTGCCCATCCATCTCCACTGATATGTAGCCACAAATGGATTTTGTCACTAACCTCCAAGTTTTCAGAGTTTGGTAACAACTAGAAGAGCTTTGATTTAACTACACAGTTTCATAATGTGGTCTGTTGCTTGCTACTGTTTTTAAGACACAGTTTGTTAATTTTAAAAAAATAAATTTAAACACAGTCTTTTCATTATCAAAGTATCTAGTATTGATTAATAAGATTAAAAATCAGTCTATTTTTCAGCAGATTATGTCAGCATTATTTGAAAAGTTACAAATTTTTAAAAATGTTTATTCAAAGAAAATATCTTTTTATATACGTTTCCATATAATATATAATTTCAAAGAAATTATGATACCAATGAATATTAAATATGCTTTAGTTATAGAATAGCTTAATAATTTTCTATTATTATCATCTTTATACAAACTTGTAAGGCTAATCTTCTATTTTTAAGGGGATTTCCGGAGGCACTGTGAGAATTTCCATATTACAACAGGCAAACTTAGCTCCAATTCTCAGCACAGAATTCTTTAGAATACAATAATAACAATTATATAAATGAAGAGTGAGAAACTTTTTTAAAGCATGTAATATTTTACTTGTATGTTTAAAACATTAATTCCAAAATTGGCAAAATAAATTTTCACAGATCTGAATTCATAAAGACAAAAAAATGTTCTCTTCAGGCCCATGCCATACTTAACCATCACAGGAACTCTGAGCACCGTCTTCTAAATCAAGAATTGTATGCCTACCTTTGATGGGTATTTATTCCAGTTTCTCAAAAACTGCTCAGCTTCCAGATTTACAAGCCTGAGAAATAATGAAAGCTGCAAACATTTAGGGCAGGAATAAAACATAGATCAAGTTCAAACACACCAGTCAACTCAACATAAAGCAGTTCTATCAGCTTAAAATAAAGTTGATATGGCCCTATCAGTCATATGAACTTCCAGCATAAATTTGATCACAGCTCACAACGATTCAGATGTTTAAATCAGATTATTTTCCCCTGGTTTATAATACTTCAGCTGTGCTATGGATGTCTTCTTCATTTCAAAAATCATGATCTGTTCCATCAGCATGGGGAGACTGCTGTCACTGCACATTATTTTGACTGTGTTATTTCTAACTGACAACATCATCTCTTTTTGATTTACACTGACAGGACCTAAAATACATAAGTGGAATATTCTCCAAGGCATATAATCAATTGCATCTGCTGCATTTCTGGTATTTCCTTTGCCCTGTTTATGACATTACCATCTCTGCTGAAGCTTTATTATTATAAATGTTTCCAGGAACACAGGTTGGCATCAGCTCACAGCACTGTTTCTATAGCACTAACAATTTAAAACCTGCAAGGAATCTCAGAAGTGTTATTACTTCATTGTTCTAAAACTCAAGTTATTGTAAATAAAGTGATGAAACATACACAACAAAATCCACTGTAGCATATTGCTGGTTAGTGCAATACAAAGTAATAACAGTGTGCCATTCCCAAGAATAATTTTAAAACTCTTATTATCTTGGAAATATGGTAATTAGATATTTTTTGCAAGAGAAAATTAAATAGTGCTGAAATATTAAAACAGCTAACTTCAGGGAAAATGCTCGTGTAAAAATCAATATCCTCAAAAAACTATTTGGGACTAATAGCAAGTGAAAAAAAAGTTTTATTTTTGAGGAAACAGTGTATATATGCATTAAGTTAGTTGTGTATTTTCTGACACGTATTCACTTGCTTTTAAATAGCAAAGTTGAAAATAAAAGGATTATGTCAAAGATGGAGGTAGAAAATGAGCTGGAAAAAAAATCTGATAAACTACAGGGAGCTGAACAGCGGAAAGTCTATGCATAATTTAAATTAAACAGCATGGTCTGACATAGTTGTGATAAATGTTTGAGTATTCTGAAATACAATACTTTTTGTTAATGTGCTTATCTTAGACACATAATGATTTATGAAGAATATCTGGTATGAATACCATCAAACTGTTTAACTATGGTATAGACTTGTAATTGTTGCAAATGGTTACAAACAAATAAAAACCCATTAACATCTAATGTCTTCAGGTGAAGAAAGAGAACAGTCAGTGCAACTATTTCCTTTTACACAGCTGAAAAATTGCTTTGTTGAATCAAGATAAAATATTCTTTCAAGGTGAAATTCTAAAAGAAAATTATCACATTTTACAAAGAGATCTAATGAGGAGTTTGTTGAGTTTTGTCATTGGAAGTGGTATCAGGAGCAGTAAAAGCTAAACAAGAATGAAAAGAATTATTGCATTTGTGAGCTGCCTACAACTCAATCATGATAGTACCAAACATGCCATAAATTCAGCTCTAAACTCCATATGTGTGTGGATTTCAAAAGTTCAACACATTAAACATGTTTTGCTGAAAAGTGTGCATAATTTGTGTTTCTTACAAATTGCCTGGTCTACCGAGGTGACTGAGGAGTTTTTTGACTAAAAAGAAGTCTGTATTAAACGTAATTAAAATTAAATTCCAGAAATTATTTAAATATCCCTTAATTGCTTTTTGAGAGTATGTCAATTATGCAAAAATTAAAATTTTGGGCTATTTTAAAGCTCATTTCCATGTGAGAATGAAGGAATAGGGTGAACTGTCATACAGCAGTAATCATTCTGAAATTATGTAATTTCAAGGCCTGATCTACGAAATAAATGAAATCAACATCAGAATGTGATGGCTCCATGGACAGAGAAATTTGTGTTATCTTAATCCTGTAAGGATTTTTATGTCATCTAATTCCCTAATGACAAAACATTACTCCCTGACCAAATTATTTAGCACTTGTCAATGTTGAAGTCTAAGATGCCACTGTTGAAGATGCCATTGAATTTAATAAAGCTTATAAATAACAAAGGATTGCTTTATATGTTCATTTTTGGGAAAGTGATAAAATAATCTAATTTATTAAATCACATTATACTTTTGATTTATTCATGTAAAAGGTGTATCTATACATGTGTATACTATACCTGTATCTATATACAAGTGTTTGGGTTTTTTTCTGTTGCAGGTTTTAATGGTGCAAAATCCCAGCTTTTAAAAATTCTTATTAGCAGTGTAGCTACATATATCAGGTAAATATTCTCTTACATACATTTTCTTTAACCCCTAGAAGAATACAATTGCTTCTAAGAGGTGTCCACAGAGAAGTTCTCTGCCACTCACTTTCTGGGGCTGAAAACCAAGCTTTCCAGATTTCAGTCAAATGTTACTGACATTCCAAAAACTCGTCTAAGAAAATAAATGTAGTCAAGGAGGAATCAATTACAAATATATTACAGGATCCACTAAGTAAAATCCTTATGAGTCAATCATAGAATTACAGGATCATCGAATATCCTGAGTTGGAAGGAACCCATAAGAATCACCAAAGTTCAACTCCTGAAAATAACCCAACCATTCTTGGTAGAACTATGCAGTGCTAGGCCAACAGTTGATGCCCACTGATAGCCACAGAAGGATGCATGGCATTGAAGTGTCTACTGAACCAAACTTCTTGCATTTTTCTATTTCACAATATATATTGACTTTAAAATCATGTTTCAAATAGGGAACTTTCAATTATTTGCCTATAATTTTCTCTACCTTTCACAGTATCAACTCAGATTTCCTTTCAAATTGTGCAAACATCAGGTTAAAATTCTGACAGTGGATTTGCTAGCAGCCATGCACATTTCTGTATTTTGATTGGCAGGCCTATACTTAAAACAATTAACTAAAGATTATGTTTTAAAGTGGTTATTAAACCTTCCATAAAACTTGTCTAGTGTTCTGCAGGGGTTTTACATTATTAATATTCATAAAATTATTTCTTGATGGGAAAATATCTTTTGTGAACTACCTGACTGCAGTTTCTGCAAAAAGTAGAATAGAATATAAATTACATACTTCAGTTAGTAACAAAAAGTTATTAAGACTGGCAGTCAGCCATCCATTATATATTATAGTTGTAGTATTTGTGATACTTGGTTGGTTACCAATTGCTCCAGGAGAATTAACTTCCAGTCTATAGTAGAGAAATGGCCAGCAGCATCTTGTTTTGATGACAAAAATTCAGAGTTTCTCTGAAAGAACAAGTGAGAGACAAGTTTCACATAGCTTTATTAGGCACTTAAAGACAGTTTTAGAGAGCCTTTGAAATGAGAAACTGCAGCATTTCTTCTACCTATCAAGTCATTAGTGGTGTCAGCTGTAAGCCTTAAAGAAATGCCCTATATATATACACATACATAATATATATATATATGTATGTATGTATATATATACTGACAGATATATACCAGATACCCAGAGGTAGAACTCAGCATGTTATTATAGGTGCTTTTAGGAACATCACAGCCTGTCCTGGATTTCTGTACCTAAGGCTGCTGTGAAGCACTGACATAGGTTTCTGGCCTTGACTTATCTTCACTTATGGCATGCTAGGACATCTTAGTACACAGAAAAGATTTTAAATACATGAAAAAGGATTTATGCCACTCAATGTCTGATGAACATAGAGCCTGCTACAATTTGTTGTGTAAAAGAGATCTCTGGAGCAATGCTAGTTCAGATGTAGATGCACAATAATAACAAATCTGATTATAGAACTGGATTTTGTTTTCAAAATACAGTTTAACTTCACAGGTTTTCTGCCAGCTTCTTGAATATTTAAATGTCCAAAACCAGTTCTTCCAGAAACATAGGGCTTCCAGATGGAGAATTAAAGTATAAGTAAATATATTTTATATTTAAAACAGAGATGTTTAATTGAACTCATTAAAGGCTGCTGAGCCTACAGAGAGATATACAAAATAAAGAAGAAAGTCAGCTCACCAGGCAGGTTCTTCTAATCTTGCAGAATATTAATCATGTCCCCTGCAACGAGAAAATTCTATTAGCTATTGCATTTCAAATTATGTGCAAAAACATTGAAAAAAGCTTATTTTAACAACAATATTATGTTCAAAGTTTTTAATGGAACTATTGGATTCAATACAACATGACATAAAACACATTTGCTATATATACAGAAGTATATAGAAGCTCTATATTTGGGTGACTGGATATACATTTGGACATGTATTTGGGCAGTCAGGTTGTGTGTTTCTTTTCATTCTTTTCACAGTGACTGTGTCCCTCCACTACAGCTCAAATGATTGAGCAATAGTCTCGCAGAAAATATTTTTATACACTGGAAACATCATACACTGTGAAAGAACCAAGACAAATAGCCAGTCAAGATCTTTTATGCCTCAGCTCACCAAACTTACTGCAACTGAAACATTCCTGAAGGGTATCTAAACTGCTACATTTACCTTGCAGCCAAAAGTACAACCTAAATTAGAGTCCAGACCCACTATATTTTAAGTATTTCATTAAATGTTTGGATTCTATGTCCATAACAAAGCCAAACATCATTAATATTAGCCACTTAAGGCAATTGGAATATACTATAATCTGTGTGCACTGCCTAAATGATGTGAAAGTTTCAATTTCATTCAGGAGACTGCAGGAGCCTTCTGCTCCTCATTTTACACAGGATTCAGAAGGATCCTAATTTTGGACATCACACAGCAAACCCGTTTTTACTAGCAATTACTAACTTGTAATTTTTCCCACTGAAAATACTGAAAACAAAGTCGCTTGCTTCACTGAAAGTAAGACAACACTCCCTGCTCCCTCACAACAATTGCAGACATACATTTGAGTTCCATGTCGCTGACAGCCCATTAGAGAAAGCTTTATGTGGAAATTTTATGCCTCCTTTCCCTCCCCAATACAGTACACCATCCAAATATCATAAAGCTTTTGGCAAAGTAATCTGGTAGGAAGGGATATGGTACTCCTGATGTTTTGTTTGAGTACATTACCCAGTCATTCTCTGCAATGTCATTTCTTTCTTTTCCATAGATACAGAAACAAATTCGATGAACTGTCAAGCTCTGAATTGTGGCTCCTGCTCAAATGGTAAGAAATAATTTTGTGCTTGTCTCACTGAGAATAAACACTAGAATAAAACCAAGCAATCTCATTCAATATATGTGTTTCAGATGTTTTTATACAATATACCTCTCTGTATATATTGGACTTTTTATTTCTATTTTGTTGTTGTTGGTTTTGCTAGGCTGTTGAGTAAGAGATACTTTGAATGAGAAACTTAAAATGACAACTCAAATTAAGTTCTCCAGTTATGAATTTAGCCAGACAGCTATTGGACACCATAATTGATAAATACTAACTGATTGTTAAAAACAAATTCAGACATGATTAGCTGTGTAATATATACACATATACTGTATTACTGTAAAAGCTCTGTTTTATTGGGTTTTACTAACCAAGTGCTATTTCAAGTGCTTGTAAAATCTAACTACGCTATTAAATCTGGTCCTTTAGCCTGAATGTGATGGATTATGTATTATTCATTTACTATTTGTGACTGCTGGATGTTGACCTGGATGTTGAGATTGTTAGCATATGGTGTTTTGCTACTGGCAGAGTTGGATGGTCAGTGTCTTCCAGGCTGTGCATCAGTGAACTCGCAGTGCACAAAGAACAGTAAGAGAAATACACAGTGTACAACAGTCCTGTATGTCCTCATCATACAGCAAAGGCAGTCTTTAAATCTTTTGTGAAGAAATCAATGACTGAACCTGATTGATGTCCCCACCTTCAAAGTGACTGAAATTTATGTTTTGGCTCATGGATTCAGAACTTCTGAGCTTGGAAGTGTCCTCTGGAGACTGCTCAGTTCAACCATTTTGCTCAAAGCAGAGCCATCATATAATGTATTTTAATACCAGCTACATTAAGGAGCTTTAACTTACAGGCCTGCTTCTTTGAATGGGACAACCAAAAAACCAAAAGGATACCCTACCATGAAAAAGTCTTGCCAGAAGAGACCATTAAAAGATGCTTTTCAGATAAGATGTTGTGTGCCTGACCCAATCTATTACATTCTGATAAAAAAGCAAAACACTGTTGTCCTTGCATATCCTGCTTGAATTTCAAAACTCATAAATTTCTTTAAGTAAAGCACCAAATTTCTATTTAAAAGTGCTCTTGCACATTATTATAGATTTGAGATTTACTCTGCCTGAACTGAACATGACAGGCTCAGGGAAAGAGGTTTCAGCTCACACTTTATTGCTCAAGCACAGTTAGCAACAACTGCTCAGTTGATCAATAGTGTGTTCATATGCAATTTTGGTTTATGTCTGAGCCATAACAGAGAGACTCCTTCCACTGCCATTGGAAGGAGTGTCTAAGGTGCATCTGTGCTGAGGAAGTTACTACCCCATGCAAAGTATTCCACATCACCAAAAGGAGTCCAGAGCTCCCACTTGCATTTTTTTTCAGTAGATGTTCATTCTTGGTTTATAGAACTATCATCACCAAAATCATGATGACTTGGGACCATCCATACAAATGCTTATACACAGTTAAAAGTGTGTCTAGGGAAAATGCCTGCATAACTACTTGCTAGATTTAAGCTTTTGAGTGTGAGGAAAATGCATGAACAATAACTGAATCTCACACATTTCCATTTTTAGTCTGGAACTCCCCATCTCAGTCTATTCAGAGGGGTTTCAAATTTTATTGCCATGGTAGTAAAAACAATGACCCAATAGTAAGTCCCCATCCAGCCAGTGAAAATTCCAATACCTAAAAGGCTGATCCAGTAAGATATTTAAACCCTTGTGATTCCTCAGTACAGAACAGTTCCATTGAAGTAAACTAGAACTATTTCTCTCCTTGAAATAACGCCTTCTCTTAGGTCTCAATATTCTGCCAAAGTGAGACCTAAGAGAAAGTGTCTCACAGAAAAGAAAACAGCTATAATTCCTATTTTCTGTTGGGGACTATCAATTTCTTTCCCTAAGTTTTTACATCTGGGCTCAGACTTACTTGCTTAAGTAATTCAACTGGCACCAGGAACACATAGACTTCTTTTTTTTAAAGAAAGGCTAAGTTGGGGGAACAAAAAGCTTACAAAGAAAACAAAACAGCACAGCTGAAGACCAAGAAAGAATTTTTTCCAAACAATTCTAAGGCAAATCTCCAAATTATTTGTGTTCTAGTAAACCCCTACATACAGCAAATCATTTCAGCATAGTTAAGACTATTCCAAGAGCCAGTAAACTCAAATTGTTCATAATAAATTGAAACCAAATTATTTACCATTCAGAGAAGATTAACTACTTGGTGTGATCAGATGGTGTCCTTGTTCAAACCTTGTTTTGTAATGCTAGATATCTTAGGTAAATTTAAACACTAACAACATAATATCTTTCTAATTGTTCCTGAGCTCTTCCATCAGTAAAACAAATCAGCATATAGAGATGCATACTGATTGTACCTTAGCATACATCAGAAATTTATTTTTTCATTCTCCCTAATGTGTTGTGTTGTTAGGTGACATTGGACTTGACTTTGCCTTTTGCCCTGTTTACAGCCTTCTGACAATACAGTAATGAATTATGGCTGGGTGTCTAATTAATACCACATTTTGCAGAGGGAGTTTTATGACTCATCAAGACCATAAAGTCATTGTTATTAGAAGGCTCACCCTATATTGTTTTGTCAGAAAATTCTGATTTATATGTCACATACTGAAATTTAGTGAATTCAATCTGCTTCTAGTTTTAGCACAAACAGGGAAATGTATCTTGCTTTCACATCCCACCCCTCTAATCACACTCTTCCAAGAAAACAAATATCCATTACACCTTGTACACAACCTATCATAAATACAAAAAAACCAAATAAGTGTGTTTATGATATCACAATATGGTTTTAACAAACGGATTTTGAAGACTCTCGATCCTGGGAAGGTAATTATACAATTTGATGGGGTCCAGAGTAGCTGTAATCAGATTAGAGAACTCGTAACAATAGTGTTGACCATGAATTTGGAATACATTCTTTTTTACTCAAATTGTTTGCTTTCATACAGTTAGATTATAATTTTAAAATATAATATTGCAATGTATAACCTAAATATTACTGTCACTAATATCTTGTTAATTTTTTTCAGTTTTTGTTTTATTTGATTGATTTTTTCAATTTGTTGATAGCAAGAATCTGAAGGAGTCACCCATTATACCAAATATACATTCTTCTTCTTGAAGTAAATCACACAATACAGTCCTATTAAGTCCTATTAAGCTTCCCCTTTAAATCATTTAGGCACTTTTGGCTGCCAGTGCTGCAAAGTAATAGACTGGTCCAAACCTCACTCATCTAATGGTTAAAAACTTTTATACTAATTTCCACCCTAGACCTAGGCATGACCACTTGGCTTACCTATGCCAAGCACTAGTTCTCAGCTAAAAGAGTCATTTTATTCCCTAGTGTTCAACTTCATGAGCTTTTTAGAGTGAAAAAATATTTTCCAACCTTTCATTTCACTACCATAATTAGGATAATCTGTTTTAACCTCCTCTCAGAAGATTAGTTCTCCAAATGCAATCAGCCAATAACCTTTCCCTATACTGGTGAGAATCTGAACTTCTTCTAGACCACAGGGGAGCAGAACTGAATCCATTCTCCTCTGAACTGAATCTAGCATCTTGCACTACTTTTTCTAGTGAAAATGCCTCTCCTTGTGTTATCTGCTATCTCTATTTTCAGAGCTGAATCATGTTGATAGCTCACAGCAAACTCATCATAAATAAAGCAGATATATTCTTCACATGCATGATCATGCATGGTATTTTATGGAGTGTTATATTGCTTAAATTATCATTAATTAGGTTATCCAGTTCTTCTTTATGGAATTGCATCTGATTATATATTTTTTTAAATTTTGTTGTCATTTTTTCACTTTTTGTGAAATTTTGAATTCAGTCAGTCCCAAGACCTATCTTTGCAAAGCTTTCCAAAGTAATGTATCCATACATTCAATGCCTTTCCCCCATTGCCTTGTTCATTCTCTTCAATACAGTTCTTCTGAAGTCCCGTTTAGCAAAAAGATCTTCAAGTGAAATCATTACAGGAAAATATATGAAGATTCATTTGCTTACAAAATGAATTATCAAAAAAATGTGCTAGTTTTGTCAAATATAATCAGCCTGTGGTAAACCATCTTTCCATCTTCTCAAGTGTCTTAATTTGTTATCTTAATATTATCTGAGAATAATTTATTTAAACTAAGCTACATTTTTCCAGTGTTCTGAATGACTTCTTCCTTTCAACCAACGAAAAATCAATGCTAATGAAGATATAAATACTGCTGTTGAGATGAAAGAAAAAGACAGCCTGTTAATCTAATGGAACCTGTTACATACATGTTCAATTAAAATACTTCCCAAATATGTCATACTGCCCACCCTGATCTCTAAATCTGGATTTAAAATAGTAAGAAACGGTACAAGTTTTATCCACTGCAACCATGCCTATACTCTCAGCTTTATCCAAAAGGAAAAAAGTAATAAAAAGAAAATAGCATTATTTATTTTGAGGGATTTTTTTTCCTGCCCACTAAATTCCTCAAGAGCTGATTAACAAAAATGTCTCTTGGCGCTGGTTATGACCATTTGTATGCTGGTACAGGCAAGTATTTAGTAATACTGGGTCAGTATGAGTAAATACACATCAGCTGGTAGCAATTTCTCATTTTGTTAAAGAATTACAATGGGAAAAGCTTCCTATGCAAGTACAAATATAGCATGTAATTGTCAGATCAAAGTAACCAAAAAATTTAAAAAATAAAAGCAAAGTGTTTTTGACGTCAGTCAAACTCGGATTTTGTCAGCCACTGAAAGCTGAGCCCGTTTAAGCCCTGTTCTCAGCCTTAAAGTGAATTTCTTCCATGAGAAAATCTCACATTGATTTTGGTGTAAAATTTGTCAGAAAAGAAAAAAATGGCCTACAAAAGAAGAGGATAAGGAAATAAGTATTCCCTAAAAATTTTTAACTCCCATAATGTTAGACATTTTGGTGAATATGGCCAAATGACTAATATGTATAATTTAAATTGTCAAAAATATATTTCAGACTAATATTTAGCAAACGTTATTTAAGAGTTTACTTAAACTTCCTGCTTTCCTTAATGAATAATTTAACTTGCAAATTTTTATAATGCTGTTCATGAATGATGTGGAAAACAACTGGTTTATAGTTTGAAAAGAATGGATGGAACAGTAGCTAGTGAGCTATAGGAAATTGAATTTTTTTTCAGTAAATGTAAATACATTGAAATTAGGTAATAGAGAGCATTTAACTTTTACTTTATCATTCATCTTTAGAAGTATTTTATGATTTTTATTTATTTAAAGACAATAAAATATGAACTTACTTTAATTTTTTTTTAATAGCATATGCTAACAATATTTTTTTTAAGTATCTGGTGAAAAAGAATATAAAAGATGTCAACCTTATGTCAACATTTCTGTTTTTCTTATGGTAAAAAAAATACCTCTAAAACTTCCCCTCTGGTAGTATCACCTGTTAATTAACCACAAAAATTCCAGTGGTATGTCTGATGATGTAACATGGTTTAAATCTGTGTGACTTTCAGAGGCCTGTTAAAATCTGAACATTTTAAAATAAACATCTTAAGGCCACATCCTAAATTTAGGGATTGCATTTGCCTTCCAGGGACTTTGTTTCCTTCTATTTTATCCTTTCCAAGAGAGAAGGCCCACCCCTTGTGCTGGTGAGTTTTCAGGACCTGGAACCCTGCTGGTTCTGGTCCCTGAAAGTGATTTCTGTCCCTGCCTCACTCAGCCTCTCCCCACCTGCCCCTCTCCTTTCCCTGCCTTTCTCCTTCTCCAGCTATTCCCTCTCCTAATATGTATTAATTCACTCTCTGTGCACCGTGTTCATGTGCAAACTGGATACATATTAATGACCAGTCCTGACTCTAACACCCTACCAAAACAAGAAATCCAATAAAATGGTAGTTAAATGGTTTTTTTAAAGAGTGGTATTTTATAGTAAGGCACCAGGTAGGCAGTAAGGTTCAGAATCTTCTTGAGACAGCAAAGCCATGCTATTAGACCAGGTTGAAAGTCAAAAGTAATTTCTTTGTTCAAGGGTACCTCACATATAATCATATCTAAATTCAAAATGCAACAAAACAGCTCAATCATCACTTGAGGGAAAAGATATGCAGCATATATATCATTGCTCCTGAAAATTAACACTTTGGGGGAGGGGAAATGGTTTTTTCTGATACTGCTTCCCAAGTCTCTTCTCCAGTGCAACATTTCCTTTGAAGCCTTATGTAGCTTTCAAGTGACAAGCTACATGCTCTTGAAAGATGTCAGTGGCCTGGTTGGAAAAGACAGAGTGGGAGAGGCCGACAAAGTCAATGCATTTAGTTTGCAGAAATTTTGCCTCAGTGATCAATAACCATGTGGAACAGAAAGATGGTTTTATTCTCCCTTTGACACCACGCCAGCTCCATTGCCTAAGGACTTTTTCACTGTCAAACATGTTTTGTTCTGGTATCTATAGCCAGTTTAACAGCAACATTAATGTTTTATACTCAGGTGCCAGCTATGCTTTCACATTTGATTTGCATTTATTCCTTAAAACGTCAGTGTTCTAATATGCTGTAGCACCTGGCTTTAAATCACTGCCAGCAGCATAAACCTGCTGAATAACAAGTTCAGACTCAAAGAGAAGATATCAGAATGTGGTTTTACTGCCGAGTTTCATTTTCTAGAACTCAATCTTCACAACAGAACCTCAAATATTGTGGGAAATGTTCTTATTATTCTCAAACTACTTAGTCAATGCAGGTACTTGTGGAAGCTTGAGTTGAAATAGGCAATACTGCTGAAAAGTACACATCCCTTCTCTTCTCCTCTTTGATTTTAAAAAGAAGGTGTAAATATGGATGTGGTATGGCATACAAAAAAGCCCACAGGTATCAGGTTGTCATGTTGACATTCACTAACCTTTACATCAGGAAAATATGGTTTGGATTTAAGATTTTTAAACTATTAGTCTGTGTTTCTCTTCCGCTTGTAAAACTAGTTTTTGTTTCAGATTTTCATAGTAAATTTCTGGACTCATGACTAAATTTTATTGTCGGTACCCTGATCAACAATTTGCATACTGACAGCTGAGCTGACACAGCTGACCTGCCCTGGCTGGGACATGAAATGCATTAGCTCAGTGATGAGGAGTGCTAAAAGTGTGGTAGTGGTCAGGGAGACCTTCCACTTACTCAGTAGCTACAATTCAGTTCCATTTAGCTGTGTGTCCCTACCTTTAAAATATGTCTCTGCTGCAGAGTACCAGACATGGAGGTGTGGGTTTGGTAGTGGTAAGTTAATGAAGAAATAGCTAAGTAGGTGTGACTGTTTATGAAAAGGGATAGTTCTCAAGAAACAGTAGGTTGTTTCACTGAAATGGAAATATAGATGAAATGTGAATTTCATGACTTAAATTTAACAGGAAGCCCTGGGTTGTTTTTCAGTTTTGGTTCATTAGGACGAAAGTCTTAGAACCTGATCTACTGATGTTTTAGCTAAGAACACAGAGCTTTAAAAACTCTGTCAGAAGTGGTGATTATGTCTATACAGACATGTATTTAACTAAATTAGTTCAAATTTTTCCTTCATGTGGGATCAGGTAACAAACAGCCCATTTATCACTGTCCAGATCCTAAAGTTAAGTCCTTATTTCATTCTATGTTTCTTTCCCCATTGCAAAGTAATGGCATGCTTTTCTTAAATATAGACTACATAATATGTATAAAAAATTTAAAAGAATAAACCATTAAAAAGCAAACATTTTGCAACATAGTTGTTTCTACGTGGAAGTCTGTAGTGCAAAACTACCAATTACTGTAACGTACTACCGAGACAAAATGGACTTTAGAAGACAGGAACCAGAATTTATAAGTGTTTTACCAACTTCATGGGCCTGCACTGGGTCAAGGGGCCAGAGAGCATTATTATTTTTAAAAACATTAATTTAGTCCCCTGTGTTAAACCAATGCTCTAGGGAGGAACATTTGTCAAACAGTAGCTCACCAGTTAGAAGAAATATTCTAGTGCAGAACAGAAGACTGAACTGCTGTGAAAATGGCCTTTTCCTGTGACTTTTTTTGGTCTGTTTTTCAATTTCTTTATTCAGGTCCTTCTACTCTTTTGGTCAAAAAGCCCAGAATACCCACACCCCACGTTTCAGTTTTAGTCACTTAAAAACATCAAGCTTCTGGAAGACAGATACATTATTAAATCACTTAAAATTTTGGTAATATTTTAAAGTATTAATGTACATGAAGATTTTGAGAAGGGCAAAAACATGGATGTTGCAATCTCAGGCTGGGAGACATTTTTTTCTTTTAGACAAGTAAAAATCTCTTATTAATATTTTTGCAACACTCTTTTTTTTTCACTCATGATAGGGTTTCTTCTTTTGATATGACTCTGAAGATATATCAGAAAACTTGAAGTGGAATTTCTTTTTTTTTCCCAGAGCTTCACAAAAATAAGGCAGTGAGATGCATGGAAAGAAGCTGCTTTATAACTTTGTTTTTTCTTCATGGAACATAACAGAAGGAAATGTCAGGTCTTTCAGAAGGAAACAGTTGATAGGCAGGTGCTAAAATAATTCAACAAAATTGAATTTGTCTTGGAGAATTATAGTGTTGACAGTGTGTGTACATGTGTGCATGTATGGGTTTTCATAAATGGTTTGGCACGCTTAGTGATTGGAAAAAGGCACCCAAAGTTAATACAAGATTTGGTACAAAAGAACACAAAAACTGATAAAACTATTTAGCAACAACAATATATTTTCCTTTAAGTATATTTTCCTTTCCTTTCCTCCAAGTTAGTTCACTGGTAAAATATTATTCAATTATATTGCAGGGTGTTACACCTGAGCTATTTTCATTTTTATCCAGTTGACCATGTAATGTTAATTCTGTTCTTAGTAAAAACAAGAACATATTTACCATAAAATAAAGATTTTTTTTTAATTAATTGTTAAAGAAAATAATCTCTGGAAGTCACAGCATCTTAATTACTGCTCATGATTATTTAGGGCCTAAAATGTTCTAGAGATCTTTAAGGACTTAAGAGAGTCTACTCACATTTTCAGTACAGTTCTTGGATTTGGTTTCTCAGTTATCGGAAAATCATCTTCATGCACTGAGAATAAACAGGAGAAAGTGGAATTTTCTTTTTCTCAAACGTGCACAAAGTTGGATACTTCTCCTGGGTGATATTGTGAATTTGAGGCCTCTGCAATTTTTTCTCTAGGGATCACAGAGAAATGTGGAAGTGTCTGTGCCAAATATCCTGAATACTGAAACTTTTTTGTAAAGGTGTCCTGGCAGTAGTTTTAAACCATTTTGCTATTATTTTTGAAGGAGATGATTTCAGCTAGAAGTGTTCTAGCTGGTATAGGCTATCTGTTCCAAGTTTCTCATTATGCAACAGTTACAGAGGGAATATCAGGGTCATTGAACCCACCTATCTAATATTTCTCTCTTACTGGTATAACAGTTTTAGCCAGCATGATCACTTTTTTATTTACCTTGGAAAATTGTTGGGGTTTTTTCTACTACAATTATAGACATGTAATATTAAATATTAAAATCGCAAATTGAAGTGGAAAAAATACACTTTAAAAATGAAGGAAGTGAGAGTTAACGGTGCCAACCTATACATCAAGAAAGGAAATTACTAGAAAACCTTGTCCAACACACCTTGATAGAAAGATGTGACCACTTGGATGAAAAGAGATCATGTGATGAGAAAATGTGTACCACTTCTATTGGTGTGCACTTCTGGACACTGGAAAGAGGAAACAACCTTCCTAGTACCCAATAGCCTTAAACTTGATGGAAACCTTTTTACCTTCCTGGCTTTACTTCTCACTCTTCACACCAAATGTATAAAAGAACTTAAAGCAGTTGCTTAGAGGAAGGACTTAAGTTTACAGGCATAGTTTTACTTTGGATATTTATTAACTTTTGTATTTTACAGTTTTCAGAACTGTTTGCCAACTTTTCCCTTACACGAGTTTTCTAGGCTGAGAATGGATTTTGTTTTCTTTTCTTTTGCTGCTGCACATTACCTTGCATGACTGCTTGGATTAAATTTCTGCAGCACAGGAATAACTCTTACCTTATTCTCTCTCTCATTAACTGTAGAAATACTCTCACAGGGGTGAAGGTGAGTGCCATTTCCTGAACAACAGAATGAGGTGGAGTGGGCCCAAAAACATTCTTCAGCATTTAGACATCAATTTGGCAAGATATGAAAATATGGAAGATGGAACATATCAGTCGCTAACAGCCAATCTACACATTCATGAGAATCTACAGCTGGCATAATTTAGATAAGCACAGTGCAATTAGCAGAGCTGGAATTTAGCTAGAACAATGGAGCTATTCCTCTTCCTCTCAAAAATATCATCAGGAGACTATTTTTAATGACAAGTAATTAATATCTTGATTAAACTCTTCCGTGAAAAAATTCAACTCCAACATTGCAGAAAATCGTGCAGGAACATTAATTTAATTAATACTGGAAAAAATGGAAGAATATAATCTATTAAAATGCCACCATTGCTTGGTTTAGACTCTGAAAATATCCTATTTTATCAAGGCATATTTTGTACAACTGATGTTCAAGGAGTAGATTTTGAAATGCCCTCTTTTCTTTTTTTTTTATGCTGATAGATAATAGAAGCCTTTTTCTGAAGGATAATTTATGGTTTATGTCCTAACACTCATACTTAAAGGGGGAGAAAAAGCATTTTATAAGTCCACATAAAATAAAAAGTATCTGATATACAACCCTCAATTCCGAATAGGAACACTATCATATTACTTCCTTAAGCAACAAACAACTTTTTTTGTTGATTCACATCATTCAAAGCAGACTAGTTTCTAAAACAAATTATACCTTTTTCAAAGAAATAAAAAAGTCGCTTTTAGACCTGTCCAATCACAGGAACACATTCTGTCAACAGCTCTGCAACAAGATCCAGCGGATAAATGGTGTGCAAAGAATACTGATCAGGTTTCTGTATAAACAAAGTGCGTCCTACACTTCAGTTTCTGGAAGTTTATCATCCAAACATTTCACCAAAACAATAACTGCCTTTTTAAAATTCTTCTGTCTGGGGTAAACTATAAGCTTGCAAGTTCACTTTCACGATGTGTTTTGCAAGTACCAACTGTTGCTGCTATCAAGCAATTGCTCAATTTGTGCAACTTCAGGGATTTCACAGTCAGATCATTTGAATTTCTGCCTTTCTAATATTTTAGTAGGGGAGGAAGTGTGTGCATGTGGGTGGTTGTGGGGAAGGAGAATCACTTCTGTGGTCAATGTGTCGGTATTTTAAATGTTAAGATTGAGTCCAATCAAAATATTTTAAAAATATTAAAAAATATTAAAATCAAGGGCTGCTTTCCTCTTGCTCATCTCTTTTCTCTAAAGCACAGAACAGAGGATGCTGAACACATTTATAGCACAGTGCACTCACTCAATTGTTGAATACCTAATGTCAAATCAGCACTAGCAAATGCAGTAAATTCCTCTGAGACAGCATTTCAGTGCACAGATTCAGCAGCAGGAGGTCCACAGTGTCCACTCTAAATTCTGAGCTTTTAAAGTCAAAGAAACATGAAGTCCAAGGCATACAAATTACAGGTCAAAGTAGAACTCTGAAATTTCAAGGCTTCTTGTTTAAATATTGACCTAGAGAAACAGACAGATGTTAAAGGGTGTTTGGTTTGTATTTCAACTGATTACTTTTTAAGCTCTAAGTTACATTCTGCAAGGGGAAAAAAGTTTCTGCAGAACAGTGAGAGATGATATGCTTCAGAAAGCAAAGAGAGGAATGTGAAAGGGCAAACAGTCCCAAACTCTCTGTCCAGACAAACTAAATTCTGTAGGGATTCTTGGTCAGGGAAGGATAAACCAGAAGACCTTCAAAAATCCCAAAACCTTCCTGCAAGAGCTGTTAAACCTGAACTTTCTCCATCTCTCTAAATTTGAAATTTAATTCCAGGTTTTAATCTTCTTGCTAATCCTTTCTAGCAGTAGTCTAAAGAGAAGACTAGTAGGGAAGAAGAGAGAGTACTTGATGGCCTTTCAGACAACCTACTGTAAAAACATGGGGATTACCCTTTATCTTCTGTCCCAAATATTTTTCCTATGAGCCCACTCCCAATTCTTTTAAATGATCCAAGGCCCTGTCTCTTTTTTCCCTGTGGATGACCCCTTACCCCCTGAGTGGCTTGGAATAAAAATCTCCTCTGACATTACCACATCTTCAAAGCACTGCAACACTGGATTCCTGCCACAGCAAAGATGATCATATCCTCATTCATCCAAACACCCATCCTACCACTAATTCCTGAGTTGAAAATGCCTCACCTTGTCACAACATTCCTATTTTCTCTATCAGAAGTTCACCAAACAATCCTTGTCTCCTTTCCCATTTCTTCTTGAAGTTTCTTACATAAGCCAGCAAAGTATCATCTTGAGCCATCTGTTTCAAAACCATGCTCAAGCAGCCAGATGTTACTTCTTACCTGTTTCCTTCAAATTTTGTCTGTCACGCCCCTGAATTCTCTACTTACAGCTGCTGTGAATGCCAAACTCATCTGTGTACCACTGAATCTCTCATTTGGTTCAAAATCCTCTAAAGCATCTGGACTCATCCTTACAGAGGTAAGTGTTCACTAAATCCCTATTCTGACCCAGCCATTCACCTAGGATTAAATTTGCCATCCTGACTTCTCTCAGGGAATTAAAAAATCCAGGTTAAAAAATTCTGTAGGGTAGGACCCTATGAAAGGGAAGGGACTGTAAAGAAATACCTGGGAGGAAAAAGAAACAAAAACCAACAAAAAAAAAAAGAACCCCAAACCAATGGTCCTATATTGCTTGCTTAGTCTCTAAGGAAGAAATTGCATACTAGGATGCAAGGTGTATATGCTCAAGATGTAGTTTTCCTTTCTTTTCCAGGTTTCCCTTCTCTTTCAGAAACATAAAAAACAGGCTCCAGGCAGTGGCAGCTGTGAGAAGTGGTTCCCTTTGTGTCTCACCTGTTAATTTGGTCTCCATCTCAGGCTGCCTGCTGTAGCACAGCTCACCAGCTGGGCAGCTTTTTCTCTCGCCAATGACTTGCACACAACCTGTGGATCCAGCAGGGAGAGAGGCCAGGGCACTGCCAGCCATGGGAAGCTCTGCTCCTGGATGTGCCAGGCACTCAGCATGCACTCCACCTCAGACACTCTCCTCCCACGGAAGGTCTGCCTCAAGGTAAGCTGTCTCATGTGCTGGAAAAGAGGGAAGCTGGTAGGTGTTCACAAAACCGAGAGATTTCACACCAAAAATAATATCGACTTTCAAATAGCCCTGAACATTTACAAGATCTGAGAACATTTTCCAGCTGCTTGCCTCAGGGAAAAACACAAGTACCCACCATTTTTCTGCACATTCTCTAATTGCCATGGCAGGAGACCCCACTATGGGCTGGAAGTCAGACACAGCCCACTCCAGCCATGTTTTCCAGCAGCCCAGCCCAGGGATCACAATCCAGGTGCATGGAACAGAGCACTGCCTCAACACCAGGAGGTACCAGAACCACTTCTTGCTCAATTTCTCCCTGTCTGCCAAGTAGTATTGGGTAGGTATTTCTTGTGGAATTGTGTGGAATTATGCTTTGTGTCTGTGAAAAGAAACAGAGAATTCAGGAGACAAGCTGATAGTGAACTGCTTTGCAGGAAAGCCACCACTATCAGAGGATTTTTGGTGTTTCACCCAACACTTCTCCTTCACATTCCTACATACAATTATTATGGATTAAAACTCTATTTCCATGCATCTCTCAATAAGACTAACTGGACAAAAACTTTAACTTCAAGTCATTATGCTTGCAGCAACAACAGAAATGTGGACAAAAGTCTATTGAAGGGTCCAGATAGGTTGCACATGTGGTGATCTGCTACTCAATATCATTGGGTCAGACTTACCTTTAAATGGAAAGTAGATGGTATTGAAAATATTTTTATTCATCTACAAACTTAGCTCCCATTTAATAAATATCCCATTTGATAAATAGTTTTCTGCAACGTGTTATTGGCCCAAAGGTTATGCAACCTTTTCATGCAGGCCAATGCATGGCAATACACATGCCAAGGCAGTAACATCTTGATTTAACAGAGATTTCAACAGCCTCTTTGGAAAGAGCTTTGGGTTTTTTTATATTTTATCAGAACTACAATGCAAATAAACCCTATAATGTCATTGACTTCATTATAGTATAACAGCTGGCAACATTTGCATTTTTCTCAAGTTTATCTCCACGGAACTGACAAGAAGTGTTTCCCCACATCATAAAGCTACTAGAGAATTATTCAAAAATGGTTAAGATAATGTCACAGGAATATTCATTAATATGACAAAATTTCATTTAAAGTTGTCATAAAGCCTCTTTCTTATAAATTGAATGATAGTAGCTGCCAAATACATCTTGCTTCAGCAGAACACCCACTACTTAAGACAATATGCATGTAGACACTCTCAGTAGATCCTGTAGGCATCAGTTTGGTATCCATAAATTAGTTCATATGTGATATTTTGAACACATAAGAATAGAATATATTACTGTAATCTCCTGATTTGATTTTCCACACTTAGGAAAACCTGAATGATCGACCACATTAGCCCAGCTAAAAAATTATTTGTGTTAAGGAAGAGTGTTTTCTAATTCAATAGTTATTCCACTTTGAAATGCAATTCCCTTTCAACATAATTAACTTTGCAAATGGATTCTCATATGGAATTATTCAGGAACAGCTAATTTCTTGTGTTATCAAGCTCCAATGAAGCTTCATATCTCCTATAATACACACAAAGTTATATCACCTTTATACAGACAACAAATTTGAAGCCAAATATCAAGGAAAATAAAGTTGCTGACATGACTGGAATTAAGACCTCCAGACACCCTTGTATATACACACTTAGCATTAACTAACCCACCTCTCTCCCTTATGGGTTTATAACCTATTACAGGAGTTGAAAAAAGTAACAAAATTGTGTGATTGAAATGAAAATATTTTCTATCTGCAGAAAATTGTCATATGGCTAAATCAAAATAAATTCTACCAAATATGTTTATTGCTGATTCATAACTAAAAAGTTTTCTATTTTAAATAGTCACTTTTTTAAGAAGAAAATTTGACAAAGCATAAAGATTCTGATCTGAACAGGCAATCCCAGATATACATATTTCTAAGACAATAAACCAATAATGTCTGCTAACATATGTATTTACATATTCTTATTGCTTAAAAAAGTAATAATGACATAATCATTTTGCAGGGTTTGAAAACCTTCTCACGTGTACTTGTTCCCTTGAAATAATAGTTCATCTCTCCTTTTGGATAACTTATCAACATACACTGAGTATTCATAAATGATTACATTTTACTAATACTTTCCACACAGCAGGATGCAGTAGTATTTAAATAAATAAAACCACACTTACATGTTAGAGTTTAACTTAAGTCAATGACTACAGGAATAAACTATTTGCTTTAAACAAATAATGTTATTAGAATAAAACATTATTACATAACCATTTATCACTAGCATTAACAATTTAATATCCATTTTCTTGTCATGACTGAAAAAATAAACAATCAAATCCAATAAATTACCACAAATTACTTAAACCCCACTGGCATTAAAATTGTTCTTCTGCTTTTGGGTACCATTAAATGTAGCTCTGTGCATCCTCCTTCTTCAAATGACAATTATTCAGTGTACTTGAGCAAGATCAACAACTCCATCATGGCAGACATTCCAACAGTTTGATTGACACCATGCAGAACTCCAGCTGCTAAACCTTAATTTCTTTAAAGCAGTGAATAAGAAACTCAATTTGCATAATAAATTCTTTTGTGTTCATTGAGATTGTTCATATCATTATGGAATTTGATGGGTGAATAAGGAGTCAAAAATCTGGCCATTGGAAAAGAAGCCTCATTAAGGCTTATTTCTCCTTTCTGAAAAGAGAATGGATGTGAAAATATAATGAAGTATCTCTGTGGAGAAGTAGCACATACACACAAACAAAGAGTAATTTCCCTACAAACTGCAAGATGGTTTCACATACTTGAGAAGGAATTCCTTGCAGTTCATTTTGCAGTGAAGATAGAAATAGTGCTCATTCTTATCTTGAAATTGTATACGTGAATGATAAATATTTCTTAAAATGTGACTGGAGTCACTATTATATATTGTTTCCTTTGGCAGCTGAAGGGTTGAAGGTACTCTTTGACACCAGCTATTAGTGGTCTAACCTTTCCACTCTGAAGACATGAATTCAAGTCATGCTAAGAGGTTTTGTCCCTGTGCCCAAGGACACAGTTTGGCATGCATATTTATAAAACTTGTTTAGAGCTGGACAAGGTATGCAAGCCTTGCTCTCAGGAAATCCATGACAGCTCTCCTTTTGGCTTCCACCAGCCAGGCTTTCCCCTAAGGCCAACAATATAAAAGTGTCACAAGAGATCTGACTAAACTTTAGCTTCCTCTTTGGCTCTTTCACTTCTTGGCAACAGTTCAATTATTCTTGGCCAGCTTTCCAAAATTCTGGCAAAGAGAATACAAAAAAAAAAAATAGAAACAAAGAAAAAACCCAAAACTTTGTCTTGCCTCTTTACTATTTCAGGAATCCGTTTTTCCTTTAAGTTGCATCTGATTTGATCTATTCTTTCTTGCACCAGCCAGAACAGTCTCTTTGGGACATCCTCCTGACTCAAGAGCTCAGAAAATTTGGACTCCTTTCCTTTCTGATCTGGCAAATCCTCTATACCAAAGGGCCAGCAGTAATTGGCTTACATCCAGTAATAGAATAGTTGTTTCCATAAACAGTCATTCTTTTCTTTTACAAAATGTTGTCAAACTTCTGAAGACTTTACTTGATTAACTTATACACATGGGGGTTGTTGTTTTTTATGAGACCCATCTTTTAACTGAAATCTCTTCTTATAGGACATTTTCTGCTGTCCTTTAGGTATGTTGAACTTTATCATGGTGTTTAGTCACATCTGTGACTTCTGGTGAATCACTTCAGACTAAGCAAGGATAGCCTCTGGTGCCATTCTCTGCAATCATCTATTTTCAGAAGCAACCACTTAAAGTGTCAAGAAAAAGTTTTCACTATACATTTGTACATGCTACAAGCAGAAGTCCCCTGTTATGAGTCTTGTTAGATTTTTGTGGCCTCTCTGATCACACTTACAGCTTAGCACCAGGATTCTTCCCCCAGACCTTTTTTGTCCAGAGGCTGGTAGTAATGCCTCACCAACAGAGACTATTAGATCCTGGTACTCTGTCACACAGATTAAACTTTTGTAAGATAAGGGAAATAAAATGGAGGAAAAAGAAATAATCAAGGAAAGAGATTCCCATGACTAGGGTACATTTAGCAATGTAAATGGATCAGTGCTGTCAGGAGCAGCAGCAGAGCATCAGGCACCAAGCAGGAGCAGTTTCAACCGAGCAAACATTCACTCCTGCTCAGGCAGGGCTTACATGCTCTTTGGAGTGGGACACAGCTGAAGAGGAGACCAGAGCAGAGATTTGGCAACATAGGCTTGGACAGAAGTATTTACTCCTGTCCTTAGCCTTATTCTTATGATGCTTGCATCCTAAAATAGATCCCACAAAAAGAAAGGAAGAACTCAAGCAATTTTTTTAAGAAGATGGTACATTTTTCTGAGCAAAGAGACACAAAACATTTTCAAAGAGACAGGACAAAAGAGGTGACAGACAGCCATCAACTTATGCAAATTTCAAATTAGTGGTATATAAAAGCTAATTTTATGTCAGATCATGCATGAAAAATCAGACCAGTCATGTAGGTAAATATTTTGTTTAGATTTGATCTAAAAAAATTGAGCTAAAAATAATACAAATAATTACTAACTGAAGAGCCTAGCACATAAGGTGTGAAAAAAATACATAAAGAAACTGTACTTTAGTGGGAGAAATTATTGTTTATACATGGCTGGTGCAATTTAACCAGGAAAAATTGTATCTAAGGCTTTTTGAAATAAACAGAATTGTAAGTGGATATGTAAAAGACTGTTGAAACTACTGATCTGCAGATGGCAGTGAATTTTCTCATCTTGAAGAATTTAGCATGCCAAATGAACCATCCTGGAAAGAGAAGAGTCTGTTTGTTATTTGCTTACTTCCACAAGCATCAATTCTATTCAATTTGTTCTTAAATACTGTCAGTGTTGTTGTTTGCTTCTTTTTGTTTTCCTGGGAAACTACAAGGATTCCTCTTGCCTTCTCTTCCTCTTACAAGCAGATCTGTATTGACAGGCCCACATCACTCTCTGAAGCTGGTTTCATCCCCTGAAAGATTCAGTCCTAGGATCTACAAGAGGTGTTAATGACTGAGGAAGGGGAATTCTCTGGCAGTGGATTGTCCTGTCTCTGCACAAAGCTGATTCTGTTTCCAGTGTCAATGAGAGGTGCAATGCTGGTGATCTCAATTCATCAACATCTCAGTACACAGCCAGTGATAGGATAAAGATACACTCCTGAACCAGTGCAGAATTTCAGAGGGAAACTCCACCCTTGCAGAGCGTGTGATCAGAGTGATTTGAAATAAAGAAGAGAATAGAACCCTTTGCATAAATAATTTAAATGCAGTAACTACTGTAGCAACCACACAGAATATAAATTGCTAATTTGAGAGACTAAATCCCCTGATTTCAATATCAAACCATTAAGAGGCTATATTTGTCAGACCACAGCCTGTGCTTGCATGGCACAGCTCAGAGAAACTAATAGCACTTCTGTATTCAAATGGTAATTACAAGAAGTAGAAAACCATGCCCACCTTAAACCTTCACTTATAAATGTTCATTTTTCTCATAAACAAATAGAGCAGCACCCTTTCCTTAGGAAAGTGCCTGTACAGTTAAACTGAACCATTCTGCACAGGCCCCTCTGTGCTCTGCCAAATCCATCCCTCTGAGCAGAGAGGTCAAGGTGATTCACAAGAGTTCACTTCCCCCAGAAAGATCACTCCTGTCTGCTCACAGGCACTGCAGATTGTGCACCCTCACCTGCATCTGATGAAGTAAGGAAAGGTGTGAGATGAAAAACACAACCCCACAGCAAAACCATTGGATACTAGAGGTGTAATGGAAAATAAACTACACACATCTGGAAGTCCAAATTTGTGCATTATTTGAAAAATGCTAAGTAATCCTGAAAATTGCAGATGCCAATGAAAGTACCAGCCTCTTGTTTTGTAAAATACCTTTTGGGGCGTTTTTGAGATTAGTTCCTTTCAAAGCAAGACTTCTAAAAACAAACTGGGTCTCTCTACTCATCTTTTTATCCTCGGGTGAAAAATGCCACGTAATTTTCAGCCAAATTCAGCAGAATAAGCTCAATTAGCTGTGTTGCTCATCATCTCATTTATTCTGGTTTGTTTGGGGGATTTTTAATGTCAGTTAGGAAAACTCATAATGTCCCACTAAGACATCCTTTCAATACCAACCCCTTACATATCCAGATGATTCTCTTTGGAAAAGATTTTTCATGTGGTTATTGGTCCTACCTATGCTGGACATGGCCTGTACGGGATAAAAAAATAAATAAAAATTTCAGCTTTATGCAATATTACTTCCAATTGAAAACTACTCCCTTTTAAGACTCTGGAAGAAATGTTTTTGCCATTCATTTAGACACATGAGAATGCTAAGAAAGAGGAGATCTGGCATGATTGCATTAACTATGATTTCCTGAAAAAACACTAAACAGAAAAGAAATATGCATTCACAAGAAATGCAGACTGAGGCACAAGCAAGTTACTGCATCATACCTTTGATAGACCTGGCAAATCTAAACAAAAAAATAGAAAGGCAAATTATATTTTCTGTTTTGCATAACACACCAAAAACACCTCTGCTTAGAAAATTATTAAAATTGAGTTGTGTAAAATGTGTAAAATTAGAGATTCCAAGAGTTTCAAACAAGTTTAACAAGTAAACAGCACAAAAATAATCAAAGGAATTCTGGTTGCCCAACAAAATTCAGGGAAGCATAAACAGACAAAGTTCTCAGCATAATCTGATCTCCAATGTGGATCAAATTACCTGAGAAGGATGGCAGTAACCAGATCCAGCAGCTGGCACAGCGAAAATGTGGTTCTGCTGCCTTTGTATTTTTCTGGACCAGGAATCAGCTCTTTCCAGCATGGAAACAGAAAGAAAGGAGTGATAAAAAATGAACACTATCTTATACTCTGTACAAGGGCCACAAGAGTGAAATTCTGATAACTGATATAAGAACTGAAAAGCAGAGTTCTTCCCTGAAATAGCAGACTAGTTCCTCAATGGTCTTGGATTTGCTCACAAAGGAATTTCCTTCACTTGTCTGTTCTCCAAAATAAACTTATCTCACTTGAAGCACATGCCATATACCAAGGAGAATAAACTGAGATCCCTTATATGATAAATAGAAGGCAATCATCCCACTACTTTGAGTAATGGAGAAACCTATAGCAGACTTTTACTCTTCCAAAAATCCAGTGGAGAATAACTTCGCTGCCTTACCACCAACATTAAGGGCACCAAAATTCCCCATGTTATTGATAGGAAAAGTGTTTAGATGTTGATATCTTCATTGCAATTTGCCTTCCTGATGAGAAGAAAGCCCTAAAGCTCCTTATATTGCTTACCTTCAAAAAAGTGTTAAAGTGCCTTTAATACCTGAAGATACTCACAGAAAGCAGTTTCAATATGACCTATTGTGGCAGACCAATATAATCTGCTACATTTCACATGAGTAATAATAAAAAATCCAGATGCTGATGTGAGAACATTCTAATTGTCAGGTTTGGTAAACCAAAGTGACAATAGATGTTTATCCCAGCATTGCTTTGATTGACAGAAATGTAGGTTTTTGTGCAGGTGAGCATATAGTGCACCTCCTGCACTTGGTTTGGTTCAAAAACCATAGGAAATAACTGTTGAACATCAGAACAGCAGAATTTGATTTCTCACGAGATTTTCTAGAAATATTCACACTTTTTTAAAGTTTTTTTGGCACACAAACACACAAACAAATTTTGGTCACTCAGACTGTTTCAGTAATGTGGACTCTGAATGTGAATAACAGAGTTTACATCTCCTCCTTGCAATTAAAATCCACTCATTATTTGCCAGAGTGCATTAGTTCAATTCAGTTAAGGGGTAAGAAAAATGTTAACAGAAAAATACAGGGAGACAAGGTATGAGTGACCAGAGTATACTGGTCTCCATGTGTTTTTCTAGAGTTGCATGGTAGAAGCAATAAAATTAAGGTGATTAAGTTAAAAGTATATAGATGTGATGTGATCTGATGTCTAAGCCTTACATTAAAGGAAATGGAAGAGTACTGATGTTGCTTCTGATGTCACAATGTTGGTTTTGTCAATACTAGTTCTTGCAATACACATAGAGCAGGGCATATTAAACAAATTAAAGCAACTGGGGTTCTGAACAGAATTCTTCAGGCCAATGCACAGTAATAAAATAACCAGCCAACAAGAAATTTCAACACTCAGTGTACCTTGTAGGCACAGTGTAAAAAGAGCCTATATATGTAAAGACAAAATGTTGTCTCTAAGTGTCTCCAATTCTCTCCTTGGCCAAGACTACCAAGTCAAAGCAGGACAGTTTATGGCTGTGCTGCCTACACAGGCTGTTTCTTGCTAGGCTGCTTTCCACTGAATCAAAATTTTCTTCTTAACTGGTAAATTCTCATGAACAATGATGTGTTTCAGTGCTTTGACTTTACTCATAGCTCACTTATCACAGCAGAGAAGACTGAAGAATTCCAATCAAACGCCTGCCTGCTTGCCACGCTGGGGGAAAATCTAAAGTTGTAGTTATTTACCCAGCATTTTCGTGGTCAGGTTGCCAGACCAGCTGGGAAAGATGATCAGTGTGCAGCTGAGCATGTCCCCTGTCAGCTCAGTGGCATTCCTTCACTTCTCCTGGACTGTAACTCACACACATGGGTTGTTTTGACTGCTCCTGCTCTCTTTAGGCTTGCCTAACAAGGTTTGTAGTGCCACCTCTTCTATGTACATTTAATTCTCATTTAATTCTTGTTTTTCAAGTTATTTCTTACAAAAATAAACCAAAACCTATTTTTCTGTTATTATTTTAAACTTCTACTATCCCAGGGCCATTAAAAGAAGGTCTTATTTAAAGCACATTTACAGCAACAGCTACTGTATCCAAAGTTTTCTCTCCCATGATATTCCTGGGTCATCTAGCTTCTCCTGCTATTGTTATGTCTTCTGAAATTGTGGTGATCACTGATATTTTGTATGTGCTTTTCAGTATTTTCAACATATTTCAATTTATTAAGCTCTTGTTTTTTCACTCTCCTTCTGTCTCCCTGCCTCTCTTCACCACCACCTCTCTACCCCACCCCTCCCTTAGTATTTCTTCAGGCAGAAGGTACAATAAATGCAATATATAAATGATATCTTTAGAATCCCCACATGGGCATTCAAAGAACAAACAAATATTGTTTTCTACTCTGCTCAAATAAACTGTTCATAGTAGAAGCAGATAATTTATTTTCCCAAAGAAGTATTGATTTAAGCTGAAATAAGTTACAAAAGTATTGGGAAAAAAAAAGAGTACAATCTGGTTGCACTAATAGATGTACTCTTTCAACAGCTGAAAGCTTATAAAAGTATATCTAACTCTTTGTCATCCACAGTGTTTTGTGACTTATGAAGCAAAACGATTTTGAAATAAATGACTAATGATCCTATCTTTCCTGAAAATGTTCTTCTTTCTGCCCTACTATATCCTATCTTTTGGACACTTTTAAAATATTTCATCCTAGCAATACACTGAAAGTTTTGATGTGTAGTCCAGCACAGTTCCACTTAGACCTGGGCTTCAGACAGATGAAAACTTGAATTGGGTTTGCTTCTTATAAGAGCAAGGAAAGAGTTCAGAAATTCCTGATCTGCACTAAATCCCTATTTTCCCCCTCCTGTAAATAGCAGACTGCCTTGTATGAAATCCAGGCTCTGGTGATTGGTCGTAATTCAGTCATCCAAATTAATTTGTTTGAACTGTCCCACTTTCCATAAATAATTAAATCTGCTTTGGGCAGTAAAGAATAAGACTAAAGGAGGATTTTAATCTAGGTCTCCCACATCCTGCCTAACCCCTGAGCTTTTCAGGCATTTTCCTTGAAAAGAAACTACAGACAGATTTTTTTTCTTTCTTCAAACATACAAATCCAGTAAAAAATATTAATTTTGACAACTTATCAATAGTTTGAGAGAAAGCAGTTGCTCCAAGATTCCTGCCTAGTTTTTTTCAGAAGGGTAACATGGTTCACCATCCAGCTGTTCCCAGTCCTAGCTGCCATCCCAGGCTGTACTGTGGGACCAGTGGCCACTGGTGGGGGCAGAACCTTCCACTGGTGACAGCCACAGCCAGAGAACCCCTCAGCTGTGGGGAAGCCTCAGGGATGTAAGCAAACATATTGGTTTGGATTTAGCAAGAGTCTTTATTTTACCCAAGAAGCAACCCATTTGAGTCTGGAAGTTTGCTCATTTTTGCTTTTCACTACTGGTTTTTAAACAAATATAGGGTCATTAACTCTTGACATACAATTTTGAAGCAGCAATTGATTCTGAAGCAAACACCAAAACAATTATTTTTTAACCTGACAAAATGAAATCTTCTTTATGACTTTTTCAGGGTTTTTTCTTTGTTTTTTTAATGAATATCGTTCATCAGGTAAAGAGTAAATTCTCAAGGTTTTTCCTTTGACTCTTGTCTACTTAGTCAGTCACAAATCTAGCAGAATACCTGCATATGGGTAAATACAATAGCTGTTGTATTTTATTGTCAAAAAGTATTATGCAAGACTGCTGATGATATGAAGATTCTAGCTATTTGAAAGAATATATGTGGCTACTTTATTTTCCTGTTGAAAGAAAAACATCTCAAATGTGACAAGGCTGTAGCTTTTAAATTTCCTTAAACTTAGCCCATTTTCCACTGTTCTGTGCAGGACCTGACATTGACAGTCTAGCATTATTCCACCAAAACCACCTCCCAGGGACCCTGAAGTGCCTTCTGTGATAAGCTCTGAGGTGAGCTAGGAGGTTTTTATTTTATTTCACTTAAGCAATTTTTTTTGCTGAACTGGGTGTTTTTGAAGAACTCTAGTTTTATGGGCACAATCATGCACCTGCAATAATTGCTATGTACCAATTAAATTTGCACATTTTCAATGCTCAGTTACACATGAAAATGCTGACATTTGCCCTAACAATTAGGTTGTGGAGACAAAACTGTAATCACAGAGCAGCACACTGGCTCATGCTCACTTCAGCAATTGAAAACCACATCACCTTTAAAATGCCTTATTCCCAGCTAGAACCCTCATTCCAGCAAGCACAGGGAGGCAGTTTGCCCTCCTTTTAGACTGCAAGAATTAATACTTCCTAAGAGTCTGAATTGTTTCACCACGTTGTTGTGTAAGTTCAGTTATTGCTTGAGGTGTACAATTTTTTTGACTTGCATTTAAAAGTTACAGATGTGGAACCAAGTAAAAAAGGGCCCATTTGGGATTAATCTCAATTGGCCTTGCTTCTTAAAATGCTTGTTCACTGAATGATTACTTGTTCAGCGAAAATCCCTTCAGAAGCTGTAACTCCAGTTCTGTTACCTCCATTCTCTGAACACCTCAGCCATCCAACCTGACAGTGCCATTTTCAACATTCACTAATCACTAACAGGTACCATTTCTGGTGAAAGCAGAGCTGAAACAATAAATTTATACATATATTTATAGAAAGAGTCTTGATACTTGATACAAAGTGTATTAATTCATAAATGTGAACCATAATTATATTAGGCACCCAGTAGAATTGAAATTAATGTGGTTTAATTTAATTATTTTAAAGTTTCAGGCCAAAGATTTTCTGGAAAGAGTTGTCTAATCTAGCAATTAGATCAGCTGTTTCACTCATTTTACTTTCATTAAAATGCACATTTATTATCTAAGAAATCAGACTACAGTACTAAAAATACATTTGACTTTTATCTGTGCTTTTATCAATTTGTGGTTTAATTGCACTTATGACAGATAATTGCATATTTTCTAAATATTTTGTAGTTATGCTTCCAAAAAATAAAAAGGCATCTCATGGTTCTCATCTTCCTTTACTCAAAAAGTATGAGCACCACTCAATTCCTTGAAAGAAAGAGCCCAAGACCAAAATTCAGGCTGTGGCTAAAGAATGAGAACAGGAAAGAATTTCCCCTTTGCACCATGGAAGGAAGTTCATTCACAAAGCAGCAGGTGCAGGTTGTTCTGTGCATTCCCTCACACCACATTTCAAGTACCTGGGAGCATTCCAGTGGACATGGTGAGTGCTTTGGATGATTACATGCTGAAGAACTTTATCTATTGCATTGATCAGTCATTTTTTTTCTAGACAGTTTGGCCTGTGCTAGACCTATGCATAGCTGCAAATATGCAAGACCTCAGATAGATATAAAGAACAGAGGAAAGAGAAAAAAAAAAAAAAAAAAAGACAAGTTTATGGAGAGCAAAAAATTCTCAAGGAAAAAGCTACATCAGAGAAAAATTGCCCTGGTTTTAGAATGTTATCAAATAATGCTGAGGTACAAACACATAAGCATTACGTGCTTCAGATCTCCAAATTGATAATATGCAGGACAATACTAATTAATTTCACTGGACATTTAATAAAAAGCAAAAACTAGACTAATGAAGAAATGGTAACTTGTTCATGCAAACCCAAAATTCTATAAAACCAAACTGTCCTAAAATAAGCAGAAAAGACATGCAAATAAGAAACAATTCTGGATTTTTCAACAACAAGAATACTTTCCCAGTTGCTAATATGAAAGAGAATCTTTAAAACAAACAGACTAGAATGCAATTAAGAAACATCAATATGAATGATGTGCCTCCTGTTTGTTTCACTGCCCATTAAATCAAGCTTAGTGCTGTAAGCTGATGGAAGAGACAAGAGCAGCCTAAAAAGGAGTAACTGGGAATGCATGACTCATGAATGAGAAGTAGATTCCACCACACTGTTGTCAAATAGAGCATTCTGTTGATAAATGGAGATGAATTCCTGGTTTCCTTTTTGTGCCTTTCTTTCAACCTTCCATTCTGTCTGTGGGGCACGGTTTGTTTTTCCTGACAGTTTGAGATTTCTGAGCTACTGCGTTCTGGTGCCAGCACACACTGTGCACAGCAAGTGAACAAGAAACAATCTGGCTGTTGTTTCGTGCTTTGCAGATAGCAATTTTTCTTTCCCATGTCTGTATTTTAGATCCTAGTACCAGACGCCTGCTTTTAGAAAGCTAAATGTTTCTGTCCCAATTTTATGTGTCTAAGATTACAATTCTGATGAAAAATCAAAATTGTCATCCAGTTAAAATAACAAGCTATTCAAATAATCAGAATATGGGCACAGTACTAGTTCCATGAATGAGAGTGAAAACAATTGCTGCTTCTGTTTTTTACTGACTTTGGCTTTCTGAGAAATCAGTCTTCCAATATTGAATGGGTTCATCAAGGTGAAATTCATTCAGCTAAATTTAAATCAAGGAGAAGTTTAAAAGCCATTTTCATAAATTGTACTTCATTATTATCTAGCATTAAAATAACAGTTCAACAAATAGGGTGACAAAAGTAACAGATTTGCTACTCCCAGTTACTCTGTTTAGACATCCACTGGCTATGGTTATCTTGAAGCCATATTTCCAACAGCAGACTTCAGATCTTACACCAGATAGTAATGATATCATGCAAAGAAAATGCCTAGACTACACAGTGCTGCAAGTGATATACCACATGCAATTAATGATACATTTCATTTAGTTTTAATAGGCAATTTACTTCATGATCTTCTTTTGTTATAAATTATCACAGCTCTATTGAAGTCAATGGAGCCTGTTTATACCAGCCAAATTTCTTCTCCTTACTGTTGGATAATTAATATTGCCTTTTAATATTCAGTAGAAAAACATGTTGTGACACTGAGAGGCACAAAGAAAAGAACAGGCAAATAAACATTAGATCTGCTTTGGGACTTTTGAAAGAGATGCTAAATGGCAGCATTTGTGTAGAAAAATAAAAGCAGAAATCTCATCATAGTTCAGGCTACTTTATTTCAAGATTTTTAAATTAACTCCCAAAAAAAAGGGGAGAAGGGAAAGAAGCAGCAATGAAAACGAGCCCTGCATAAAAGTAGCCCTTGATCACACACGTGTGGTAAAATGACTAATTACCTAGTCTAGAGATTATTGAAGATCAGCCTGATTCTGCAATAATGACCATTCTTAAACACTGGATTACATAAAATAATCCAGAATCACCCAATTTAATTACTAGTACTTTTGTCTATTCAAGAATGTGACAGCTTCATTTGTAAATACTCTGATGAAGAACATCAGCTGCTCACATACATCAGCATTCATTGCTCAGTGTTGTTACTGAAGTGATATGTTCTTTCTCTTCTGTTCTAACAGACCACTCTGTTTAAATTGCTGAAAAAAGCAGAAGCCATAACGACCTTTACAAAATAATTAAATGTGATAATTCTAGATTATCTCTTAATTAAAACAGAGCTTTGAAACACCCTTTGTGATTCTATCAACAACTGATTCCAGATAATCTGGGGATAAAACCATTAATCTTTCCTTTTGATTGCTTTCCTTGATCCGTTTTATGAAAGCAGGTATTAACATTATTTGCCTTCACCATCATCTGCCTGAGCATTTGAACTTAGTTTTATTTATGAGTGTATTCCCATATTTCCAGTGGATTGGGAACCTTTTCAAGCTGTTTCTGTCACCCATCAAGGTTTTCACACAAGCAGTAGCTCCACACTAGCCATGTGGGGTTTTTCTTCCTGCTAAACTCTTTGGTTGGCTCCTGAGAACAGTCCTATTTTGATCTCACAGTTTATAAGGTCTGCTATGTGGGCTCGTTAGTCTCTGTAGTCAGTGTCATAATATCTGCATCGCTACTGTCAATCAGTCAAAAAGTAGTGGTGGATTTTGGAAAGGACAGAACATGTTAAGGAAATTGGAGCTGAAGTGAAATTTTACTTCACATTATTATTTTAATTGACCTACTTAATTAATGGAAAACCACACAGAATGACTTTAAACCCCTGGAGATCAATTTCATCCCTTTTACATTCTGTATTACCTCATTTTGGGAAACTGAAAGTCTGCCATAGAATTGGCCTTATTGGATGTAAAGGTTTTGAAATTGTTTGGAAAACAAGATTTATTTAAAACCTTTTCTGAAGAGGCTTACACATATATTAGTGCTTTATTTCTCTTTCATCGCTATTAATCTCTATGAGGGTTGTTCATAAGGGCCAACATTATCCTAACAAGGCCAATCTCCCTCTGTATGTTCATTTCAAAAAGGTGGAGGGCCCTTTAGAAGAGCTACATCAGGTCTATCTTTCCCAATTAAATTGCAGCAAGAGTGTTGGGAGTTTTATATCCCCCTCTGCAAATATCCTTCTCCAAAATTTTCCCATGTAAAAATAGCTATAACAATTTCAGGCTGTTTCCTGTAAACTATAAAATAATTACAACTGCCATTTGTCTTTCTTTTCATATATTTCATGTTATCCAGAAACATATTAACACTGAAACTGAAGTTGATTATTAACAGATAAGTTGCACGGACAGATAAAGTTTTATAATGAGCTGGAATGTACTGAGTTATAACAAACCAAGGTCAAGGCTATTAAAGAGGATACAAAGAAATTACTGCTCTATCAGCAGTCATTGGTAGAAAGCATTTTATTACAACTTTTCATTAAAACAGACTTGTCAAAATGGTGCATGAATTTTCTTTCTGGCAAAAGGAAATGGAAATTTTGTTTACGTTGATAAAGATTTTACAGTACTTACACCTTGAAAGCTCCCATCTTTAAGGAATCCTTTGACTTAAACATAAATGTCTTTATTAAATCTTTTGTTAAGATGAGAGCAATATGTGACCCAGCAAAAAACTGTTAAATAAGTCTGCATTTAGTTACATTTCTGAGGATTATCACTACAGAATAAAATGGAGAAATCATCAAGATTCATATTGAATTTCTGCACATGAAACACCTGAAGAATTTGTGTACTGTTGAGAATAACTGAAACACATGGCAGTATTACAGATTTTTGTGCATTAGTAGTGTTATGTCACCACTGAAATCAACCTATGATTTTAATGATTTTAATGATTTTATTGATTTTAATGATTTAATGGTTGGTAATGATTTACCAGATTCCTGACCTCCGTATCTTGGATGTAAAAAGAAGAGAAGATATTATTCTTATCTCTCAACAGTTACATTTTCATGTGTAGCAAGATATAATTTAAAAGTCAGTATTACATGGTCCTTCAATGAAACACTTATTACAGAACTGTAAAAACTCCCTGTGTTTGTTTAATAGTGCTTTGGGTATGTATGTAACTAAAACCAATGAACTCTACCTATGAAAGTGAGGGTATCCTTTTTTCTCCTACTTTAAAGGACTAGAATTTGCTACTGGTTCCAGCTTTCCTTTGTAAGTCCTCACAAACCATTGACTGGGATTTCTTCTGAATGACAGAAAGGCATCTAAACACTTCTGTCTCTTCTAATTAGTCTGCGAGCTCCTGAGACAAGAGGTTGTATCTTGTGTGTGTGTGAAGAGTAACAAACTCTTGCTAAGGTGTGAAATGGTGGCATTTCCCCTCCTGTCACTGCATAGCAATGGCTACTACTTCCTTGGGCTTGAGGAAGAAAGCCAATCAGAAAACTGAACCAGGAGTATCTTGAAGGTGGTCAATATGAAATTGTTACTCAGTTCAGATTGTCCCAAATCGATGGATGATGACTCTCTTTTCTCCTGAGGCCAGTTCATGGGAACAACACTGTCCAACACTACCAAAGTCATGAGAGCATCATAATTTACTCCAAAAGGATGGAAAATGAACTCTAAAAGAGAAAAGAGTTATCATGCTGCTTAACTGCTGCTTTTCCTGCTCCCAAAGAAAACGTGTCTCCTCAAGGATTAAGAATGTGGGAGGATAGTGTAAGTCTAGTGTGCCTAGAAACTGTAAAGTTTTGAAAAAAAAGGAGACACAATGAGCCACAGGAGATCCACAGCTCAAAGCAGATATCTGGAGATGTAATACTCTCAGAGCATTCATTCAGTGAGGCTCAGAAATTCTGCTGCAATTTCGGCTCAAAGTGTACGTACGAGTATATGCACGTGATTAATGCTCTACTTGACATATCTCCTATTATAATCATATTGTGAAGTCCCTCTTGTCTCAACAGCCACAACAAAGGAAGTTGCTGAGCAGTACCCAGACTACCACTTGAAAAGAATTTGAAAAGAATGAGAGAGTGAATGCAAAAAATGGCACTTGCTTTATTTTCTGACTTCAGATGGTAAGCAAAGTAGTCTGTGCCATCTGCTGAACAATTTGCATCCACACTGTCTTGTCTGCCACTTGTTTAACATGTAAAGTTATATGTCACTCTGACAGGAGTGCAACATGAACAGGCCTAACAGGGTATGTCTCCCAATGGGAAGACAGCTGACGACGACTCTGCCTCTGAAAAACTGCCAGTTTCAGTTCTATCCTCCAGACTCATTTCTCAAGATTATTAATGATAGTTTAAGACTGAATTTGCAGCACACTGAGTTTAGCTCCTGACAATTACTCCCTCTTCTTTCCAGAAGGGAGGCCTGCGGGTGTTATGACAATATCATTTTATTATTTCAGCTCACATCCTTTTTCCTCACTGTTTTTTATCACACTAGCTCTGTCATCCTCTCTGCCTTTTTATGTGATTTTTTTTTAAGCTTAACATTACCTCCTTATAAAAAACCTCAAGACTCTATGCTCAATGTCTTCCTTGTCTGCTATCCTTACTTTTGACACATGGTCAAACTGGGAATCATTGTGGCAGGGTACAGAATTTTTGGACAACGGCTGGCTGCTCCAAGTTATATCTGTTATTA
This sequence comes from Luscinia megarhynchos, assembly GCA_034336665.1. Taxonomy (NCBI): domain Eukaryota; kingdom Metazoa; phylum Chordata; class Aves; order Passeriformes; family Muscicapidae; genus Luscinia; species Luscinia megarhynchos. The sequence goes on from CM067564.1 coordinate 32,066,378, forward strand.
ATCCAGAGCACTAATTAGATGCTGAAGCTATGTCACACATACTTCAAACTGGAAGTACCCCTGAATACTTCAAACAGAAAACTATCTATGATCACTAGCTGTTTACTAGAACAACTGTCATGGTTGCTAGGTTTATCTCACTTCTGTACTCTCCTGTCAGACCTGGATCTTGTATTAAATTTTATGGGCTTTTTCACAAGTAGAGCCAGAAACAAATGAAAACTTTCAAATAATAAATACTGATAAGTTTGCAGCATTTAAAACATTTCATGCTTTCTGTCATTGAAAATGTGATTTGCAGTCCTGTTAACATAGAGCATTTTATATAGTAGTTGGAACAAACCATGGGAGCAACTTCATTACAAAAAACAGTTATAGCGAGGTTATTGAAACAAAAGTAGCCCTAGCACTGGTAAGGCTTATGAGCTCCAGCATGGCAATGCATTAACATGTCTTTATGGCTTCCAGGCCCGAGCTGGCTTCCATTCAGACAGCTCAGTGTGCAAGCAGATCAAACGCGGGACTGTCTGCGCAGACAAAGCCTCAGCTGCTTGCTCTGGCTCATCCTGCTTAGGCTGGTTCTGATGCTCCCCAAAGAAAACACACTAAAGCCATTAAAAGTATTTATGTGTGCTCTCCTAAGGCCCCAAAAGCCAAGTGCTGGTGGTCAGCAGGGCTTCCGTGTCTTTTCTTGTGGAGAAGACTCTGCTAATAATCAGACCATAAACTGAATGCTCATTAGATTATAGCACATGCCATCAAGAAATTACCACTGACTGATAAAGGCTCAGTATTAGCTTTCCTAAAGAATGTGCCATCTTGCTGAATTTCACTTACAAATGGAATTAACTACACTTTTAAACTCACTGTATGCAGAGATCATCACAGCTCAGGTTTGATCTGGAAGCAGTAGTCAGAACTGAGTGCAACATAAATCAGCCCCATAAAGAGACAGGCTTCTTAATAAAAGCAGTGTATTTTCCAGTTCCCAAATTGCAGAAAAAGTCACTGATCTTTATTTTATCAAGAAGGCTGATCAACACACGCTGCTATCACACCATGTCTGAACAGCAACAGAATGTTTCTTTGTCCTGTTGTGGAATCACCTTCCCTACTGGAAGTGTTTACTAAAGCTAAACATGCTTCTTCATCTAAGAACTATAGAGACTAGCAAAAGTTATCCTTGGCTTTCTTCAGTGGAAAAAGTCAAGTTTCAGGTCAGACTAGCCAATATTCCTAAGTTTTCAGATGTCTATGTCTAGCATGTAAAATGTTTACATAAACCCCTTGACAAAAATCATGGTATACAGTGTTGCTTTTCTGGAACAACAGAACACTTCAAAGCAAGGATAAATCTTGCACAACCATTAGAAAACACTTTTACACAGCCTGGTCTGAAATTCTTCTATAGATTTTCATATAATAAAGATCCAAAGCCCTCACTGGCTTCCACTCTTAAGATGCTATTTGACATTTTTTTGTGCCAAATATGCCCAGCATAAACACAGAATAGGAAAGCTACATTAATGATATTTTTAAAGAACTCAACTATTAGAACAATACCTACAAAGCAGATTTTAATTATAAATTTAAGTCATTCACATACACTTGTACTCTCTTGTCCCCTGGGAAGAAAAATGAAAACGAGCTACAGGTCAGTTTTTCAGGTCAGTTTATGAGCTTCCAGAACATACTCAGATACTCTTGTAAACAAAGTCATAAAAACAAAAAAAAAAAAAAAAAAAAGAAAAGAAAAAAAAAAGCACAGATAACATAGTAGTATTGCCAGAGCTTAAAGCTATTTGTAATAAACATAATATTAAATTCCAATGATTCATGGAACCATTGAGCCTATAATTTTGCACCTCCCAAGCAGCTGCATAAAATAAGGAGATCCCCATTTGTTATGATTCAAAATAACTTTGGATACAGTAAGATGAAAGATACAATGTCAAGATACTCTACTTCAGGGTGGCCAGTTTCTAGTTCGCTGCTTTTGATGGTTTGTTCCTTGATGTCAGTTTCAAAATATGGTTTCGTTTATTGGAAGATTTTTGTTATAGTATTTTACACTGATCTCATGACCTCCCTTGATCTCCAGGAATCCCATATTGCAGCAGGAAGTGGGAAACTGAGCAAGCAACTACTGCACAGAACCTTGAACATAACATTATAAAGCAGTAAACTTCACAGGGATTCTCTCTTTCCAAGAAGAATTGAGACAGAGTGTCTTCTCAGCTGTGGTTTCTAAAAACTTTGTGGGTCTTTGGTATAAGAATAGGGGACTAACCTCATTATCTTTCAAAATTTCTAGAGACATAATTGCATCTTGCTGGTCTGCATTCCTCTGGCAGATGCAATTCTGTTTAGTGCTGTTTCTCATTGACAAAGGCAAACGCCTTTGAGCTTCAGTTGCTCTGAAGTGTTAAATATTGCTTTGTTTTGCTTCAAAGGCATTTCTGCCATGGGAAAACTATCACTTTATGACCCTTCTGTATGTTGCAGGAGTGATGGGACATTTAAATATTCTGATAGCCTCAGGAAAAGGCATTAAAGAATACGCTAGTATTAATAAAATAGTGAGTGGTGTTTTAAACCTTCTCTTATATCAAAGCTCCTAATGTGACATTGAAATCTATAGAACACACAGTGCATGAGGAGACTGCCAATATTTCTCAGCTTATCATACAAGGAATGGAAGTTTTAAAAATATCAAAGACACAACAATTACACTACATGAATTTTTTCTTCGCTGCTAGAAATCGTGTCCAAAATACCTTATAGTGCACACCCCAAAACTATGCATCCAGATTTCAGCTCTCAGAAGAAGAACCTGCCAGCACAACTGAACCTCTATACATTAGAAAAACAGACCTGTGAAGTGCAGAGCTAATGAGGCCTGGTTTCCTTTGGGTTGTGCCTAATGGACAGATCCCCTGATGTCCAAAAAGTTGCAACCTCTTGTTTTCCAACACTGAAGTTCTCACCCTCCAGTCTGGATTTACTTTCAACATTTCTCTCCCAAAAGGATGGAGGGAGGGGGAGGATGGGGGAAAGCACAATAGCAGAATCTTTTTTTCCTGTACCAAGCTGGATATTTTCTGGCTACTAACAGACAATTACATGCATGTCACTCTTGATAGAATTTGGCCAAGAAAGATCACAAGGTGGTAAGAGCAGGATACACAGATATCATGTAAGCCTCATCGTGCTAGAAGAGAAGTCAAACTTCATTCATATCCTTGTATTTCCAGCCAAATCTTTTCAAAGTCTTCTACTTGATGCTGGTCCTCCTTAACCATTGTTTCTGTTTGGAAAGCAATTCCTCATCGCACTGATCACAGTATCATGATCCAAGAGTGTGCAAGGAAACAGCCACTTCAAGAAGCAAATGTGTTTGCTTATGCAAAACTAGCAATGAGACAAGAAAGACAAACTGCATGCATGCCAGGTGATCACGGGGTTTTTCTACCTGACTGTGGGTAGAACATTGTGTTAACTTCCATTTATGGAGGGGTTTTCTGGTTTCTTTCAACTGTTTGTGCATCAAGGTTTTTTTCCTCCTCTATTTCCCTTTCTTTATATTCCTGTCAGTGTTTGATAGTCTTTGTTTAGGTAAGGTCACTTGTTCTGGGGAAATGCAATTCCTTCATCACTTTAAAAACAAGCCAGCAACAATCAAAGATGTCATCAAACTTCTAAATGTGGAAGATCAAAAACAAGTTAATCAAAAAGAAAGAATAAAATCTATTCTGTCAAAATAATGGTTTAGTAAATGTTTGAAATTAATTAACTATAATGGAAAGGAACAGCATAATGATTAGTAATCTTGGTATTCTAAAGTAATAGAGCATAAATTTCTTAAAGAAACATAGTTATTGAGCGATTTTAAATAGAGAATATTTTCAAAAAACAACATCTTAGAAATGGATTGCCTCTCAACCAACTGAATAATTCTGTCAAAGTCAAGAGCACTTGGGAAAAAAAATCTATTAAGGGAGCAAGAACAGTTTAAAAATACACTAAACAGAAGGCATGACAAAAATTTCTCAGTAATGTTAAAGGCTAAATGAAACATTTAAAAATTAATCATCAGTATCTCATGTGTCAAAACCCAACTAGACAACATCAGGCACCTGGAAGTGGGAAAAAATATAGACTATTTAACTCTTTAGAAAGCAAGTCCTGTCCATATTCAAAACCACTTTGTTATGAGGACAGCAGTGTGTCATCTCAGCTCTCTTGATATTCAAAATGAAATGCCTGATCTCCTCCAAACTGGAGACAGAAGTGAGGCTGTTAAACATCAGTGCTAGAGTTATCACTGAGATACAACCATGTAAATATGAAAAACAATTCATCCTCAGCCCAGAATTAATATTCATAAATTACCCTTAAAATGAATTATTTGAAAAGTCCTAAGCACAAAAAAGTTGAAAATAAAATTAAATCAAATATCTTCTAAATTATGTGTAATTGTGTGAAATGAGGTATCTTTAAATTACACAGGAATAGACCTGTGGGTGAAAGCAGACCTACTCTCACCATAAAAGAAACACTTTACCTTAATCTTAATTTTGTCAGACTCACTTTTGTTGCAAAGCTCCAGCTCCAGAATGCATTTATCTAGTACCAAAGACAATCAGTGAGCACTTTAGCTCTTTGAATGACTAACTTTAGTCAGAACCATCTTGAGTCTGAATGTAAGAAAAACAGGAAAACTCTTTTGAAACCTAAAAGTGCCACAGGATTCAATGACTAGTAATATAACAGTCTCTAACCAACAGTATAAAGGTAATTAAAACTAGCAATTTCCTTTTCTGCCTCTTTGCAGGCACTATGAAACAAGGATTAGCAAGTATAGAATCAAACACAGAGCTGGTAACTATTCAAATAGTTTGGCATGTGTTTGTCATCACTGATTCATCTTCAGTGAATAAAAGATGCTGTTAAATTTGTGTGGGGTTTTTTTAAGGGCTTACTTGGAAATAAATCCAGGTCTTGTTGAATAATACTCATTCTTTAGTATGCTTTCCTTTTAAAGCATGCAGTAACAAAAATTTAATTATTGCTCTTCTTAATTATTACCTGTTATGAGGAATAAATGACATGATAAATAACAAGAAAAACCTGGGATCTTTGGGTTCAATTCTGTGCCTTAGCCTGTAGTGAGACCCTATGATTTTTCTACATATGGAAGTGCAATGTGTGGGCATTGCTACAGAATACGAGTGTGGGATTAATTAATTGAGTGATAGACATCTGGCTCTCAAAAACCTTACACTTCTAATCCTTATTACAGCACTGGACTGAAAAACAGATACAATATAAAGGCCATTTTTGTTGTGTAATACATTCTCACATGACATCCTCTGTCCTTGATGTGTCCTATTCCTCCTAGTATTGATGGATTGCATTTGGACCCACGAGCTTTTCTTTGACCAGTCTCAAATGATCTGTGTATTTTAGTGCTCTGCTATGCTTGTGGCTTTCCCAGACAGACTACTGCTCATCCTCTTTGAACTCAATGGATTTCACTCACTTCACCTAAAATGGAGGTGATTGTATCACAATTTGGTTTTCCTATTCCTCTTTTTAATGAAAAAAATACCTTTATTGTTTTGCTTCTAAGCATTATGTTTTTTAAAGGATTAGAGATCACCCATTCTTGAGTGAGTACTGTGATAGATTACATTAAGGGCCTATCAATAGATCCAATCATTCTGGCTTCTCAGATGGAATAATTGTCCCCATTCATGCGCTGTGAGCATGGAAGACATCAACTGCTACAAATGTAGGAGCAGCTTCGACAAAATGAACTTGTTAATTTGCTTTGTTAACACTCTCAAATACAATTCTAGGTCAGCCTAGGATCCAGCCATAATCATTTCCAGTCACATTAACCCATACTTCACCAAAAAGTAGATTTTTGCTCTCAGAATGGATAATATTACACAAGTTACTGTAGATCAGCTGACATACAGTAAACATCCCTGAAAAAAAATGTTTAGACACATCAAATGTGAGATGACTAGCCTTAAGTTCAGCTTCTTGCATTGTTCCTTAATTAAATTAAATTAGCCCATGCTTGCAGTGACTGCTGACAATGACTAAACCCCAGCAGGAAAACATCCTGTACTGGCCACAACAGTTTAAAGGCAAATTTGGACCCTGCAATCAAGTGCAAATTTTGTGTGGGTTTGTTGGCTTTGTGTTTGGTATTTTTTTAAAGGAAAAGCTAAAACCAAAAAATACAGTAATTGATTTCTCAGTAAATTGGTTCTGAATTATAAGACCTATGAACATCAAGCACCAGAACAACCTTTGTAAATCTAGCAAGTTTGTAATGAAAAGTGCTGTCATCACTACTGGGTTTCAGATTTAGAGTAGGAAGCTTTCACATTTCAGGTAGATGTGTTGAATCTATACCTCCACGAGAATGTTAAGCCCTAATGCTTTAAGCTCCCCAAAAGCCACTCCTGCCATTGCACAGAAGGGAGGAAAAGCAACAGCACAGTCAGAGTCAGGGTGAAGCTGAGCAAGTCCCTGTGAAGCTGAGAGGAAATCTACGTGCACAACAATTAACCCTTCCAACAGTTCTTTGAAAAGTTCATCAATTCATAATCAATATTAAAACTGAAGATTAGGTAAAATTAAAGTACTGCATTTTAGATGCAAAAGACAACCCTCCCCCTAATAAGCCACATGATTCATGAATTTTTAAAAACAAGTTTACTTGTTTCAGCTGAATCTTTCAATTGAGCTGAAAAATTATTTGCTTTGTCTTACCCTGGAAAACTGGAATCTGCCAGCTGAATGACCAGCACTGTGGCAGAAAATGAAAAAACCTGAACTTATTCAAGAAGTGGGAGGTGAGGCTATTAGAAAAATCGGGAGGGAATGATGCTTTTAGAAAAATCAAGTGATTGTGCAATAAATCAGCTGTGACAGTGAAGGTAGAAAAGAATTAAACATAAGAACACAATTACCGAAAAAAATGAAATTAGGACAGAAAAAGACATCATTAGCCAAGTTATTTTTGGATATTTTTTGGTAAAGTGAGGAACACATTTTTTTCACTAAAACTTAACAACAGAAAAGCACTTCAGAGGAAAAGGTTGTTCTTGACATCTGTGATAAAAGAAAACTAATTATTAACATACAGGAGTTACTACAACTGGACTTTACAAAAATAAATGTGTAACAGGGATTAAGGATACATTTTAACCTGATCCTCATGTGATAGCACGTTTAAAACTAGATTATTTGGTTTATAGAAACTAGGACCTGCTCTTTTTTAGATTAACTTGAAGTTGCAGAAATCCACATAATTTCAAGAGGTTTGGTATTTACTAGATGTGATGGTTGTATTTGTGATTTCTCTCTTTTTGTGTGTTAAAAACACCATTAAAAGAACTAATCTAACGTTTCAGAAAATATAGCATTTTGTTTCCATTACATTTTGCTAGAGCAGAAGTAAGTTTCACTCTGAGAATCCTCCTCCTCCCCTTGATTATTTGCCTTCATCCTATCAATCATGATTATGTTCCTGGTACAATAATTACAGTTTTAAATCAATTTCCAAACATTGCTTAGTGGACTGTGAAGTGCATTTGAAGCCCACTGTAAGGGAAGTTATACTGAAAGCAACTAAAAACTAATGGGTTTTGCAGAATGAGGGGAGAAAGGGTTATACACTGGAATGACAGATCATCTTCTTATCAGGCTTTGCCATTAATTCAGTACAGCACTGAAATAATTACAAATGTGCACTTGACAAACTGAAGCATAAATTAGTTCTTAGGTGATTGCTCTAGTTGCCTTAACAACAGAAGCTCTCCTGGCATTTGGAAGGAATATATCTTTCAATAAATTTTATTTTCCCAAACATATTAAAAAAATTACTTTTGCAAAGCATCCTTGTTCTAATTTGATAATTTGACCTTGCACAGTAAAACAACTCAGTGATTGTGTCCAGCCTTTCTTTGCTCCAGCACTGATGCTTTAAAGGAGCTTCTGTCTTGATGCTCTCAAATAGCACAGCTTCATATTGCCTGAGCAAGGCAGTAAGCTCCAGCAGAAAAACACAGTGTACCTCAGGGGCTTCTTGTGTAAAGACCACTTCATGTCTCTGTTCCTGAACAAAGTACGTGTAACAGTAATTTTTACCATGGTAGGAAATCAGAAAAATAATCAGTTAAACCAGCACAAAAATGTCAGTAAATCCTTATCATAAACAGTTTTCTGTGAAATTTTTGTCCCTTAAGTCAGCGACAAAACCATTACCATTTTCAGCTGGGAGAGAATTTCTTCCTTACAAGCCAAGTAAGTGAAAAACAGCAGCACATTGTCTGAAAAGCAGCAGAAATTGTACAGGAACAATTTCTGTTCTTTGGGAGCAGGCCCTCAAGCAGAAGAACCCTTGAGAAGTTTCCTGTTTGAAATAGTATGTTTATTTATTTTTTTCCCGGTTTGTCACATATACTGCTATGTCTTTTTCTCTTAGGATTTTGTTAGTAATCAAAACTTCTCTCTTCAAGAGATTTATTGCCTCTCTGAGTTTTCAAAATACCACCAAGACAGAAATGTCTGGCAGGGGAAATTACTTCCAGAAAAGTACCAACATATTAAAGCATTTATTTAAAAGACATAACTACCCAGACTTTTTCCCAGCATTTCAGTATTCCAGACACAGGATATACTGTATCTAGTATAAAAGGATTGGAGCAAACCTTTGCCATTGAACTTTGCAGTGAGTGACACTTCACTAAAAAAACCACCCTTCAGTTCTTCTAATTGGGTATCCAACCTTGTGAATCAAGTAGGCTCCAAGGGCTTAGGTATATGCACAGTTATCATCCCCCTTGTACCAGGTCTCCACATGTTCACAGTAATCATCAATGTTTAATTTAACAGATAGCTGGAACCTGTTCAATTCCTCTTACGAGGTACAGAGTATGGTTATACCATTTCCAATGTTGAATTAAAAGTAGAAATCCAACACCAAGTGATGCTGCTTATTCAGAATAAGTTAATCTATCATTTCTACAGCTTTCTGAGTCTCTCTGATCTGAAATGTTTGAGGTAATTTAATGTTTTAGGTTTTACTGTCTTTTCTTGTCGTTTAAGAGGTAAAACCAGAGGTGCATATTAAAAAACTATTAACCCTGCAATGAAGTAATTTATATAAAAGTTAGATTTGTGTACCCTGTTATACTTACTTATAGTCCCTTGAATGAAGGAGAAGGACTAATTACTTATATTTATACAGTCCCATTAGAGCACTTTACAACCAGCTGGAAGGAACAAATCACTGCTCTCAAGACAATGTACAATGTACAATGTACTGTCAGCAATGAACATAGCAGGGCAGGTAGGGACAAGAGCCAATGGTGTAAGTGGGGTTATGGGGAGATTGAGGTAAGGGAAGTTTTAGAGATGATCTCTTCATCTTGTCACTTCCTGAGATTCTAAGCAGGGAACAGTCAAGATGAATATGTCAGTCTGGGATTTGTCAAAAAATGTAGTCATGTAGTCCCACTCAACCCAAATTTCTAGGAGTCCAAACATCAGTTGGCATTTCTACAATAAGGACTAAAATGGGGATTTCCTCCTTGCTTCTTCTTTAGATGTTAGTTAGTTGTTGAGCTAAATTATAATTTTGAAGGTAGGAAAAAACCCAAACCAACAGAAAACATATTTTTGAACCCTCCAGCAAATGAGGACAGTAGGTTCAGCGAGATGTCTAAGCTACTGCACAGCTTTGCAAGGTAATAATACTTGATTTAAAAAAAAATCCTTTTGTATTTGTACACTTTTGATTATAAATGCTTTCAGGATGCCTTGGTCCAGTTTTGCTATAGTTGTGTATTTTGCATACCTCAGGCTTAAATGAGGTTGCTGGGGATTCCACCTCCACAAAGAAAAATATTCATATAATCAGTATAGCTGGTCCTTTTCATATTACAATTTTTAATAAGATAAATGAAATCCATACATGATTGTCAGCTTCTCTCTCCTGTCTCACTCATTCTTTGAACTATCAAGGTCCAGTGTGCTTTTCCCAGCTCAGCCTCTCCCTATGGTCAATGAACACTTGTAAACTTTCTAGAGGCATTTACAGTAGAAATTCTGTAAGACATTTGCAGTCCCTGTGTAATCTTTCTAAGCATACCCTGCTTAAAGATCAACTCTTCACAAACATGCAACAAGCTATCAGCTAAGGCAATCAGAACCCAAGCATGCCCACACCCACCACATCTTCCTGTTTTGTGTGCCAGAAGGCTGTAACTGTCCCAAAGGTGCAGGAAAAAGAAAATTTTCTGATGTAATTCTTGCCAGCTGCCATTTTTAATATCACTGTATTATATTCTAGGTGTTCCGAGGAGAGCCATAATTTGGTTTATGCATTTCTGTCAGAAACAGACTTGATCTTGAGACTAAGATGGGCTCACCTGATTTCAAGATCAGCAAAATTGTGGTAAATGTCCTAACAAGCTGTTGCTGGCATGATTGCAGAGTGAAGATCCTGCTCCATAGTTTTGTGCCTCCTCTAGGGAGAGATGAGATGTTTGCTTATCTTCCAATTGGAGTTACCTGGGCCCAGGCACATCTGTCAGTTTTCTGTGGAACTCTGAGGGTTTTGTATAGCTAATTATTTATATATATTTATATATATGGGAACAAAGGTAAAAAAGTCACCAAATACTTATTCCTTAGCTTCACTCAGAAGAGAAATATTGAAAAAACTATCTCTTTTTTGACATTTTTAATTAGCAATTTCTTAATAAATTTGAAAATCTTATACTTTAATTTATAAATTGGAGATTAAAAAGTGCACCATAACTTAAATGACGATGAAAAAAACAAAGGACAACAGAACTCCAGGACATATTATTGCACTGATCAGTATAAAAAGTATTTGAGTAACTAAATCTAAGTATTAATAATCCTGTTTGCAGAGGATTCCTTATCTTTTCAAAACCACAATCTTCACTGAGTTAAACAAAAATCTACTTTTATATGTTCGTCTCTAATTGACATTATATCACTGGAGTCCAGAAAAATCCTAAACAGTACCCATCTCATATCACATGACTTTTTTTCATTCTTCCTATGTCAGAGAGGAAGTTTTCATATCCATCAGAATAAACATTTCAGTAAATAACTGATTCAGAATAAATTGGGTAGATATCTGCAGAACTGACAGGCAGATTATCAGGCTGTGATGGTGCCAGTGGGACACACGAGTTCACATGTAGGCAAAGCGTGTCTTTAGCACAATGAAGTGCAAAACCCATCACCAGGATATGATATCCAGTTATTCTTAGAAAGCTGAAGCCAATTTTAAGTTACCAAACCAAACTGAAACAAAACAATTTTTTTTTTTTTCTTTGGCTTTGGGTAAAAAGCATAAAACTGATACAGAAGCTCAACCAAGGGTCTTCTCTGCCTTTCACTTCAGTTGAACTTGTTTCTCTTCTGATCTCTAAATAATTCATAAAGCTAACAGAGGAGATGGGGGAAACAATTTTCTATGCAAGAATATCTAAAGTATCTTTCAATTAACAAGAATTATCAGGAGACATATTCCATTTTAAAAAAAATGAAGAAACACAAATTTACAGTTATATAGCTAAAAGATTAATTGCCACTAAAACTCACAGGGAAATGGCATTTTGGAGGGAGGAATAGTAATTAAAAAAATAGATTTTAATGACAAAGCCACTATGCTCTATCTGTGAATTCTAAGGCATAAGTGCCATTCACTGAGCTCTACTGTTATTAATACTATGTTTGTTTGTTTTAAATCATTGTTAAAGTCTTTCATCAAGGAAAAGGACAAAAAAGGCTATGAAATGATGGCAGTTGAAAAAAATTAAAAAGCCCTATTCTACCATCTTACATCTTCATGTTGTCATATCAAAACATTCTCTATCATGAGAGGAAAAGCAATGCTGATTCCAGAAACTGTGGGTGTGCAGGAATGAGTCAATTTGGCAATGATTTGCTTTGCATATCAGTATAAACCAGAAGAGGGAATTGATTTAATATGAAAAACAATACACTGAATTATACACTCATGTACTGTAGAGAAACTTAGGGTTGTGGTTGTAACAATAATGACCAAATAATAGAGAAAACAATTCTATGAAAAGCTAATTTCTCATTGTAATAAAGAAAAATACTGGGAATAGAGGAACATCTGTTTTCAAGAAAGTTAGAGACGAAATAAAATATTTCTCCAAAAGAGGATAAAAATGCTTTGCTGACAAGAGAAAACTAGAGAACAAAGACTCTTAAACAATCTCTGCTTTCCAGGATTACCTGTTGCAGCAAACCACTGTATTATTGGGTTGAAAAATCTGTTCACCTGGGCTAAATAATTACTGAAATCAAAGCTGAGCTCCAGTTTAGTCATCAAAGCTCCACTTCTACCTAGCTTGAAACAGAACTTGCAACTTACACTATTGAAATTCTGCAAGAGGAAACCCAAAAATATCCATGCAGAAATACAATGTCATCAGCTAAAGGACCAGTGATGCAAGGAAAGACAGGCTCACACAGTTCAATCAAAAGAAGAAAACCCCACATCTTCTCAAAACATGGCTTCCATACCCGTTTGTTCAAAAGGAAATTTAAAATTTTTTTAAAACATAGATCTCTGGCTAAATGCACACAAACTGATTGAATTGTTTATACATATAAATTTCTATCTCCAGCCTTACACATAACATCTGTAAGCTGAATAACTCCAACAAGCAAAACTAGGCTTTTTTACTGAAACTATACTCAAAATAATTTGAAAGAACAGCAAGAGTGAATGATTTAATCTATTCATCTTAAACCTTTCCAGAAGGTGCACTGTGGTGTTTCTGCCCTTCTGAAATGCTTCCTCATATATAACCTTTAAAACTGCCCAGCTCTAAAACTGTGGTACCACTAAAGAGACAGTGCACAACAACAGGGTAAATAAGATAAGAATTTATCCTGAAGGGAAGGGAGAAGCATTGACTTGAAATGTGAATATAAAGACAACTTTAAAGGTTTTCTAACCAAGTGGCATAACTTGGGTCATCCATTCAGTGGTGTCATGGTTTAAGCCCTGCTGGCAACTGAGCACCTCAGAGCCACTCACTCACTCTTTCCTGGTGGGATGGAGGAGAAAACTGGAAAGGTAAAAGTAAGAAAGACCATATTTAATTAATAATTAAAATTTAAATAAATGCAATACATTAAAGAAAATTAACAGCAATAATAATCATGGAATATTACAAAAACATGAGAAATATAAAGCCCAAGAAACACAAGTGATACAAGTGAAAAACAATTGCTCACCACCAAACAACCAATATGCAGATGGCTCCCAAACAACAGCTGCCCCAGTTTTATTGCTGAGCATGAAACCAAATGGTCTGGAGTATCCCAGGTCAGCTGTCCTGGCTGTGTCCCCTCCCAGCTCCCTGAGCACCCCCAGCCCCTTTCTGGTGGGGTGGTGTGAGAGGTAGAAAAAGCCTTGATGATATGTGAGCACTGCTCAGCAACAGATAAAACATCCCTGGGATATCAACACTGCTTCCAGCACAAATCTGAAACACAGCACCATTCTAGCTACTGTGAAGAAAATTAACTCTATCCCAGCCAAAACCAGCACAACAGGGAATATATTTTTATGTCCTGAACTTCATAATACTATGTTCCAAGGCCAGCTCTTCCTGTTGGCAATGTTTGGTTTCAATTTATTATTATAACAGAAGAACTTACAACTTTTTACAAGTCTGTATAGCTTTGGGGGTTTTGTGGCATTTAAAAAAAATTGACTGATGCATATGCTTTCCCATAGTTTATCCTAGAATAACTTGATCTCTGGGTTCCTTCTTTGCTCTTGGAATAAAGTCTGTCCCTCCAAAGGTTTATTGATTCCCTTCAAAATGTCTGCCTCTGCTCCCAACCTCCCTCATAATATCCCCTCACAACTTCAGATGTATTCTACTCCTCTAACCACATTCTTTCAATGTCACACTACTGAATCTCACGGAGATTAAATGTTCAGTGTCTGTGTGAAACAAGGCAGGGACTTTTCAAATTGCAGGATTAGTCTACGTGAGGGAGCCTATCTGATTGTAATTCAGCTGCAGGTGCCTGTTATCAGATGTGAACTGGAAGCAGTGTCTCTCCCATGCTACCAGCATTCACCTGTGTCAGGCAGAACTGCTATGGGAATGCCTCCAACACAGTGCCAAGCCAGATCCAAAGGAGCTGGAATACTTACACAGAATTATTTAGTGCCTTACCTTTTTCCTAGTTGAAATCCCAGAAGTGATACAGCCATCCATACCAGCTACTGAGAAAAAGTTCAGCTGGATCTGTGAAAGCAGGACTAAAAAAATCACCAGAGAGCTCTCACGTGCCTTCAGCTGAAATGGAGATGTAGCAAGTATCTGTTCCCTAAAAGTATGATTCTTGGAAGAACAGAAACATTGGAAGCACAGCACAAGGCAGACAAAACAGGATTTCACACCAGAAGGGTTCAGGACTAAGGTACCAGAGCAGGAGCTCAAGCCCAGGCTTAAACTCTATTTCCATGAGAAACGAGTGACACAGCTCAGATGACTCTCTGCATACTCTGCATTCATCATCTGCTATCTGCAAGGAATGGGTGAAGGTGAGGTGTGACCTTCAGTAAGAAATAAGGCATGACAGGGGAATTTGCAAGTCAGTGACCAAAAGAATGCTCTGCTCACATCCATGCATGTTTTTCAATTGTAGAGCAAACCTATCAATGCTCAGGACCTGAATGCAACAGAACCAGGAACATATAAGAATATTAATGCAGCCCTGAGCTAAGAAGGCTCTGTCCACAGAAGATTAAGAGAAAGCCAAAAGGTGAAAGAACCATGTTGTTCCATAACATCTCTACACAGAAGATTCAAAACTCACCATATGACAGCAGCAGGAAAAGGTGACCTCATACATGCAAAAGACCTTGTACACAAGTGGAATCTTCTCTTCAGCCTTTGTAGCCAATTACATTTTAGCAATGTTTTTACTGACATCATGTTTGTATGGTAATATAAAAAATATTTTTAAGTATATTAATCAGCTTTTATTCCTATAGAGTTTAGATACAATAATGAAATAGGATAGTTGGCTAAATTTAGTGAGTCTAAATATTAAAAAAGTGCTTTCGGGGAAGCTTTTTGAAAATATCTACTGAAGTCTAATTGCAATAGAGCATAGAAAAAAGCCAAATGTGACAGGTTCTATTTTACTTATGCTATACAGTTCTCCCATACATAAGATAATCAAGATTGCTCATTAAATTCGAACAATTAAAAAACCCAAAGTGCTGTTACACTAACACAAAGGAATACACAAGGTATTAGTTATCAATGCTTTATTATTGAAAACAAAATTGAAATTCTTTTATCTGGCACATAAACAATTATTTCTACAAAAAGGAAAGCCTACAAATCTGATAATTTATACAAATAACAGTTTTTCAAAAAATAAAATTTTAATTTAGTAAACTTGTCTTGTGCTCTTTTTTTTTTTTTTTTTTAGCACTGTCTGCAATAATCCACCACAAATCCCTGAGCAGAGAGACATATTTTAAACATGTTTTAAATTTATCCTAAAAGAAGAAAGTTATCAAGCCCAGACCTATATTAAAAAATGTATTCAGGGACATTCTTGGTAAATTTATGGTAGTCCTTTTTTCTTTTTTCTTTTCTTTTGTTGTTTTTTTTTTAAAGAAACAAACAAAATCGGTTATCAATGCAAGCATGACACTGTATCACAGGAGTGCTCCCCTCTTCCCCCTTTTGTGCAATGAATAAAAATTACCAAACAAGAATAAGTACAAGTTGAAGGAGACAAATAACCTGGTGAAGGGTTAAGACCAAAAAGCCATCCAAGTTTGATGGCTGTTGAGCAAATAAAGCTGCAGGATATACCACAGTTCTATACCAAGCTCAGTTACAGTTACTACCTATTTCTATATCTTTTCCCAGAAAGTCAGTAAACAGGAGAATAAGTTCAAGCTAGCATTGTATTCTAACACTGGTTTCAACGATCAAGCAGAAGTTCAACTTTTGATCCTTCAATTTTGCTTTTCCAGCAAGAACATCATTTGAGAAAAACTTGACAACTCCACAAAACCAAACAATCTTGCCCCTCTGGCCCTTCTCATTGGGCCAGTTGTAAATTTAGCAACTTACAGTATTTTAGTGAGCAAGAGGAAAGAAAAAGAAACACACATAACTACAGTTTTTCTGCTATACTGACTTTGAAACAGCGATTCCCCAATCTATTTTAATACAGATTTAAAATCCAAGTGTAAGGGTAGAATGACCAAGAAGGTAGATTACAACTCAAGTGTTCCCTTTCCCATTTGGTACATACACTAACCACACAACAAATGCAAGTAAAACCAAATTAAAGAAAGAGCAACACTTAGAGACTGTTGTGTTAATGGCAGGTAACATTGCTGCAGTCAAGTAATAAATAAATAAATACAGCAAAGTGTTCTCTACGTTTTTCTTGGAATGGTGCTCAACAGTTAAAAAGGAATACATAAACTAAAAACCCCAAACCCCTTCTCAGTAATAAAAAGTTTTTAACAGAAGATCCTGAAGAAGCTTCAGTTCAAGGTGCTCTACCACTTTATCTATCATTATGAAAGGAATACTGAAGCAGATACCAAAGGGCCATTAAATGAAATAGTACATTTTCTTACAAGCAATAATACTTATTCCAAAGAAAGAAAGCAGTTAACAAATGGCCTGGGGGAAAAAAAAATTGCTAAAGCTTCATATACTTTGATTTAAAATAAATTATTTTTACACTTAAAATCTGAAGACTAAAACAGTAATGAGGCAAAATCATTCTGAAACAGAAATAAATTGAACCTCATCAAAAGCATATCTAGATATTTGACAGCTCTGCTGCTAGCATGTGTCAGAATACAAACAGAATGCTAATATTTGGTTAGAATCTGAATAGGTTTGTTTAAAACACCAACAATATGAAAAGAAACTGGCAACCACCATTACTGATTCATCTTAATCTACACTATTTTAAGCATGATTGAATCGAGTCCCTTCAGTTATTTGCTAGCCTCATCAATGCATAACATTCCCTTTTTCTCTGAGTTGCTCATGAAGTCTCATTTTAGCCTACCCAAGCACTAATATTTTCAAATCTCACTTCAATTATTAATTGCAAAAATATCATATGTAGAGTCCAATTTAAAGTTGGACTTATCTGACAGCAAAGTAAAGAGAGTCAAATACATTATTCTATAATATCAATTATTTTTTTCTAAGATAACAGTCTGACCACACTGTTTTGGTATGAGGGTAAACACCCCTCTTGCTTGTATTACTAAATCACACTTCTGGTCCTTTTTTTACCAGCCTACATACTACATCTAATGTAGAATACAGACAGCTCCGTGATCATTCTGTCTACCCCACAGAAATTGACTGTGTATCTCAAGAAAACTGCACTCTAAGTTAACAAGCTGAAGTAACAGGCATATTCTCAGTAAACAACTTGCAATGCTGTCATCTAATCATGTGACAGGTTTGAAAAAAATGGGCCATATAAGCTGTGAAATTGGCTAGCAAGTGGTTCAAAAGTGAGATACAGCAGCATTAAGACAAACTGCAAACACACTGGATTTAGTACACATTTTAATGAGTTACAGTATCAGCAAAATACTTTAACCTACTATTACCACTCTAATTCCCATATGGCTTAGTGTATACTGTGTGATTTTTCCCTTCATGTTTATATTTTTATGACAGTATACATTTCATGTACCCACCCAAAAGTGAGCAATATGGGATTTGCAGTTGTTTATCAAATATACCGAAATAACTTCTCTCACATGCCATTGTTCCAAGTATTTTTGTTGTGTAACAAGTTCTTCATGAATCCCTCAAAGTTTCCCTTTTTCTATTTCTCTAGCAGAATATCTTCTCCTAGCAGCAATTAGGACCTCTGATCCTTGCAGTCAAGTCCAGCAAGTTCTCTGACCTGACAACTGTGTGGAAGTTCTAGTTCCTGGGTTTAGTCACTTTAAGGAAAAGAAGTTCAGAATTTTCATCATCATGTTTTGGATGTTTTCAAACCTTGTTTCTCCATGATATTCCACAATTTGCGAAGATTGGACTGGGTGATGACATCATCAGGTTTAAGTTGAAGAGCAAGGAGGTAGTTTTCTTCAGCCTCTTTCAGCTTGCCATTCAGATGGAGAATGGCTCCAAGATTCATTAGGGCAGCTGGATACTGGTACCAATAAAAAAAAGGAAGGAAGAATATTACGAATATTTTCAATTTTTCTTTTTAGACAATCTTCTTGCACTTAAATTACTCTCTTATGTTTGCTGATTTTTCATGGAAGCAATTTAGTAATTTAAGCAAATACAGGCAACAAGAAAAAGTTTCTGAACAGCTGCTGTGTAGTTTATGCTTTAAACAGGTCAAGCTCTGGTGCCTACAGACATA
The DNA here is from genome assembly GCA_034336665.1 of Luscinia megarhynchos. NCBI lineage: Eukaryota > Metazoa > Chordata > Aves > Passeriformes > Muscicapidae > Luscinia > Luscinia megarhynchos. The sequence goes on from CM067564.1 coordinate 32,084,891, forward strand.
AGATTTCTCTCTTTAATGAGAAAATAACAGAACTCCAAAAGGTTTAAATGTGATAATGTTGGCATAACACAGGTTTCAAGAGAAAATTAAAGTAACCCAAGAGTGAATTAGCAACAAGAATTTAATTTTAATCAAACCTACTGCCAATAAAGAGTTTATAATAATTTGGAATAATTAACACATTGAAATTTATCCCTTTGTCATCTTTGTCTTAATTTAACTGGTAGAAAATACAGCCTGCTCTCAGATTCTAAGGATATTCAGGGGTTCTAGGATATCCAAATAGATTCAGGCTGTGGCAATTATTTTTTAATGAATAACATTAACAATAGTGGAAAAATGTAATTTTAATAACAAAAAATTAAAATTTTGTAACAAGTAATTTTAAAAGCTTATGTTACTAAAATTTTTTCATGTTTAGCTAAGACAAAATGTTTGGCTTGTTATTACTTTTTTCATCTCTAAGCTATTATGTTATGAAACATACCTGATCATTGGAGTTAACAAACATTATAAGGGCAGAAAAGCACATTTATGAAACTTATGTGAGTTAAGAGTCTCACCTACATTTTGGCCAGCACAAAAGGTATTCACATCCTATGAGAGCACAGTAAAGGCATTTGTCAAACCAGTACCATGCATTTTAAAAAAAAAGGGAAAAAATACCACACAAAGTTCAGTATGGTTTCCACCCTCAGGTCAGTCTAAGTTTCAACGAGCTTTAGGAAAACTCACTTTGGAAGTCACATAGTTTTGCCTCAGAGGATAAGTGTTTCAAGCCACTACTCATCAGTGTTCTGCTGAAAATAATATTCAAAATGTGAAGCCACATGGCATACCATGTTCATACTACTGTGAGGGTGTGTTGGTATGCTTTAGGAGCTCTCCAGTGACAGTAACACCACGAAAATGGCTAGACACTGCAACAGGTTGCCCAGAGAAGCTGTGGAAGTGTTCAAAGCCAGGTTTCATGGGGCTCTGAAATCATGGCTGGAAGGTTGGAATTGATGATCTTCAAGGACCCTTCCAACCCAAACCAGTTGATGATTGTATGAAAAGATGTTATATAGAAGGCCAATAAAATGTGTACTGCACTTGGTCTCCCAGACTGATGTGGCAATAGGAAATCTACGATGAGGAAGACTTACCTTTGTTCCAAACTTCTCCACTACAAAGTTTAAACTTATTACTCATATCCTTTTTAATCAAGCTTCAACAAAATCCCTATAATTCTTTGTCCAAAACCTAAATTTTATGGTGGAAATGTTTTTGAGATAATTCCAATGTTTTATATCCTCATGCTATATATTCATACTTTTTCAGCTTTCTTCTTGCTTCTTTTAACCTATTAATATATGCATCACAAACACTCATAAAGAACTGCGATGCATCACATTTTCAGAACAAATGGCTTACAGAGTTTCAGAATTAAGCAAAACAAAATTAGTTCAGCTCTCCTTATTGCAAACACCACAATGCTAATGAAGAGGAATCTGAAAATGTAATTTTTAGAATTACTTTTTCTTGCCTTACCCTGACAGATTTTTTTCCATAAGTCAGTTACTTCATTTTACTGCGAATGAAACAAACAAAGAACACCAGCTGCGTTTTATGTAGTTTTATCAGTTAAATACTCTTCAAAATAAGGGAAAGTGAGCCCCTGAAATGCAATCTATATTACAAGTAACTCATGCTGGCAGCCATATTTTCACAGCTCCACCTTTGAAGTGCCAGTCTTGCATACTGTTTTGCAATGAAATAATATACTCCCTAATTACAAATGTTTTGGGTGCTAACTGATGTTATTGAAGTGAAGAACACTTGGAAATCAGCTCCCATGTACAGTGAATATGCCCATATCAAATGCATTTTTAGACTATAGATTGTTTGAGAGAATTTTCTCAAATCATGAGTAGGAATGTCCATTCCCTCTAGTCATGCTATTTCTTTGTTTAATGTGAGTTCATGAATGAAAGAGCTTTCTTAAAGTTATTGACAAAGAGCTGTCCTCTCACTTGAATTATAACTATGTGTGTGTTTGCACCGAGACAAAGCTTACAATGGAGGAGGACTAAAAAAATCTTAAACCTAGAAACACTCATATAAATAACACACATGTTGAAATGTGCTCAGGGCTAATTCTACAGCATTCACAAAACTTACTGTGCAGGAAATAACTCAGTTGTCTCATATGGCTTCCAGAATTCCTCGCCATTTCCTCCATTCCCTCCTGAAAATATGGTGTGTGTATGGGACTAATCAAGAACATCATATATGTAAGACTATATGCCTAGCTAAGAAACTCTTCTACATCATGTCTTTGATATATCATTTCACAAGAGCAAGCAACAAAAACAAATAAAATGAACAAACTGCATGCCTTTTAACTGAAATTTTCTAACTTCTATACATAATTTCTGATTTCCTGGAGTTCTAACATATTCTAGGCCATTAATGTTCTACACAAACGTATCCAAGGAAAATGTGAACTGATAAATCATTTCAGGTAGTACTGAAAGTTCATTCCAACAACTTTACATTTCAAATAAGGAAGTACACAGGATTTTGGAAAGACTGCTCCCTAACTTTCTAGGGTATCAGTCACCCCAATATCTATGGTTTATTGTAACAGCCATAAAAATTCTGCACGTCTGCAAGATTCTACATAAGTGCCATTGCTCTCTTGCATCTATAAGGATGGTCAGAAGATAAAGAGACCAGGAGACATTTGCTGTAGTTTTGCTTCACATAGATTGTCTTTTATTAAAGACAGCTGATAAAACTTTTCAGTACGTTAACAAAGGCAGACAGCAGCTACCATTGCAATAACATGGGACTTGTAGCACTGTATAACAAATGACACCACCTACTACTTCAGAGACTTGAAAGGAGAAACAGGCCTGCCTTCATTTCCTTCTGGAGACAGATGCTTTACATCAGAAATAGCTGACTGGCATTTCTATTGAGGTTATAAATGCAGGCTTTTATGGTCTATTTGGAATTATTCCCATTATTAGCATTTTATCGTGGTGTGCTTGTTTCCTTAGTGGTTTTTTGGGGGCGGTGGGGGAAGGTGCTCGTGGGGAGGAGGGGAAAGGAATAACAGATTAGTTAATGAAAATAATGAAATAACACAAGGTGGTTTTGGTTTACACTGATGACAATTTTTTCAAATTTTCCCTTGAGTATCAAAATAAAAGGTGAGCACTGAGCCATGCAAAATTTTTACCAAAAATTCCTCTCTAAAATTAGAGAGCTACAGAATCTTCAAATAATTCAAATTAATTCTGAGTAATAGTACAGGATTACACTACTGTAAAAACCATATACAGTACTGGACCCACAAACAGAATCAATCTTAATGATATAGAAGATGAACTGCCTCCATGTTTGTCATCTCACATACAGCAAATGCCATAGCAGAAGTACAGTCCCAAACACAAAAAGACAGTTTTACTCCTACATGATCAAAGAAGTTAAGGAGAGAGAAACAAACACACAAACACCTAATCTAGCACAAATATACTTTCTGGATGGCAGAAAAGTATGAACAAAGAACAGTCCAAACGCAAGTAAGGAAATCTGAAATTGTTTTCCTCAAAGCTCTGCTTACAGATGACACCACAGAGAGGAGGGCAGTAGATTCTGATATTAAAGTGCATTTTGTTGATGCTGGGGTACTTCTAAGGAAATTATAGCAATTTTTACTCCAGTAGAATCACAAGTGCAAAATACTTCTCAATTATCCATTTAAACAAGTCACTGAAAAGATGTTGCCAAAATCCATCCTGCTCTTAAGGAATTACTGCCATGTCTGAAACTGTAGATGTTTCAAAACATCCCCAGGACTTTTGAATGAATAGTGTAATAAGTGTGGCCAACCTACCAGAAATACAAAGCCTGTGTGCTGTTTTTAAAAAGTGCAATTAAGGACACATTCTTTTAAGGATTTCTTTTGAATTAAAAAGACACAAAACATCAAACAGAAATTAATATTTCATGCCAGCACTTCTAGTTCAAAAGGGGTGAAGAATTCAGATATTTATCTTTGATAACTGAAGACACACAGGTACAATGACTGCGTAGTCAGACAGCAGAGTGTTATTTGTAGAATGGCTCACTGGGCATAAGAGAAAATCATGGTGGACTGCTGCATCTGATCAGTGGCCACTAAGAAATATGCTGTTATGCCCTTTTTTATCCTCCTGCAGTGATAGCAAGAATTTTCTCCTGAATTTTTATTACTGGTGGAAGGAGAGGAACATGCTGAGAGACAATTGCTGCCAACTGGATCTTACTCTCCAGTGTAATACTTTGACAACACTAAATTCATCAGTGGCACATGGAAGCAGACCTTTTCATCTGAGTGATGCGTTCTCAGATAAGCTAAGCAGCACTTATGGAGAAAGACTCATGTTTTTCCCTGGTTCTTTACATTACAAGGCTTCTAAAGAACTGCAGTTTGCATATGCTGTGTCTGGTATTTTTCCAAACAGTACATGAACCACAACTAAGACATTGATATCTAGTAAGCTGGCTAAGACAACAAAATGTCAATTGTCTAGGTATTGATAATTTGGTGCAAAAAACATTCTGGATCAACATGACAGGACGTATTGCAAAGTAGTATGGATCAGACAGACCAAAAATTCAAAGTTGAAAGGGATTTTCTGTGTCATCAAACCAGACAGCAAAACTTTCAGTTCTGCTAGAAAACAAATAAACAAAAAAATCAGCATCTTTGCAAGCTCTTAAAATGGAAAAAATGCTCTGCAGCTTTTACTCTCCAATAGTTAAGTACATCACTTAAATTCCAAATCTACTTATGAACAATTTTAGTAAGCATGCTGTTGTGTCACCAAGAGCTTTCAGCTTAAACAGTTAAGAGAAAAAATGGAGAGGAAAAACATTTAGCCTGCTAGTATTGATTTGAACACAGAGCACAGTTTTCCCTGCTGTATTAGTCAGAAATGGACCTAAACATCTCTACTGCAAAGGGAACCTGTGTCTCTATTTAATTGCATTAAGAATGAGTAACATAAATAGCTATATAAATCTAAAGAGCAATAAGCCAAGGCTCTGGAGGAGAGTGGATCCTGGAACTTAGTTATCATCATTAAGAGTAGTATGTTCTTAACACCAAATAGAGAATAACGTTTCCCATTATTTACTAACATAGGATTCAACAGAAAGAGACCTCATTCATTGTTCACCAAACAAACAAATTATTGATTTCTAGGAAAGATGAACATCCTGCAGAAAAAAAAAATGACCTCCAAATAAATAATAAAAAATATTTTTAAAAGCAAATAGTAATTAAATAGTTACTGTTGAACACTATTTATATACAGTTTCAGGTTAGGATAATGTATTATGCTAATAAGGCAGAAAACCAGAATGATTTAATACCTGGTCATCTTAATAGCTGATGACACTACAAAAACATTTGGTCATGCATATTTTTTTTAAGTTTTTTTATTCTTTTACACTTGGATACTCTCATCTGGGCACCTAAAGCAGATGACACTTTAACCCATCTGGCAAAATGAAATTATTTGTATGCATGTAACCTTGTGTATTTTGAAACACTGAAGACTCTGCTATCTCAAATTGCAAACTACATGATATGTACATTTAAAACCAGAAACCAAAAAGTGAAGGAAGGGTTTCTCACCATTCTTTTCCTTTTTATGAGTGACAGATGTGGGAGTCTTCATCCACAAGTATACCATGAAATTATTCAGTTTGCTGCTGAATTGAGATATCCAGCGTCATTAAGGAAACCCACAGCTGTGAGTCAGGGAAGAGTTCTAGACTTAGCATAGGAAGGAAGCATCAAGCAGTCTGCTTTGTTTCTCAAATTACCACACCAATAGGGGACATTTTACTATCAATGTTCTCCAGCCACTGGAGATTTTTTTTCCCTCAACATCTTGTTCCTGTCAACCCTCCAAGACTGCTCAGAGTATCAAAAACAGAGTTATCCAAAACCAAACAACTATATATGGATACATGTTACATCTTGATGCTGAAAAACTATCTACCATTGGCCTTTATGCAAGTTCAGGGTAGGCCAGTTTACAGATGGGCAAGTTAACAAAAGCATGTGTTACAACTCTTAAAGGCTGTGGATCCTAACAACAGCTGAAAACATCCCACAAAAATGTACTTACACTTGTAATTTCTGTGTATCTAGACATTTTTTCCCAATGGTCATGCATCAATTGCTTTGGTTTACACTTAAGAAGTCTCCTAGTAATCACTCAGTTCATATGGAAACTGTGATGGACATTTTTAGATAACACACTTGCATTGCCATCATAAAAGCTAAAGAGGAACATACATTATGAGCATTTCACATTATGGTTGTATAAAAATAAAAAGGAAAAAAAAAAAAAGGTAACATTTTCCAGACCTCAAAGTGTTTCTAATTAAACTTCTTTGCTTTCCAGCTTAAATGTTGTCATCAGTACAGGACAGAATAATCTTAACCAGTTTTTCTCACACTATAGGATTCCATTTAAAACAAAAAATCAAATTACTTAATTTTTGTTTATAGAAATCCAACTGTGCTCTAAGGTCTGCAATTTGATTATTTTAATATATAGTTACAATTATGTTATCAAATACTTAACAACTTATTTACCTTGCCCGACGTAAATATGCTGCATACAAAGCAGTAAGTCTGTCCTTCAAGCAAATGTAAAACTTGTTGAACACAAATGTCATCTGTACTATCATAATGACAAACTGAAATTACTCAAGATCTTTCACTAGCAGAATTTTTTCCTATTAAGACAAAGTAAGTTTATTAATGAAAATCAATTTGTGAGTAAATGTATTTTTGCCTGCATTTTCTTTCTGAACCTTGGAAAACAGAAAAGCAAAGGGTTTTGTGCTGTTGCCTAAAGACAAAGCCCACTTTTAATTAAAAAGAAATATAAAATGTAAAAAAAAAAAAATGTACTTCACCCCAGCAGCTCACATGCAGGGCTGATTAGAATAGCTGTCCACATTAACACAATCAAAATGGGCTAATCTTCAGAGAAAGCTCTAATGCACAGATCAACAGAGTTTTTAATCACACTTATACTCACACTATTAGCATTAAAACATGTTAATTTTTCCAATCAAATAAAATATCATTAGAAAATAAAAATGTCTGCTGAGAATGAATGCATTATCCATTTATTTTTGCTCGCACACTCATCAAATACATTGTTGCACAGAGAAGGCTGTAAGCTTTTTCAAGATGCTTGTAACTGGCATATTGTATTAGAGTTTCTATTTTTGAGTAGAATATACAACTGCAGTTTCAGAAAGAAGTAATGTTGATTTCTAGCCTTGAAAATTTAACTAAAGTTCTAGTTAGGGGAATCTCAATATAATGAGATTTCCAATATTTCGACTCAAATGTTAAGTTGAACATTAAATTTCTGAAAAGCCTTTGCACTTTTGGCTGACAACTGAATTAAATGCTTGAGAATTAGATTAATATTGGTATGACTGTATGTTTTCCCAAACTATTTTGGTATCTGTAGTTATAAGGCACTGCTTTCAGGCACATTGTGTAAACTATTATGCAACTTGACATACCTGCTCTGAGTACAAAGAACAATAGTATTTTTAATTTTTTTAAGGCTTCCATCATGCACATTTTTAAGACAGCCCAAAGACAAAGGGTGGTTTTAGAGCACTACAGAAAAGAAGACATTAGGGAATTCTGAAGCATTGCATATTTTTTCTTCCCTTTTGTCCTTTTTCATCTGGCTCCTATCACTTCCATGCTTTTTACCTAATGCAATAGGATTATGCCCAAACTTGCCTTGGGTTTGATTTTTATGCACAGAGTTATGAGAACAGCTGAGAAGAGAGGCACGTACTAGAGGTCCTTTGCAAAATGCTGAATTACAGTGTTCTGTGTAATTCATAAAAATTCACGCCTTACTTTTTGGCACCCTGTAACTCGCAGGTGTTCCCTGCACAGTATTTAGCAATTAAATGCATGTACATATTAAAATTATTAACTTCCACAGTAAGTGCACAGATTTAATTTTTATTCTTACAGTTTAAAGATTTCAGGGCTGCAGTTTCTAAAATCTGGTCTTTTGATCGCTAATATTAAGACCACTAATTGCTCACTAGGCTTTTACAAGGTTGTGACTTCTAAAAAAATAAAATCACGTGCACCTAGGGCAGCCTTATTTACCACATCTGAATAGTGACACGTGTTTACAATAATTAATATCAATAATAGCAGTGGTAGATCTACACATTCCACTCTGAAAGACTGCACTTGATGCAGCATATGCTGACAAATGTTGATTATCAAACAGAAGTTTTCTGTATTTGTCAGACTAATGTTTTAAGAAACGGACACATGAAGAAACAATTTGAATATTTTCCTTTTTAACAAGCATTATATGAATTACTTTTAAAGGCACAAGAGGACAATTAATATTCGCAGGACTAGAACCAAGAAATTAAAGTTCAATTCCTGCCTCTGAAATTCAGTGTCAGAAATTATTCAGTGAAACCAGATGCTTGCAGCAAACTGGACCAGAAAAAGCCCTCTATGGCTGGAGCAAAGTGTAATCCAGAGCCAGTAGAATTGCTAAGCAACTTTTTAGTTGATGACTGAGGTTATTTTGCTTCAATTTTTACTACACCTATGACTCATTCTATATGAACAGGATCCCACAGAAATTAACTTAGAAAATTCTGCCAGTGAACTTTCTGTTCAAGCTCATTTTTCCACCCAAACCAAAAAGTTTATCTCCTGTGCAATTTCCACAATCTCTGTTCAGAGAAAATGTTCTTTCTCTATTATGGGTAAAACATTCAGTTTGTGAGTTAATCAGCAAAAAACCACTATCAATGGAGCTATCCAAATAGAATTTTCCAAACAGAATTAATGAAAGATCATGGATCTTTCAAAAAAGGACAGAAAATGTCTGATAATTATAATTTTATGTGTATGTAAATGCAATCAGAATGCGAAAAAATGAAGTAAAACTACTGAGTTGCAATAAAACTCCATCAAGTAACTCCATCATAAATATATTAATCATCCCCCCTGCCCCAGAATCTAAGAGACATACAGCCAATCTTCTTATGGAATTTAATCTGGAGTTTTATTGTAGATTTTATTTACTGTTGCTGCTTTATTAGAAGAAGTTTATATTTTCTTTCATGCTGAAATTGTTTGCAATGAGCTTGAGGCAGCCAGATGTTGAGGCAACTGGCACTGTTACAAACCACAATGTCAGATTAAAGTTATTTATTGTTAAGGAAGACAATCCTTACTGGAACACCTGAAGAATTAGTAAAGCTTCCTCAGCTTAGTAATAAAGTTGTTCATGTATGGGAGACATTTCAATAGGACAGGTACACTGGAATGCACATTTGCTCTCCAATAAAACAGAATCATGTGAATGCAAAAGAGGTAATCAATAAACACTGGGGTTTAGACAGTCTGAAAAAGGGAAATAAGCAACTCTCCATCTTCTCCCCACTGCATCTCCTTATTTGCAGGCATCTGATCTCTGGACTTATTTCCGAGGCAAAAATACATTCAAACTGATACTGAAAAACAAATTCAAAGTAAATCATTTCATACTGCCACCCATCCCCTTCCTAGCAGTCTGCAAATGTTCTGTTCTTCTCAGGCAGATCTCAGACCAAAATCAGCCTCACTGCAGGGCATTTCTCCTCTATACACAAAATTACATTCAACCCATGGGGGTGTGAGGGTCAGGGAGAAGACCAGTTGCAGCAAAACCATCTTGTTAGAAAGAAACTTTCTCCAGAACTTGTGGGGGAAAAGAATCAAGTAGGATATGTCAATACACAACTAAAAATCACTCCTAGATTGAGAAACATATCAGAACTACCTATTAGGAAGAAAATTAGTAAGTTATTTATTGCAAAACATCCTATTAAGAATGTACAGTTGCTAGATTTATTTAATGGGCATTAAACCCACATTCTTTAGAGTTTTAATTGCATGATAAATCCATTGCATTGTTTCTAGAATCAGCACTAGAACACTCTAATAGGAAAAGCCTTGCTGGATTCTCTTTTAATTGAGTTCAAACAGATGGTTTAATTTCTGAAATGCTAATCTACTGGTGAGACTTCTCTATTTCATGGCACTTTATTTCTGATTGACACCAAGGGCAAATTTACCAGGCAAAGGCAATCTTGCTCTCTCCAGGAACTGATATAGGCAGCACAGTATCCCCTGCCCTATTACTATCACACTGTAAATCACAATCAAGTGCATAAATCTATCCATGACACATCATCTTCAATTCCACAATTTCAGCAGAGACTGCATATTTACAAACTACTACCTCTCATCACCTCAAAGCATAATGATTTTTTTCATTAACTCAGTAGTACAAATCTACACTATTTAATTTCCTATTAATTAGTTTCAAAAACCTAGTTTTCAAATTATTCAGTAAAGGAGTATCACAGCTGAGTACAAACACAACCATTACAACCATTGTGCAGTTTTTTTCATTCTTGAAAAGTAAGCACAGGAAAAAAGAATATCTGTCTACTAAGTTGTGGATGAAAAATACTAAAATGCTAGATGAAACAAATCTGCACTCCAAGGGACAGGTCTAGATGACTTCACATCTTTTTTTTTCTTCAAGCAATTTTGATGATGAACTGAACATATCTGTACATGAGATAAAGACTTCAGATTGGCATAATGAAAATACATATTACAAAAAAAAACAAAAACCAACGAGATTTCCATGGAAGTTAACTGAGGTGCAGTCCTACAAAATTTCTGAATTAGTCTTGACTATGAAACAGCTTAAGTATTATTTGGTGTGAGAGTGCCTTCACTATGGAGAATTTATGAGCTATCCAAGGAGAATTACATCACCTAATGGTACTGGAAGAACCAAAGGAGAAGGGATTGCCATCAGACATACTGAAAACCTGGTATGACCTATGTGCTAAGTGAATAACATATGAATTATCAGAGTTTTTTTCTCCCAAACTAGATGTTTAGCACAAAATTACTGTTTCAACAGTTCCTGGTAAAAGTAATTGATTATTTAATGGAGTTCTAAAGGTTAAATAAATTAGAAAAGGAGAGTTAGTATACAGATGCCTATTTCCAACATTTGTTCCCCCATTAAGTAAAAGCATGTCTATACATTTCACTGTTCATGAAGTCGAATAACTTGGAAAATACATTATATCAATAATTAGACTGTAGAAGGACTAATATTTATAGGAAATTTGTAAACATTTTTATAGCTAAAAATGAAATGAAAAACACTGAATTACCATGAAAATGAGTTTCTGGCTTACTTTGCCAAATGTTTCTTGTATGCAGCTTACTGCTTGGAAAACTTTAAGTTAAGGACAGCTCATAGTTGCTTGCATACTTTCAAGTGGAATCAGAACATACAGAGTCCAATTTATCTCCCACATGTAAGAGAAACAGAAGTAACTGTAAACAAGTCAATGGTGGTAATGCAATGAAATAGCTGTATAAGCAGAAGAAACTTGAATGTATTTTGATTTCAGCCATTTAGAACTTGCACAGACAAAATAGTTCTGTAGTGATTAGAATATCAATATACAAGAAATTATTCTAGATGGGAAATAAACAGCAACTTAAACACATTTTAATTCAATTTCAAAGCTTACAAATTACACCAAGCAAACCAATAGCTCTCAGACATTCGTGTGTTTAACTGCTTGTATAATCAGGAGAGTACAAATCAACTCCCCATAACCTAACTCTCACAAAAGGGAAGATGAGAACTGTAACGACAGGATTTCCAGATTGTTCCTCTGTGCCTTACACAAAGATGGATCACAATATTGAGCACTAGATCTAAGTATTCTATAATTGCCCAAAAGCACATTCCATCTTTGCTTTTACAGGGCAGCTACAATGCAGGAGAAAACACATGTATTATTTTTCTGGGGTAAAACGAAAAAAATTCTCACGTATTTCCCAAAGGAAATTCAGTGTTTTCCATAGCTGAGTAAATTGGTTTTCAAATTATATAACTCATTCTGATATTGTACTTCAGGTACAGGTAAATATTCCTGTTACAGCAGCCTGTATTCTTTCTTTGTCCCTAGATGGAGATCACAGGGATGGAAAACACTATATGAGGTTTTTTTGTTTATTCTGTTGTACTTTTTTAAGGTGGGAGACACTAATCTCTGCTGAAGTAGGAATACATTAGATTCAGAGCAACAGCCTGTATGGAAGCCTGTCTTGATGCTGACAATTGTGCACAAAGCCCTCTCAGATGTGTAATAAAAAATTTTGGAGGGCTGTGAGCAAATATAATTGCAAATACAGAAATAAATAGTTCTGTTCAAAAGAATAAACACTGTTTTTCCCAAAAAGCTGGATGTAAATAATGCATCTGCCTTGGTATTAGCTCCATGACAAGAAGGACCTAAAAGGGGTGAAGCAAAACAACAACAAAAGAAAATTGAGTTGGGGATTAATAAGATTTCAAAAAGCTCAGGAGGAGTAAAGAAACTTTACATAGATAAACTCTTTACATGGGGAAGTACTGCCATTTCTGTGCAAACACTGAAGAGTCTTTCTACCTGAAATGAAGGGAAGCTTACATTCAGTTAATATTAATTTTCTTGAATTTTTCCATTCTGCACAACCTTTAGGCAAGGTCACCCTTGCACTATGCAGACCGAAAAATGTCACAGCAATTCTGATACCAAATCTCACAATAATTTTTTTATAGTGTTTCAACAGGGATAGTTTAACCAATTTACAGTAACAAAGAAAGGGCTCTCTTAACCTTTTAAGACCAGAGAGTGATGTCCTCTATTCAATAAGGGTGTTCCACTATCTCCTCTCCCAGTGGAGCTAATCCATGCCTAACCATCCCAGCCCTGTATCTGCCTGAATTCAAACTATTAAAAACATGTCATCTGGAAGTACAGTTCTCATCAGCCATGCCTATTCTTCTTATTAGGAAGCCATAGTACCTGAGTGCCTAAGTCCTGCATGCCCTGTAACAATTGGTTCAGCCTTCAGCAGGAGGAGAGGAAAAATTGGATCCTGGGAAGTTTTCTTTTTTCCTCACACCTTCAACAGGAGCAAAGAAAAGAGGCATTTTCAGGAGACCAAGAGCACTGCTGAGCTGGAAGGAATCGACAGCCATTCATATTGTTGAGGCAGAAAGTTTGGCATACTTGAGAGGAAGCCTTAAACCATGTGAGGCTTAGCAGCAGCTGGTGCTGGTAGTAGGAAGAAGTGCAGCCCTTCACATAGAGTGGGAGAAGCTGGCAGCATCTCAGAGAGCATGTGGGCAGTCAACAGAATCTCCTTCTGCACCACAGGGCCCACTTTTCAATTTTCAGTACAGACAGACAACTGAACACATGAATCTGCTGGATGCTAACTACCTAAAAATACAGCTCTGTGGTCATGCCATAGCACCAGTAGATAAAGCTGAAATATTACCATGTGCTCATTATTTTGAATAAAGAAGTAAACAGGCAGAACACTTTCCAACAAGGATTCGCAGCTGTAATTGTCATGCTTCATTGGCAATAATACATAGTGTTAAAACCATACATATATTGTTTCTCTAGGGAATTATGTCAGCTTTATCCATACTATGCTCCAGAAACCAGGAGCATGGATGGCAAGGCACTCCAGTTGCATTTGAATAACAGGGACTAGGCAGACCTGCTCAAAAGAGCTGCAGGAGCAATAGATCCATTACTGGTGAGGGATCTGCTGTGCCCCTGGAGCAGTGTGGCTATGACATTGGATTGATCCAGTGTAGCCAGTTTTTCTGTCAACTGAGGATCATCTGCAGACAAACCAGGAATCTGTTAACCCATCCATCACTACCATCATCAGTATACTTAACATAGCAGAAGTCTTAAAAAAGTTTATGAAAATTCTCCCTGGCAATAACTAGACATGTCCTTAAAAAAGCTGGTAAAATGCATTTTATTTTTTTAAGTTAAGCTTTTTCCCTCACAGTTGCTCCAAACCTGGTATAGCTACAAGAGGCAATTTCTCAGAAAATCAAATAGGAAAATTTGGCACAGAAACATTGAAAGAAAAAAAAAATAAAGCAGATCTTGATTACAGATGTTTCAAGACAAAAATGCTACATTTACTTTATTTTTTAAAGATGTATGTACTATTGGAAGTATTTTCTTTTAGAAATCCTGCCATGAATAAACCCCATGAATTATGAACACTTTCCCTAAGAAGGCAGTGAAAGCATGTTATCTCTAAGGTGCCTATGAAATTACAGTCAATTATGTAGAAATCACTAGCATTCTTCTTTTACCAGTCAGACAGCTTGAGATAGGGCTTATTGCAAGCCTGGAGCCCTTGGCATGAAATCTGTACTCCAGCATTGGGAAAAAAAATAAAAGAAGCACTTGCAGAAACTGCTTTTTAATATGATATTGTGTTAACTGATTACATAAGCCCTTCAAGTCAAAAAATGGTTTAGTCCCCCACATCATGATTAAACCATCGAGTGGAAATTGTATTTATTTTGCTTATAGGTACATTTCTCCTTTCCCCCTCACTCTGTGTGTGTGTCTTTATGTATGTTGTTACAGTAAGACATTTAATCAAGCCCCTTTGAAGTGGTAGAGTGGAAACAGCTGTATCTGACAAAGTGCTGATGACATGGGGCTTAAAGCTGTCATGAGCTCCAGATTGCAAGCAGCACTAATATGTGGTTGGGATGGCAGTGACTTACAGGTCATGGCACCTCCTTGAGGAATGCTCCTAAGCCAATCAGCTCAAGGTGGTGGCTCAAAGTCTTAAGGCTCTGGTGAGCTCTCTTTCATTTAATACTCTTGAGGTCACACTTCAAAGTGCCCTTTCTTCTCAAAAGCCATTGGCCATATGTGGGGGTTCTAGAGCAGCTTTTAAAGACTGGCTGCTTCAGGCTCAGGCTTAAAAAATTAGAAATGCAGCTCAATTACACAAATGATATCTTAAAAATTGAACAAAGGCTTAAGTTGGTATCTCACATTCTTGTAAAGAATGCCAATTTAGAGGCAGTTTCCGGATGACTGATTTTTCCACAACAAAGCAAGCTTAAAGCTCATATTTTAGAGTGCCTAACGACTTGCTAAAACAATTTCCTGGTTTGTGAAGATTACAATATGTGGGGCATCCAGAAATCATCTCTGAATGCAGCTTATCTTCAGCAACACTCACACTCAGAATTATTACTGTATAAATGTGCAAGAAACTTATGGTTACATTTCTTCATGCAACTGAATTCGTTAAAATTAGACTAATGTGATTAATGTACACTCAAGCCAACACTGCTAGAACAAACACATGTGTTTCTCACTGAGAAGCTCTAAAATGATTTTGTTTTGAGCATGGTACAACACAAAACGCAGTAACGTATTTTTTGGAAAGCATTCATAAAGATCAAAGGGCTAGGGAGAGTAATCTCTGTAGGTTGCCTACAGAGTTGAAGGAAGAAAAGAGAGTTCTGTAAGAAATAATTAATTGCAAATAAAAGTAGGTTTGTTTTCTGAACTGCTTCCTGGATTCCTCTCTGTCCCTTGGCTGTCCAGGCAGGGGAAGTTGACTCTCTGAAAGCTAAAATAGATATAACCTTGAGAGTGCTTTCTTCTTCAATAAAGTTAAAGACAAATTGTTCCCGTCTTCAAAGCAGCACTGAGTTCTATAGAAAATACTGCTCTTCTGAAATTTGTCTGTAAATTACTTTCATGGAGTATAAATACCCACCCTACTGTAAATAAGGCCAATTGTGAACATTATTAAGGAAACAGCTAAGTCCATATCTCAAACACTAATACAGCCAGACTTGTTTTTAATTTGCACCCAAACTCCTTTTCAGCTGGTGCAGCTATTGTATCAAAGTGTTTTAATTCTTTTACCATCTGCAGACAGAATGTGTATCCAAAAGAAAGGATGGCATTCAAGATGTGGACATACATTTTAACACAACTTGCTGTATTCAGTCGTTCCTTTACTGAGTATATTTTTCTTGAAAAATACTTTTAGTCATTGTAATAAGACTTGTACTGAAAAAAATAAATTGTATTCTCAGACCTCAGAATTAGTTCAGTGATGAATTAATCATCCCAAATATTACAAAAATAAAATCCTTTTATGCTTGCTTTCTTAAAAACAATAGCCTGCAAGTTCAGAGAAGTTACATTTTCTGTAACTGAATACTGTGTTTCTGGCAATGTTTTTAGCTGCCTTAGTCACAACTTTTCTAAAAATGGATAAGTTGAATGAGAATTTGACTCAGACATGCAGGCATATTGGTGCTCTCTTGTTCTTCCGTTCTGAGACACTGAAATAAAAAGGCTTGTCTAGCAGACAAATGCAAGAGTGGAGACTGCTGTCTGGAAAAAGCACTAAAATAGCCAATTAAGTATCTCTGAAAGTAGTAAATCAGATGGCCATTTAAACTGGACACGGGTGTAGAAAAGCTCAGCAGAGCAGTTTCTGGATCCAAAGGCCTTATACATTAGGGAACAGATGAGGAATTGTGCATAGAGTATTGCTTAATTCCAAAAGCAACAAGAATGGTTGAGAAACCAAAAAAAGGGATGCAAAAGGAAAATATAATGCTGAGAACAAAACTACAAAACTGTGTCACAATAGCTAAACAAGCATAAAAAATTCACTAACAATCCGTAAAAGACTGCATTTACAGTATTACTAAAATCTCTTATTGCTCTTAAGGACTGTATCTTATAGTAGTGATATTAGAGATACTATACAAAATGTTATATTAGTAAAGAAACAGATACGAGAGAGTGGAAATCTGAGTTTTGTTTCAGGCTGTGCTAGATGGAAATCTCTCAGAAGCCAGGCTCTGGTCTAAAGTAGTTCTGAAGAGTAAGTGATAATTTAATTGTCTTGGCACAGTGAAAGAAAGAAATTGATAACAAAGAAATGGATCTCCAACTTGGAATCCTGCCAAGTTACTGGGGAACCAAAGGAAAAAAGTCATACTGAAAAAAGCAGAGTGCCAGTTTACTTGGGATTCCACTCCATAATTCACTCATATCAAACAGTACTGTTTAAAGCACCAGAAGAAGGAAGACTTGTTAAACAGACCCTTTGAGCACTTAATTATACTAGTAACAAGGCTGATCCACTGCACAGAATGAGACTTCAATGCTGCCAGAGTATTCTCACTTGAGAGGCAATGTGGGGACAGACCTATTAGCAGCTAAACAGATGCACATAAATATATACATATAGACATGTGTTTACATACATGAAATGGTAGCGATCTGTATATTACATCACATGAACACGTCTAGTAGTCTGAATTTTCTGTCAAGAAATGTTTCTAGACCATTAGTGATGGATAAAAAAAAACAAAGATCCTTCAAGCACTTATTCTGTTTAATTATATTTGTTTATCATCTTGACTCATATAATTTTGCTGATCCTTCATATTTGTAAGACAGTGAGAGGATACACAGGTCCAAATCAACTGTGTGCATTTTCAGGCTGTGAGTATGGTTTCTACACAGCTCTGCTCTGGGCCACTGCAGTCTCTAGGACAATACCTGGACATGCTCTAAGCAGCTGTTACAATCAGCACAGAGAATAGTTCTGGGCACATTTAATTTACTGCACAGATGCAGCCATGAAGTACACAGTTCTTCAATAATTTTTCATTCCACGGTCCTTTGAAAAGATTGGGAGCCTCTGTCCTACCATGTATGCATTAAACTGCTTACCACCAAGTAAGTCCCCTCAAGTGGCTGCTTTTCTTCCCAGTCTGAAACTAGTATGGTAAATTGTGAGTTAATAACAAAAATATGCATGACTAGTTCTGGTTTTGTTTACATTTTTGAGACATACCCCTTTAAAGTCAGTTGATAATGGTTGTGAAAATGGATACAAGTTTCCCACTCTGCACCAATTAAAATACTCTTTAAAAAGTCATTAACCATACACTTAGCTAAAAAATTAAACTATCATCTTGAATATAAATGTATAATTATCTTTTGAAGAAAGCTGAACACCAGTACCTATTAGATTTTTACTTAAACTAATCAAAATTAGAAAAAAATTTTCTACAATAAATTGTTTTGATAATCTTATTCTATAAAAAGGATAATTCAGTCATAACATGTAAACCTTGTCTAAGTACTATTGCTGTGAGCTTGCTGTCAGTCACTCCAAACCTCTCTGAGAAAACTTGCACATATAACCATATTTATATAGGGTTATACAGGATAAACTCTATTTCTTAGTTTCTAAGAATCATTTTGAGCATACAGTGAAGCACAGAAAAGAGAAATTGTACCAATTTGCAGATATCTGAGGAATACTTTCAACATTAATGTACCGTTGCAGAAAAAAAGGCAAAAAAGTCTTGCATTATACAAGCATTATGAATCACAGTCTTTATTGCTATTTCACAAAGTATGAAGTAATGAAATAAGTAGGTTTTTGAGAGCTCTTAAGAGACAGTATGAAAATCTGTAACTTCATATGAATGAGTCATTATGGTGTTTTTTATTACATTTTGTTAGCTTGTTTTGAGTCTTAGATTGTTGTTATTTTTCATTCTTAGCTCTGAAAACTCTTTCATGTCTTTTCTTTTAACTTGGGTTTTTCCTTTGTTTTACTGCATTTGCTGACTTGTATCCTTAAATTTGGCACTATAATTTTCCTAGAAATTTTCCTAGATTTGATTTATTACATAGACAAAGTGTTATGTATCTAAAATAAATTCTGTCCCATTTATATTCAGGATTTTTTCCTCAAAACGTAAAGGTAATTGAAAAGAAATAAAATACTTTTCACTTACCTTGAAAAGGTAAGCAAAAAGTATTTTATTTCTTTAATTCCTGATGCAATGCAAATTGGAAATGAGCTTCCCTTCTTAAAAAGCATCTGTCACTTACTCCTACATATATCTGCTCAAACAAAAAATATTTCTTTGCCAATATACAAGTACATCAGAGATAAACATCTTCATGTTTGCTGAACACTTGCCAGAAGTTCATGTCAGATGAAAATGCATAAATATATTATCCAAAATGCCCTAAACTGTGGCTCACAGGATAGCCTTTCATTCTCTTTTACTAATGAAGAGATGGAATTGGAAAAGCTTTCCAAACTTAACACATTTAAACACAGACAAATAAATCTAAATCTAGAAGTCTTTTCCAAGTACATTAGCCAAGGAAGACTCATGGCTAGACCACTCCACTGAGGCAACTTGAAAGTGCAGTGATTGGTTTGACAAATGAACAGCATTATCTGACTACCCAATAATTAACTATTAAAAGAACATATATAACACAGGCTGAGAGATCAAATGCTGCAGCAAGTTCTCCTCAACACAAAGGGTTCAGTACCGTAGCACGTTCATCAACTTAAATAATGGATATCATTAAGAAGGTACTTACATTAGGTCTTAATCCTGCTGCCATTTCATAATACTTCTCGGCCTCTTCATTAAGACTGGCTTGTCTATCAGGATGGAAAAGAACAACATAGTTACCCCTCATTTTTCTCTTGTTAAAATGAAACCATACCTAAAGAAGCATAACTTAAAAGTAAACACTGCAACTACTCCCTGCGGTTTAAGGATATTACCCTAACAAATGCACAAAATATGTAAATCTAGAAGTTTTCTTATAGTTCAGAAAGTCCATTAGCACAAATCTTCTTATCCTCTTAGCTTACTTCATTTTCTTTTTAGTTCTGCAGTGATATAAGTACCTAATGGAAAGAAATACAGCATGCTGAACACTCATCTCAGGCAAAACCAGAGACACACCAGTCTTCACCAGAAGAAAACTTGGCTTATTTTTTTTGTCAACAGACATACTTCAAATTCTGAAATTGTATATTATACCATAATGTAGTTTCTCATTTTGTTCCCTCCCAAAACCACTGTAATTCCAACAAGAAAAGGAAAAAAAGTCAGGGAACATAAAGATTTCTGAAAACTAGGTTTCCATGATTGAGGGAATTAATTCAGAAAAGATTTCTGATTTCAACATTTACTCACATAATTCTGAGCAAGCATTTAAATGTAAATCTCATATTCCACGAGAATAAGATGAGTTTCTGGGTACCTGGCACAGTATTAGCTCAACACTTTTTCTTCTTACTACTGCCAGCATCTGCATGCTCCTAATAATTTAGCTTTTATTTCTTTTCCTGAATTTTTAGCTTAATGTCTTCAAACAAAAATGCAGTATTTTGCCAAAGAAATCCAAACATGTTTTTGTCTCAACAGGCCCTTTTTATCATCTCTCTCAAATTCGTCTCTCCTCCTTTTGTCTCCACCTTCTTAATTTCCTCTTAACTATTAATTTTGGCCACTGCTCCAATAAATATCATTTGATCACATACATGTCAAGAGAAAGATGGCAAATCAGTAAGAACAACCAAGCAGTACTTTCAGGTGGGCTATCTACCTTCTACTAAAGTCACTTGCTATTTTCCTATGAAGCGTTAAGTCCTTTCACAGGAGAGTTAGGACAAGATCTTCAGCATATTTGTGTTTCTTATGTGATTACTGATGCATTTCTGTGATACAAAATGGAAACATTAGAAAACAAGGATACACTGGGTTGGCTGTTTTATTTCTTTTTTCTTTCTATACTTGCTTTTACAAAGAGTTACTAGTTCAAAAAGTATCAATCAACTGAGCATTTGTTTTACCTTGTTCGTTACATGAGCCTTTACATGATTTGCTATTAAATTGTACCTTAATTTTGTTCCTATTCATTCAGATTTTAAACATTAGCCACAATATATGGATAGGCCATGTAATACCAAACAACATATTTTGACAGCTATTGGTATTGGGAGGAGAAAAGGAGAAAGGATAATCCCTTTGAAGTTCCCTCACATAATTCATGTGCAAGCTGAAACCACATCATGACTAACAATTTGCTAAATAGAACCTGGTTTATACCTGTTAACTGTTTTAAATTACTTTGCACATGTATCACTGACTCAGCGGTTGCAGTGGTTAGAAAAGATTGAATGTCTAAAAATATTCATTCAACCTGCTTCTGAATCACTCCTGCTGGGCATCAGTAGCACTTGAAACGATTGAAAAAAAAAAATCTCATCCTTAAGAATTTCAGGATTTACAACAAGGCACTATAAAATGAAACATGCTACAGAGCTTTCTTTTCTTTTTTTTTTTTCTGTTTGCACAAAACTGTCAGGACACAAATCACTTCTACAAAGTGGTGAAATAACATACAATAAACAAGGTGCCTTTCCCAGGAGGCAAATACAAATGGTGCACTTCACCTCCAGAAAGAGTTGCTGGCACGTGAGTGTGGAACACACTAAAATCCTGTCCTCCCTTTAGGCCAGTGGAACTACATGAATTGCTTTCCTGCCACATGTACATCTTGAAACAAGGATCATTAATTGCCAAGTTGAAATCAGCTTGAATATATAGTTCTCCATTAAAAACAGTTTATAGAAATAAATGCACAACACAGTAACCTGGTAAGGAAAATGCTGGTTCCATTTTTGGGACGTTCAGCAACAGTTCCTTCAGTTAAGATGCTGCAGAATTCTGGTTCCCATTTTCACTGCAAATCTAAGCTAGAAATTAATTATGTTAAGCCCTGAAACAGCTTTCCCTTGAGAAAAATTAAAGGCACAGAGGTAGGAAATTGCAGTAACCCTATGCCACTGAGCAGTAAAGAGCTCTGGATCAATGTCAAATAAAGGAAGGACACTATTAAAAGTAACATAACTCACATTAGAGTAAAATACTAAATAAAATGTTGATAAAAAAACAGAGAGGAAGGAAAGAGAGAGGTTCAGAAGAGAGTCTTTTTCATAGTTATGAGCTATATTTTAACTTCTATCCTAAATCTTTTCATGAGGACTGACCTTAAAAACGTTATCTCATTTTCCCTACTAAAACCTAGCATCCAATATCATTTTAAGGGAAAAAAAGTTTCCAGCTTTTATTCTCTCATCCTGAGCTTCCAAACCAAACAATTCCCCATTTTTAGCTCCAGCTGACTAACAATGACACCTAATAAATGTGCTTGACAACACATCACTCTCAGATTCTCCTGACATCCAGCTATAATCAGTTTACATTCATTCAATTTTTACATTGTTCACTGGAAAGCATATTATTGTAAGAGAAAAACACCATACATGCTGGCTGATTTAGATACATGTGGGTGGGAAAGGGTTAGTTTTAACCTGCCTGCTGCTTGGTGCAAGCCTTCAGACTGTCGATTTTTACAGTAAAATCATAGACATTGGCAGGCCTACAAAGAAATTTTCTTCTGCAATTCCTATTTAAAAATGCTGAATGCTGATACTTGGCATTCTTAATGGACCTTTCTGTGTAAAAACAAAATTATAATCAGCTGCTCTGCTGCAATGAGCCATTCGTCCAGTTTTTTTGTTTCAAAAATCTATAGAGACTATATGCTTTGCCATACACACATGTATATTTAAGCACATAGATAGTATATAAACAATGAATATAATGTGTTCAGAAAATAACATAGGGTTAAGTTGTGCCTATGATACTGGATCAGCAATTATACTCCATCTTTGGTCAGTGTATTCTGGACAGCCAAAACACTCCAACAGAAAACCACTGAAAAATAAAGACCATGTCATGTAATACTGCTGTAATTTAGACTTCTGTTTTCAACAGTTAATAAACATCCTGTAACTTCATGTCACATGAGATTTTCCCAGAACAACCCACTCACAGAAAGCATAGAAAAATGAATTATTCCTACAAAATGTGTTTTTAAGCAAAGAGGCCTTTTTCCTAAATTTGTTTTCATGTGGAGGCAAGGTGAAATTCTTCTCCTGTTTCTAATTTTTATGGTGGTGCCACCACACTGCCATCCTTCATTCCGGAAATAATCAATCCTTCGCCCACAGGAAGGAGCTCATGGCAGCTCACCTGGTCTGTGAGAGCAAAGTGAGCTGCAGCCCTTGTTAATACATGGCTCAGCCACTGAAGCTGCAGCCACTGTGCAGTGTCACACGCTTCACTGCTCTGCTGAGAGACTGCAAACTCCTCTGAGCAAGCATTGCAAACACTACAAACGTAAAACACATGACCAGATACTGTTTTAAGAGCCACCCAAATGGCTGCATGACCCTTGAAGAATGCTGTCTGGAAAACAAATTTGTTGAGAAAATTAATTTTACAGACAAGTATTATGCAAGTTAAAAGTTACCAGACTGTTGCAAAGAAATTAATTGCATTCATCCCACATCTCACCCCTCTAACAGATGACTTCAATCATCCTGCCTTGCATTAACGGGTTGCTACAGAAGTCACTTGGGAAAAAAAATTAATAACTATAATGTAATTAGGAAAGGGGAGGTCTCTCAAACAGAACTAAATAATTTATTTTTTTTTACTTCAGATTCAGTCACAAAGAGAGGGAATCAGCAATGTTGGAATATCTGATTGGAAGAGCAGACTTCTTGTGACTGCTAAACTGAGAACAAGCTATCTATAAATACAGCTACTGCATTTGGATCCCAGTTAACAATTCTGTTGCAATATTAAGAAGAAAATTAACTTGCAGCACTCGAGTTCAAAATTTTCAGAAGTCATTAATTTTTATTTAGGTTGCATTTTAATTTATTTTTTTTTCTCAGCAAGTAGGTGGATTTAAAGAAAAGAAAAATATTTCAGCTCTAGACTAGAAAAATAAATTGCATTGCTAGAGAATGATATATTTATTTTCCATCCAAAACAGCTGTAAACCAAGAAATATCTTCATATTTGTGAGTCTTGTGACACTCCTTAGGCTAAAGGTGGAAACAGAAGTAGGAGAGGAGTGAAAGATGATTCCTTCCTAATGCAAAAACACATCACTGTGTAAAATATTTGGTCTGAAAAAGAAAAATATCAGAATCTATACAAAAATCTAAGCTTCTGTTATTATCTTGCAGTCATTTTGGAAACCCTGCATTATCCACATTAATATCAATTTCTGTCTCTTATTCCATAACACGTCTTTAAAATTTTTCCCGTGTCTCTCACAAGAGTAATTTCATTTTCATGCTCTGTGAACTTCTATAATGTATTTTCTATCTCACAGCTGTGCAGTTCATTCAAAATTCTTACTCACTTACCAGTCAGTTTTTATAACTCTCTAGGGTACCTAAAGAGCAGTTGGTCACCTACTTGAAATTATGTCAGCCTTCCATTTATGACTGTCTTTAGCATTCAGTTTCTAGCAGTGTCACTCAGTGCCAGTTGGAGTACTCCCTTCTTTCTGCCCTCCTTTGTGTCTTGGTATCTGTTTCCCTCTTGGAATCACCTCAGTTCTCCATTGTTCTAAAGATCCTAAAAATCATCTGCTTCTGAAGAGCCAGACTCCTGGTGGATTTGTAGCTGCTCTGTTACAATGCATGAATATGCACTGCCCTTGTCCAACAAGTATTAGAGAAGCAATACATTTGATTTAATTGCTAAGTAAAGCAGTGAGCAAATGAATGGACAACAAAATCATAACCTTCAGCAAAAATCAGTCAGATGCTAACACACGGGGTTGTAAGCAAATACTTGTCAGCACTGTACTCAGCTTTGCCACCCCGACTCTTGCTAAATCCTACAGACCCTTTTAGACTCTCAGAGAGTATTAGGAAGACAAGATATTCCACAAAGAGAGCTGAGTATTAAGTGAAAAATTAGATCAACTGTGTATCCCAAAGGAGCACAAGTGGTTCTAGCTAAACTAAAGCAGGCCTATTTTTTTAAGTGCCTCAGTTTGGTGCATTTTCTTTGTTTTTGAAGGTTTTGGCTTTACACATACAGTAAAAATTGAGAATGCAGCTCAGAATCACTGAGCTTATTGCTTGTCAAGCCCTCCCATAAACAGTACACTCCCAAACCAGATCAAGCAGTGTAACCATGGCTGATGTACAGCACAGCAGCACAACTGTTACATTAAAAGTGAAAAAATACTCATATTCAATGTAGATATATGTGCCTCAAAGACCTGGAATGGTACATTCAGTGTCCACAGAGAAAGCAGGAGATTTATTAACCCTATTTCCAAAATAGCATTCATCTACATACACCACCACATTTTATAACACACACAATCATACCACTAAACAATCTTCTACTACACATTCAGTTAAATCAGGAATCTGACTTCTCCATACCTTTCTAAATTCAGCTGCCATGCCAAACTTGCTATGCTTCTGTCTGTGAATTTGTAATATTAATCTAAATGTTTCAAATTACTGAATTCTGTCTTGAGAGATATCGTTCACAAAATAATCTAGGGGAAGGGAAGAGCTATCCTTAAAATAGCTCACACACCTCTGTCAGGTCAAACTATTGTTCACCAATGATCCATTTGTCTTGGTTTCCTTTCTAATCTACAAGCAGTATGTTACTTAAAAAAACAAAACAACTTTTGGGGCTTATTTCAAAATCATTTATAGAAACAATAATTCTGAAACACAGTTCACTAGCCTGAAGCTGATTCTACCTTCCCTTGTATACTATTTTATTTTTCTTTCATTTCTTATTAAAAATGCTAAAAATATAAATGGGCCTAGTAAGGTATCTTCAGCAGAGAAATTATCTCAATAACTGTTTTGTGCTAATGAAATATATTTTTTTATTTCCTTTTTCATGCATTTTCTATGTTTAGATACCATCTAAATGAAATCAAGTATCCTTATAGCTGTTAAGTGGACAATAGACAATAATTAGATAGTTATCCTAAAAATAAGCATGGAGAATACCTATTTCTGTAATGTGATTTTAATGATAATGTTAAACTCACAGAGAGAAGCTTAATGTTACTGAATAACCAGGTCTGAAAGCTTTAAAAACTAAAATAGAAGTCCAAAGTTTCAATCTATTGAGATAGAATGAAATTAAATATAAGACTACATTTTAAATCACAGATTCCAAGAATAACACTAAGTGCTCCTTTGCATCTCAAAGTGATGATCTGCCTGGGAATATTTAGATTTGTAATTATCATAATGTTCCCTACTGATATTAACAGAAATTTTCAATATTCTCTATTTACATCCAGATGAGAAATATGGTCTTCTCTTTGCAGTTGCTATGCACACTAAAATTTTAAAAATCAGGTGAAAGGATATGCTACAGAAGGTTCCTCAGTAAAGAAACACTTGTTCTTATTTGCAAGCAAAATGCAATATCTGCTTGTAGCAACAGAAGTTTTGAAGGTAAGAAATTATGATAGAATAAACAGAATTTAAGAAATGCAAAGTGCTAAATGCTGCAACAATTTAATTCCACTTCTTAGTATCGTATTAAAAATAATATTGAATTATTCAAAAGAGATACTGGGCTTTAAAAAGAATCCTGCAAAAGCAAAGGCTATAAAGACTTTTTTCTTCCAAAAGAAGGGGAAAAGCAAGTGAGGCAGCAAGCACAAAACAAACACTAACCTGAGCATATGGGCTGCATTGAAAACAACATCAAATTCTGTATTATCAAGTTCAGCTGCTTTTTTTGCCATTTCAGCTGCTTCTATCAGGCGGGATTCTTCTAGGAGGAACTGACCTGCAATGGAGTGCATGAACATGAGCCCACAGAAAATAACTGATGAAATACACTTCAGACAGTATAGGCAGGAAAAGGATGCACAAAAAACCACAAACCAACCCAACAACTAAACCCCAACTAATAAACCAAGCAAGAAACCAATGTCTCAGATTCAATGTTTAGTTATTTGCTGATCTGCTCTGTATTTCAGTATCTTTAAAATATAGTCCATGTAGAAAAATTGCAATAAATATGACAACTAATAACAGTATTTTTGGAATATATTTAAGAAAAGTGAGGATGATAGACTAAAACTCAGACATCAAGGAAATTGTCCCAAACCCCAGGAAGCCTGCCATTTGAGAACATACCTTTCTGCCTATACAATTACCATGGTATTTGCTTCCTCAAAACAAACTGAAATAAAATAGTATCTACAAATTAAACACATTCCCAAAGAATATCCCAAAATTTGTTTTAAAATCATATACCGAAATAGAATAAAATGATACATTTTTGTGTATATGCATGATAACATTTTTTCAGCTTTAGTTGTATTTGCTTAAAAATCATTATATATATGTATACTTTAATGGACTGGTATTTTATTATGTATTCCACTAATACTAAAAGAATCATAACAGGTAGATTTTTACAAGTTTCTTAATGATACTTACCTCTCAAATTAAATAAAAATACAAGATGGCTAAAATCAAGTGACTCACTTTTTACAAATGAAATTATCATTAAACCAAGTATGAACTGAAAAGAATGAATAATCTAGCATTAAACAAGCTTTAACTGAAGTTCAGTAGTTTCAAAACAAAACATGTAACATAAACATACAGCAGAACTCCATAAAATTGAGTTTACTTTCGAAGAAGGTGAAAAAAAAGAATTTGGAAGGTAGTCAACCTTATTTTTGCTCCTTTTAATGTTTTTTCACACCTAATCTGTAAAATGTGTCATTTTTTGCAACCATCTAGTCTCTGTGCCTACATAACTGTGTGTTTGGAAAAGCTATCATAAAGCCTAGTGATTATACATTCCAGAATCCCATCCTTCTCTTTTTGTCTTATTTTGTCAAGTAAGGTCTCTCAATCAAAACTCTGCCTTGCCACCACTAACCACAAGCCTCATCAGGAACAATGCACCATGAGCAAATGATATCCTGTCATGGCAAGGGATTTTCTCTTTTTTCTTTTCCCCTTTCCTCATGCATTCCCTGTTGCTCACATACTTGGTGTGTGCTTATGTGCAAAATTCCCTTAACCAGAACTAGCAAGGTCTGTAGGAGCATCGTGAACCCTGTGATGCTTTGGGACAACAAAGACCTTTGCAGAAGGAATCATTTCAATACAAAAAGTGATGAAAGGCAGCTTTCTTAGCTTTTTGTTTTCTCTGTGGGTACATTTCAGCTTGGGAGAGTTGGCAGATTATTTACTCAGTCTCCTATATCTTAATTATTCAGATCTGCAAAACTTGTAAAAACATTGTGGTACCTTCCTGCATTCAGAGCATAAGGTTTGCTTGCTTTTGTTACATCCACATTCTAATATGTACCACACTTTGATGCAGTTCAATGCTTTGTGCTTACTGTGCCCAAAAACCAGATAATTTACAAAAAAAGCCTTCTCACACAGGAAAATGAATAAATAAATAAATAGAGAAAAAAACATAAATAGAAAACATAGTTCGAGAACAGTTTGGACTACAAGAAATTATTTTTTCTTCAGAATTATAAATCAGTGGTTGAACTGTTAATGGAAGTTTCTTAATGGAAGTTCCTTCTAGAGGGAAAAAAATAATCTGACAAAACCTAAAAGTTTACTTTTTTCTTTTTAAAATCTTTTTTTTTTTCCTTTTGGGTACCACATCAGGGTATGCCTTATATGCAGCAGGACAAACTCAGATTTGAAGCTGAAAATTCTCCAAGTAAATCTACCAAATAAGATAGTTCATATATTTTGATTTGGGGTGAATTCCTATTTTCTTCAAAGAACAATCTTTGAGATAAGCTTGACCAACTCATATTCCAACTCTCTTCAAATGAATGAAGCAAAACAGTATCCCTAATCTTTAAGTCCATGTTAAAGCATACCAGCCATAAAATGTTAACATTAAGGTACTTTTACTAATGAAAGCTCTGGATTAGCAGAGTGAAACACTGGTAAGTGGATGTGCTACTCATACATTCAGGGGAAGAAGGAAAATACAAGTAAAACTCTCAGGTCTCCAAAAAGGACAATTCTAGGACTGTACATTACCACAGACAAGTCTCTCTCCTGTGCTGGAGGTGGCAATAACTCATGCTGAGTGGGTAAGTAGCAGATGATGCATTTATGAAACCTACTGTATTATCCTCTATACACAAGCTCTTCCAGAACTCCATTTTAGGGCCACTTCTCTTCATAAACGACTTGGATGCAGGTCTTAAAGGCATACTAAGTAAGTTTGCTTTTGTGGTAAGTGCCAGATTCTGCATATGGGATGGGGCAACCCTGGATGTACAGACCATAGAAAAGTTTGTAGGTTTCATGCTAGGACCGTGGAAAAGGACCTGGGGATCCTGGTAGATGGCAAGTTAAACATGAGTCACTGGCACTGCAAGCCAGCTGAGAGACGTGATTTTCCCACTCTACTCTGCAGTGGCTTGATCTCACCTGGAAAATTGCGTGCAGTTTTGGGCACCATAACATAAGAAGTTCATGAAGCTATTAGAGGGCATCCAGAGGAGGGTTGCTGATCGAAAGATTGCCTTAATTGCATGGGCTACAAATAAAATATGCTGCAACTTTCTCAATCTCTAAGTGTACAGGTGCATGGCGGGTTGTCCCCTGCCGGTATCCAAGCACTCACACAGGGTGAGGGGAGAAAACAGAAGAGTAAAATCAAGAAAATCTCTGCATCAAGACAAAGACAGTTTAATATGGGGAACAAAAAAATAACCCCAAAACTAAAACAGCAAACAGCAAAGTGAAAGAAATTTCTCACTACTTCTCACAGGTAGAGTGATGCTCAGCCAGTCTCCAAACAAAGCCACCTCAGAAGCCAAAACCCTTCCTGCTTCTCCTCCCCAGTTTTTATTGCTGAACATGATGTTATATGGACTGTTACATCTATCCCTTTGGCCAGCTCATGTCAGCTATCCAGGCTGTGTCCTGTCCTAAAAAGAGAAAGCCTTGACATTGCTCAAACACTACTCAGCAACAGCCAAAACATTGGTGTGTGTTATCCACACATTAAATTTGGATTTAATCACAAATCCAAAACAAGGCATCATCCAGGCTGCTATGAAGTTAACACTATCCCAGCCAGATCCAGTACAAGGTGGAAACTTTCAGCTGAATATTATTTGCCAAGTTCTCCTAAGGCAGACTGATTTCATTCACACATCTCAATTTAATTTAAAGCACCTAAGTAGAAAAATGCCATTTTGAAAACATTAGCTGCCATTCCTTTTAATCCAATATACTAAATTCATACAAGAATGAGCTGGATTGGCAGTTTACTGCTGCACTTTCTTCATTAAAAAAAAGACTTCTGAACCTTTCCTGTCAAAGCCATAAAGAGGTATTCCCAAGAGAAGAGCACTACAGGGTGTAATATTGGCAAGGTGTTGAAGGTGGATCAGAAGGTATGATCTGCAAGCCCCTGCATCCAGGAACCACTTGTGTGGGTCTAAATTTATATACAGGATTTTCTCCTCTGAAAAGCAGCTGGCAAAGCTCACGATTTATGAGACACTGCCCAACATCACATAGAGAGCTTACTTATTGCAGGTGTCATGATTCCAGCTCTTGCCAACAACATAAATTCTGGTAACCTGACTGTTTTTTGGAATCACAACTGCTTTTAAAAAAACAGCTCCAAATACCACATTTTCCTATCTAGAGGAAAGAATATTTTTTCATTACTCTTCTTCTAAACTGGACGGAAATCCATAGTTCAGGAAAAGATGTGACTTTCAGAAACACTGTTATTTGTCTGGAATGTTGTTTGTTTGTTTTTTTTTAAAACAATGCCATCTTTCTTGCTAGACAGCAAAGGGATGAGAGTAAATGTGCAGTCATTACAGAGTAAGAGTTGTTAAAGACCTTTGATAGCAGAGAACTGATTCAGTATTTCATAATCCTCTTAGTCATTTTTTCCTAAACTATCTATAATCAGAAATAGCATTAAAGGTCCAGAAACCTGCATCTGCAGCCTTGCTCAAATCTACTTTTCATTGCAAACCATTATCAGTGCTCTTGAGTCTATATTTGACCAAAAAGTTTTGGGACAATATATGCATTCTACTGAAAAGTAATATATAAATATGCATGCAATTTAAACAAGAACAGAAAATTTCCAGTTCCCAGCAATTGAAAAGAACAGTTTATTTTCAACTTTTATCAATTTTAAAAAAGTATTTATCCACATAAATGAAAGCATACCGCTCGCTATCCTGTATAATTGTCTCCCTAAAACAATCATGAACGTTGGTAAATCATTTGTTAAGACATGCATCACCAATTTAAAAGCCATACATCTGAACTGGTAGTTCTGCTGCTTTATTGAAACAAGAAAGTTATTAATTGGTTGGGATATGTCTGCATGTAAAAATCCTTTATGTTCATAGCACAAAGGCATTAGTGTGTTCCTCTACAATGGGCTTAGCTATTCCTTGCAGGCACTGTGAGCCTTTCTTTTACCAGATAAAAGTGCAATTTGCACCAATCTTTTAGTTGAAATGTTCCCTCTTTTACTCACTTGCAAACATAAAAATGTACTCCATCCCAGAACAGAGTAGATTTCTAAAACAGCTCATCTTGCTGGTGTTGCTTTTGAAAAGAACTACCGTGAATGTTCTCAGAATGCCACTGGTTCTGCATTTACTTAGGTTGCCATGACAGACTTGTGTGGTGATATCTTCAGTAATCCAAGCAAAACTGAGTAAACAATCTTCTGATTAATAATGAAAAAAAAAAAATTCCAATGCCATCCTAATTGGAATTTGCTTTTTTAAATATACATTTCTCACCAAGTTTTTTGCTTCTTTTCCTCTTCAAAAGATTTTACTTCCACAACATGAAAAGTGTCTCTACCAAGATTCAACTGTAAAATCTGTTTGTAGCAAACTTTACTAGATGTTCTTTCAGCATATTCAACATGGAGAATTTGAAGCTGAATATCTGCTGGTGCCTTCAGAGCATTTCAAAGTTCAATAGAAATCAGAAGAGAGAGCAGATTCTGGTTGACTCAAAGCATTATATCTTGTTTGATGCAGATGATGCCTTGAGAACAGAATTATATTCTCAGCGGCATGAGCAGAACCATCACTGAAGTTACTACCAACTTCAGCTCTGCTGCAGCAATGCAGAGCTAGAGAGCAGATGCAACCAGAAATTTCAAAATGGAAAATTTAAATTACATTCAGTGCAAGAAACGAGGAGAGACCTGGTCCTCAAATTGATTTCCAAACTATTTTAGGTGATGAATTAATGTTTCAAGATGCAAAGTCAACAGGCATAACCTAAGGATTGTTTCCTTTAGGAGTTTCAAAACAGATTCACTGGCTGTGAAGGAGCAGTTGCCAGAGCAAGGGAATGTTTGATAAAATATCCTAATTCTCCAGGCCTGTTTAGACAATTTCTTGCTGAACATGGAAGATGTGATAGGAGAAACAAAGGTAACTTGTCACAATCACCTAAATGGTAGCAGCATTTCAGTTTTTGCTACTCCTTACATCCAATTCCATCTTAATCTAAATTTGTACTCTTGGTTTCTTGCTGGAAGGACTTCTGGAGACTTTCTCCCTTTAATTAGCTCTCACAGAGAAAATTCTTCCATGCAAATAAAATATAATGAAACACTAAGCAAGCCAGCAGGTGCTGCAGTGTCATTATATGCACTGGCTTGAAAAAGGCTCCTTTTTATTAGCCCTTTTCTTCATCTAAAAAACTTATCTGCTGCATTTGTGCTAAATAAATAAATACACGGATGTCATTCAGAGCACGATCACAGATAAGAGAGAAAAAATTAACTAGCAAACCTTTGGGACTTGATGACTAAACCTGTAACCACATGTGGATCACTGGAAGCTGTCACCAAACCAAAAGATTAATGACGAAAATATATACTACAGAGGATGTCATTATTTACAAATCCTGAGGAAGATCCTGAACACTGTATCATTTCCAAGACACCTGATGACGTATAAGGTTTGAAAATGTAAACTTTGGCTGAAAAAGAACTATCCAGCTGCACTTTTGTAGCAGCTTCATGCTATCTCTACAAAAACCCCCATGAGATAGTACTCATAGGTCAAAACATATGACCATTAGCAAGAGGCCCCCAACACTGTTCATGTCACAAAGCATCCAGCGTTGTTCATGTTCGTTTTTCAGTCCCTACAGAAACACTATATTTTGTTAATATGGAAGAAGCATACAGATACATTTCTAACCTTGTCTCTGATCTTCACTATCTATTTCACATCTCTTAAGAAGTCTAGTATATTGTGCTGAGGAAGCAGAGTCAACCACGTATTAAGAGATGCCAGAATGATTAGATTTAAGGCTAAACCCAAGGGATGAGCCAGAAGCATGGAAATTCCACAGCATTTCAGGTCAGTGACCCAGCTTGTTTGGAAATACTCCACTGCATTCCACTTGGCAACTGGTTCTAAAGAGAGTTTGGAAAAAGTAGTTATTATAGTGGTCTGTAATAATCTTCTTTTAATGTTTTATGATACCAGTAGCCTAGAGAGCGAAAAAAAGGACAAAAAATTGGTAGATTGTTCTGAACAGCTCAGTTTTTGTCCTCAGTTTGGAAGTAAGAAATACTGTTGGTTAGTTGTAGCTGAAGATTTTCTTAAAGTTTATAGAGAGAGTTCTGGGAGCAGAAAGGTCAGAAGCTTAATAAAGTCTTTCTGCAAGACAGTTACATCTTCCTGTTTCAGGTCTAGGAATCCAGTCTCAGAATTACATTCATTGATATTGCAATGGCAGGTATAAGCCATAGACCAAAGTCAGGACCCTGATTTCATGGCACACGGTATGTTCAGGACAGAGAAATCCTTTCTCCAAAGACCCCATATGTTCTGTGAACACGTATTATTTGAGTGTCATAAACTTGTTTATAGTTTCCCTACAAAACCATTGTATACTAATGTTAGGATTTCCAGATTTAAAATGGGAAGACCTCTGTGATTGGCAGAAAGGTGAGTATATATTGGGAAGTGACTTAGTGATGGGCATACTGTGTCTGGTCCATTCTGACCCTAGATTAGATCAAGGGATCTAATTTCTCAATAAAAAATCACCATGCAGCATCTGGGGTTCCCAATGCAGCAGATCCATGTATTTTTATTTATCATTTGGTATACTGCATTTAGCTCACCTGTCAGTCAGAAAATAGTATAATATATTCGACTGGATTTATGGCTTGTGAAGTTTTGTTCATTTCATTGACAAAAGTGAACACTGACCTACCTGTGGACTAGGGTGACATTTCTACCATCCACATAAAACTCTCCTAAAGAAATTAGTAAGATTTCCTGAGCAGGTCATGGTTGATGTTTCTCTTTCTTATAAATACAACATTGATACTCTATTTTTCAGTAGTTCATTCTTTCTTCATAGGAGCTTTTTCTTAAATATGGGGAAAAATATATTAATTTTTCCTAGGCTGCTCTTTAGTCGATGAAGAGAAAAACCACAAATTCAAAAGTGAAAGAATGTAAAAACAGAAGTGTATGTTAATCTGTTCTTAGTTCTATGAGGATATAGCTAATACACCTCAGCTTTATATAATCTGAAAGTTTCTTTTTGTTTTACGTCTCTAACTAGGAATGCAGTTAAAAAGGCAGATGATCAATGTGAACTGTCAAATTAAGTGAATGCATAATTATAATAATGAGAATAATCAATTTTTATAATGAAAAAAGGAATCTTTAAACAATTTAGGGTAATTAGAAACAATGTATTATTCAAAGGAAACTATTTTAAAAGGAGGTCTCAACAGCTCTTGATAAAACAGAATTAATTTGAACATCCTGTTGGGTTCTAGACTTTTCTATTCCAATTAAGCCATTATAAATGTAAGGGAAAAGGGACCTCTACACATATTCATCTTGAAATCTCACTCCTTTGTCTCTCTCTTTTATTCCTCACTCCATTTGCATCATTTTGGAGAGAGGGCACTATATGCACTTTAAGAGACATAGTGGCAAAACATCTATTTAGCAGACAAGTAAAATGAGCTCTGCTTTATTGGTTTTTAGGGGATTTGTTTGGTTTCAGGTTTTTTTGTTTTGTTTCAATTTTTTGTGCATGGGGTTTTTGTTTGTTTTGCTTTGTTGTTTGCATTGTGGGTTTTTATGATTATGATTATTTTATTTTTGTTTTGTAAACAGCAAATTATAAATTAAAAATAAGACACTTCTGGAGATAAACTCTTTACACAACAAATATCACTGTAGATTTATGGGGTTTTCTGTTTAAGGGAAAGTTAGTACACAAGGCTTTCAACAATTTCGAACTCCTCAATTACACTGCATCCTACTTACCGAAGAATTTATTTTGTTGGGGCTTTTTTGAGATGAGCATGTAAGTATGTTTGAAATGCCCCTCATCTTTGTGCACTGACAAATTTTATATATAATCTTTCTTCAGCTTCTCCTGAGATAGGCTCAGTGCAGATAGAACTAGAAACCTTCACCTCCTTTGTCATATATCCAAATACTGTATCCAAAACTACATGGTTTCTGAGCCATAAGGGCATTTGTCTGACCTGACTGAACCTCCCTATGTTGGGCACATTTGTTAACAAATTTGGTGTACTGACTATATGCCATTATGTTCTTAAAATATTTAGAGGACAGCTCCTATTAACTTGTTTAGTTCATAGGTACCTCCTTGCAGGTTCTTGGACTGACACTTAGATTCATCCCTTTCATTTCATAGAGGCAAGTAGCTCAGAAAGAATCAACAGTCCATGGAGACCAATTATGTCATCAATCTGTTGATGACCAATGTTAATGATATCTTGCTGGATTCAAAATTGCCTGCTTGTGTTAAATGTTCAAAGTAGAGTGGGACACAAGACTGCCAATATCCTGAGCAGATGTGGGTATGACAGTTAGAACAAAACTTTCCCA